>JZKD02S0250380.1:8367-21074 GCA_000966675.3 Picea glauca
ACATTTATTCAGAAAACTGATTATTAAATGCAATCTCATCCATATTCTAACTTGGTGTTATTGGTTACAACTAACACTGGATTATAAGATTTTAAATCCTAATCATGGAAGAATTCGTTGTCACGAGTTTTCAACAATCTCCACCTTGACAACATTTAACTACCTTTGTCCTTCCTTTTGTTCACCACCTTTTTTGCAAGCCAAGAGAAGCCAAGCACCATCGTAGCTTCTCTAAGAGTACTGGTTTTTTGAACATGTCTATGCAGTTCTCTTTTGTATGCACTTTCTCAAGAGAAACTCCACATTCATCAATGCCCTGTCTTACAAAATAGTACTTTATAGATATATGTTTTGTTTTACTGTGATAGGCTAAATTCTTATCCAAGTGAATAGCATTTTGACTATCACAAAGTAACTTTAATTTGTCCTGGATCCTTCCAAACTCACCAAACAAACCTTTCAACCAAACTCCCTCTTTGCAAGCATGTGAAGCAGCTATATGCTTCTGTAGTGGATAAATAAACAATGTCTTATAGCTTTGACATCCAACTAATAGCTCCACCTGCAAGTGTAAACACATACCCTGAAGTTGGCTTTCGCTTGTCCAAATCACCTGCAAAATCATAATCAACATATCCACTGACTGATTCACAACCACTGTTATAGGTGATACAATAATCGCTTGTGCCCCTTAGATACTGAAGCACCCATTTCATTGTTGCCTAATGCTCTTTACCTGGATTTTCCATATGCCTTCTCACAACCCCAACTGCATCTGAAATGTCTTTCCTTGTACTAACCATCACATACATTAGACTTCCTACTGCATTAGCATATGGTATTCGAGACATATATTATTTTTCTTCTTTTGTACTAGGACATAAACATGAAGAAAGCTTAAAAGGGGGAGCCAAAGGGATTGATACTCGTTTCACATCGTTCAAACCTCAAAATTATGTTCTCAACATACCTTTGTTGTGACAACCAAAGATTACCATTCCTCCTGTCTCTGAATATCTCGATGCCCAAAATCTGTCTTGTTGCTCCTAGATTATTCATATCGAACGTCCTAGCCATCTAAGCCTTTAACCTATTGATCTCAATTATTCCTTTTCTTTCTAAAACTGTATCATCAACATACAATACTAATATAATGAATATGCCATTATTCAATTTCTTAAAGTAGACATAATGATAATACTCACTCCTTGTATAATTCTCGTTCACCATGAAAGAGTCAAATTTCTTGTACCATTTTCTAGGCGACTGCCTCACACCATACAATGATTTCTTGATCCTGCAAACAAATTTCATGTTGCGATTATGAATGGACACTTTAGGTTGTTCCATGTAAATTTCCTCATCCAAATCTCCATGTAAGAAAGTAGTCTTAACATCTAGCTTCTCCAACTCCAAATCAAGTGACGTAACTAATGCTAGCACAATTCGAATTGAAAAAGACTTAACAACTAGTGAAAAAATCTCATGAAAGTCAATATCTTCTTTCTAAGAATACCCTTTCACAACCAAACTTGCTTTGTACCTTTCCACCTTATCATCAACACTCTTCTTCATCTTATAGACCCACTTGCAACCTACAGTTTTTTTGTCTCTTGGAATTTCTACCAGGTCCCATGTAGCATTCCTCTCTAATGCCTTCATTTCATCCTTCATCGCTTATTTCCATTTATCATTTCTAGAACCCTTCATAGCTTCCTAATAGCACGAAGGTTCATCATCATTAGTACTTAAAGAAACTGATGAAACAAAATCATCATACCTTCTTGGAGGATTTCTCACCCATGTAGACCTCCTTAGGGAAGTTTGCGGCTCATCCACAATCTATTGACTTGAATCATCAACCATGTCTTCCTTTATTGCAGGAGACTCTTCATGAACATCTTCTGAAACTTGTTCATGTTCACTTTCATTAGTTTCAAATTGAATTTGTTGATACTTTGGTGCTTCTCCCTGTTTCATTTGAACATCCACATTTGATTTGATGAGATATGATTCATCAAATATTACATCTCTGTTAATGGTGATCTTGTGGAAAGTAGGATCCCACAACCTATACCCCTTAATACCATCACCATATCCAACAAAGATAAGCCATTTTTATTTTGGATCTAATTTATAATGTTGATGTTTACGAATTAGAGCATAGGCTTCACAACCAAAAACTTTAAGATTAGAAAAATTACAAGAATGACCTTTCCATACCTCTTCAGGAATATTCCACTCTATTGTTATTGATGGTGATCGATTCACTAGATAACAAGTTTTAGTTACTACTTTTGCCCACAACTCTTGTTGCAAGTTGGCGTTACTCAACATACTCCTTTCTCTCTCTAGAAGAGTCTTGTTCATGCATTCAACAACTCAGTTTTTTTTAGGAGTATAGACAGTGGTTTTATGCCTATCGATCCCAAATTCTTTGCAATAGTTTTTAAATTCCATTGATGTAGATTCACATCCATTATCAATTCTTAAACATTTAATGGATCTACTAGTGCTCTTTTCCACTAAAGATCTAAACTACTTGAAAACATTAAATACATCAACGTTTCTTTTCAACATATAGATCCACACCTTCCTAAAGAAATCATCTATAAAAGTTACAAAATATGATAATCCTCCATACAAAATAGTAGGGGATGGCCCCCAAACATCATAATAGATATAGTCTAGGATTCCTTCACTGGTGTGTCTACCAGTTTTAAATTTCTGCCCATTGTGTTTTCCATAAACACAATGCTTGCAGAAATCTAACTTTAAAGACTTTAGACTAGGAAGCAATTTTCGATCAGATAATACATTCAATCCTTTTTCGCTCATATGGCCCAACCGTTGATGCCAGAGTCGAACATAATCACTGTCATTCTCAGATATCATTGTCGTCTGACTTAGTTCTTCCTTCTAACAAGAACAAGTTAACAACCTTTTTCGCTTTCATAACTAGTAGAATTCCTTTGTAGACTTTCATAACTCCAACTTGAACAATACTCTTGTAACCTCCTATGCCTAAGACTCCCAAAGAGATTAGGTTATTCTTAATCTCAGGTATATGTCTTATATTAGTTAATATTTTAACAGTTCCATCAAACATCTTAATTCGAATGCTAACAATTCCCACAACTTTACACGATATATCATTTTCCATGTAAACTATTCCATCATCTATAGACTGATAAGTAATAAACTAATGTCTATTAAGACAAATGTGGTTTGAAGCACCAAAATCTAATAACCATTGTTGATCATGAGGTGAACCAATACTAATTGATAAAATTTCATCAATCATACCTAAACATGTTGTTGAACCTGTTTGGGTTGCATTTACTTCCTTCGTCTCCTTTGAAGGGTATTCTTTGGAGGCTTGTTGTCATTTCCAACAATCCTTCTTCAGATGTCCAGATTTGCCACAAAACCATCACTTAATCTTTCTCTTTATGCCCTTTGACTTTGACCGTGTCCTGTTTCTTTAGTTCTTCCTCTGATCACCATTGCCTCACATGTAGAGGTTTCTAAATTGGATTTCTTCCTTGTTTCCTCAGACAATAAAGCTCCAACAATATCATCAAACTCAATACTTTCTATTGAACTAAAACTAATAGAGGTAACAAAGTGATCCCATGATGCGGGAAAATAACATAATAATGTAATCTCCTTATCTTCAGATTCGAATTTCACTCCCATGCTAGTCAACTGAACTAAGAGATTATTAAAAGTATTTAAATGATCAACTATCGTTGTACCTTACTTCATGCACAAACTGTATAATTTTATTTTCATGAAGATCATGTTCATGAAGGATTTCGTCATGTACATCCTTTCTAGCTTCGTCCACAAACCGGTTGTTGTCTTCTCCGAGGCAATATTGAACATAACATCGTCATCAAAACACAGGCATATGGAACTCCATGCTCTCGCATCCATCTCATTCCAGTCAACATCTGTTATGGTCACGGGTTGCTTTGATTTTCCCAAAAGAGCCTTCGCCATGCCTTGTTGCATGAGCAAATTGTGCATCTTAACCTTCCAAATCTCGAAATTGTTCTTGCCATTGAACTTCTCAATTTTGAGCTTAACACTCTGCAACTTTTCCATTAGAGATAACATTCCCAAAAACACCAGTGTTTATAATAACCAAGGCCCTTTCAAAAAATATGTGGAAAAATGATGGTATAAATTTTACAAGGTTTAATAAAAGAGTTTAATAAAAACATTTTTTACTAACCTCACCTTTTTAATTTACTTTATAGGTTAAATTTTTTCACTCAAAAAAAAAAAAACTTTAAAACATATCAAAAAAAAAAAATTAAAACATATCGAATCACATGACTTGACATTTTTTTTTAATTAAAAAACCCTCCTCCACCTTTACATATTATATTTAATTCCAAAATATAATAAAACCTTTCCACTTTCATATTAAACCATACCTTTAATTTTTCTAAAGGATTAATCATACGAGTGTTTTATAAAGGAGGTCGACGCTGCTTTGGAGTATATAGACGAGCGCCGAAGTAAAATTAAGAAATTTTGGTAAGTCCACTACCTAGATCGGCGCTCCCTTTGGTAGGTAAGCTAAGCGTTGATTTACGATCGATGCTCCCTCTAAGATTCCTACGCTATTTTTGATGTGCGCTCCCCCTAGACCTGTTTCCCAGCACTGATGTTCCCTTTGCAATGGCAGCCAAGCGTTGATGTAAAAGTCGACGCTCCATTGCAAAAGACAACATTGCCCGAGACCCTATGAGTTTTTATCATTTTTAATGGCTTCTACCTCGACTTCCAACTCGCTTCTGATACCAATTGTTGTATTCGTTAATGTAGAAATGAAAATATCACATGATAATCAATAAACACTCAGATAAGAAACATAGAGATTTCACGTGGTTCACCCATACGTTGATCTATGTCCACCAAGCACTCATACGTTGATCTATGTCCACCAAGCAGAGGTATCAATTGTCTTGTTATTTAGATCATGGAGATTACATTAACTTACTCACACTCCATGTCTGCCTCTATAGACTTACATAAATTTATATACATTTACTCATAAAACTAATTATTAAATGCAATCTCATCCATATTCTAACTTGGTCTTATTGGTTACAACCAATGCTGAATTATAGGATCCTAAATCCTAATCATGGAAGAATTTTTTGTCACCAGTTTCCAACAGTAATGAGCAGAAGAACCTAGTTAGCCTTCAAAGTTTCCCAAATATCCTGTAATTTGTATAAAAAAATCTCATTTTACCATCTTTTAGACTTTTCTAGCGCATTCTCAGTTTCACAACTCTATATAAGAAAACCTGCAATGAAAACCATAAAAACATGGAATATTTTCAAGAACCTTTCCTCTAATCAGATTTCCTTTTCATTTCCTCCAATGAAATCTGTTGTCTTACTATTTCTCTTTTAATGCACACGATTTTTCGAGAAGGACACAACGCTCATGTGCAAATTTTCAGATATGAAAGTATTGTTATACTAACTCAAATCAATGTGCTTCTAGTTATCTATCTGGCTGAGAAAGTTTTCTAATGAATTTATTTCGAATGAGTCCATATTTAATGTTTTGTTCATGAAATGCAATTTGACACATAAAAATTAAAAATTGTGTGATAATATGTGGCATTTATCACTAAACTGAACAAATCCATGAACAATTTATGAAATACTTATTTGGGGTTTTAGATCATTACCTCCTTCTAGACCATATATTTCAGAAAATTGTGATTTAAAGTCAACATTTTCTATATATTTAGGTTTTGTTTCTAGACCATATATTTCATAAAATCGTGATTTAAAGTCAACATTTTCTATATATTAAGGTTCTAAGACCATATTCTCTCCAACATTTATAAAAAACTTAACATCAACCTCACACAAGTGACACAGAGCTCACACAACTTGAATTATGAAAATAAATCGATTACATTTATACGTTGATCACACTCCTATCTAAGTGTATCTCAAACCCAATCTATGTAATAATAAAACCACCTCTAAAACAATATTCTAATTTTAATTCATTCTAGACATATCTTCATTATTCTTCCAACATCCCCATTTAATGAAGAAATGGATTTTCTATCACTCCTAATTATTTCCTACATTTTTAAAAGTTCATCTTTCCAAGAGGCTTGGTAAAGATCTCAGCCACATTATCAGTGGTGTTACAATAGATCAAATCAATTTCCTTTGAATGTATCTTTTCTCTTACAAAATTATGTTGAATTTCAATATGTTTGGTTCTGCATGATAAATTGGGTTTTGTGCAAATTTAATAGAACTTTGATTGTCACATTTGAGAATAGTTGGCCCCATTTGTTTATTGCCAATATCTTCAAGAATTCTTCTTAACCAAACAACTTCACAAGTAGCATTGCATAGAGATTTGTACTCAACTTATGTTGATGATAAAGAAATGGTTGGTTGTTTCTTACTTCTCCATGACACGACTCTTGTACCTATGTTGAATGTATATCCTGAAGTTGATTTTCTATCATCAGGATTTGCGGCCCAATCTGAATCAATGTAGCTTGTCAACTCAACATCAGAATCATTAGTATACATAACACCAAAATTAACAGTTCCTTTCATATATTGAAGAACTTTCTTTGTAGTTTTCTAGTGACTCTTTGAAGGCTTAGCCATGAACTGACTAAGGATGTTGACTGAGTATGCAATGTGTGGCCTTGCAGTGGTGAGGTAGTTTAGACTTCCCACCAACTGCGATATAACGTACCATCTACCTTTTTAGATCCATCTTCATTGTACAACTTTGCATTGTGTTCTAATGGAGTTGACATAGCTTTACATTCACTCATGTTGAACCTTTTAAGAATTTATTTTGTGTACTTACTTTCAGTGATCAATGTTTTACTAGACTCTCTCCAAACCTCAAGTCCTAGACAGTAATGCAATTCACTGAGGTTTTTCATTTCAAACTCTTGAGATAACTTAATTTTAATCTCTTTAATTAACTTACATGCACTCCCTGTAATAATGAGACCATCCACATATAAATATATTAAGACAACATTTCATTCTTCATCTTTCTTAACATATAGATAAGGATCGTTCTTGCTTTTCACCAATCCATTATGATAGAAGAAGGTATCTATCTTTACATACCATGATCTCGGTGCCTGTTTCAAACCATATAATGATTTCTTTAACCTATAGACTAGATGCTTGTGTCCCTGCTTGACAAACCTTTCAAGTTGAACCAAATAAACCTCTTCTTTTAAATCACCATTCAGAAAAAGAGATTTGACATCTAACTGATGTAACTTCCAATTATGTTTTGTAGATAAGGCAATCAATACTCTAATTGTATTCAATTTAGTTACTGGTACAAAAGTATCTTCATAATCAATTCCCTCCTTTTTTGAATATCCTTTTGCAACTAATCTTGCCTTATATTTATCAATTCAACCATCTTCTTTAAATTTAGATTTATACAACCATTTTCTTCCAATAGGGACTTTGTTTTTAAGAAGCTCAACTTATTCCGATGTTTGATTTTTCATAAGAGAATCATATTCATTATTCATAGCATTTCTCCATACTTCATGTTCTTTAGCTTGATCATAGTTTACACGCTCTACAACATTCATGACATGAGACATCAATGCATAGTTTATATACCTTATAGGTCGTTGAGTTTGTCGTGATGACCTTCTTGGTCCTTCACTGCTTTCATCTCGTCTCCTGCTTTGTGGTGACTCCTCTCTACTTGATGTATCCAGACTGCTTGAAGTGTCCATACTGCTTTCATTCCATTCTTGAACCTGTACATGTACCTGTCACTGTTCCTATTTAACCGTTGCATCTATTTTGACATGTTTATCACTATCATTATGTCAAGCATCTGCATGAACTTTATCTTCATTCTCATGAAACATCACATCTCTACTTGCAAACAATTTGTGTTTTTTTTTATCAGTACAATACCCAATAAAAACACACTTGATTGACTTTGCATCAAGTTTCCTTCTCTCATCCATTGGAATATGTGCAAAGGAAGTGGATCCAAATACTCTGAAATGAATGACATTAGGTTTATAATCATAAAGAATCTCAAAATGAGTTTGGAAATCTAATTTCTTAGTTGGACTACCATTCTTTAAATAAACAACATTGTTAATGGCTTCTACCTAAAAACCATTATAAATGTTTTTACCTTGAAGCATACTGCGAGAACACTCCACCAATGTTTTTTTCCACCTCTCAGCAACACCATTTTTCTCAAGTGTATGAGTTACTGTAAATTTTTGTTGGATCCCATGAAATTTACAATAACTTTTAAATGCACTTGATGTATATTCACCACCCTGATCAGATCTGAGAACTTCAATACATTTTCTTGTTTCTTTTTCAGTCATAGTTTTGAATTATTTGAAGTACTCAAATACAATGTATATCTAAATGTATCATCAACAAAAATAAGAAAGTAGGAAGCACCACGAGGTGACCTAGTTTGCATTGGTTCGCATACATCAGTATGAATTAATTCAAGTGTCAGTTTTTCTTTTCTCTGTATGAACATGGAACTCCTCTCTATGTTGTTTACCTAGTGCACATGTTTCACATGGAAGCTGATCACTCTTCATAGCACGGAGACCTTTTTCCATAGTTTTTCGTTGTAAGAACATCAAATCATTGTAATTTAGGTGTCCATACCTGTGGTGTCATAAATCTTCTATTGACATTGTTCTGGATGTCAATGTAACATGATGCTTCATTGTCACATCCAATTTATACAATCCTCCAACCCCGGTACCTTTAGAAACAACCCTGTAGTGATTCTGGACATCTTTCACAGCACACCTCAACTTACCAAATTCCACTTTTAGATTATTATCAGTGATAGTTGAAACATATATCAAATTCTTTTTAATACCAGGAACATACATCACATTATGAATCTGTCTCAATTTTCCACAAGGTAAGTTCACACGTATTACTCCATAGCCTTGGACCTTAAGTGATCTGTTATCTCCTAGGTAAATGTGTGTGCCATCAGTTTTCTCATAATATTCATCATACCATTGTTTATTATAAGTCATATGAGTTGATGCACCAGAATTTATGAACCAATGAGTCTCATCATTGGTGGTTTCAGCAAACAATGTAGCTTAAGAAATAAACAATTTAAGATTTTTAAATCCATCATTAATTGAAGTGTCTTTCTTCTATACCAATCTTTAGCAAGATGTCTAGGTTTTCCACAATAATCACATTCAACATTTCTCTTAACATAAGAATCAGGATGTGTCATACCTTTCTTTTTTTCTTGAAACCGGCCTCCATTCATGTCCCACGGTTTCCCAGGGTATGATCTTTTTCCTCCTGCAATCAACGCCAAATCTGAGCCACTTGAATCTAAATCAAAATTCTTCATTCTCTCTTCCTCTTGAAGAAGAATCCCAACCAATTCATCAAATGTAGGAGGCGTTTGTCTAGCTGAGAGTGCTGAAATAAAGTCTTTATAGTCTTGGACTAAACCCTTCAAAGAAACAGTTACTAAATCGCTACTAGAAACTTTTTCACCAATGTCACCCACCTTATCACTTAAATCTTTAATTCTGGAAACAAAATTTCTTATGCTTTCATTGGCTTCCATTTTGATAAATAGTAGCTTAGTTTTTAAAAATAAAATGTGATTTGCATTAGAATTTTCGAACAAACCTTTCAGAACATCCCAAGTCTCTTTAAAAGTTTTACAAATACAATCCTTATATGAGAATCCTTATATGAGGAATGATGTTATCCTTTAAGGACATGCACAACATCACTTTCTCTTTCATCTCTAGCCTATCCCAATCTAGAATCAAGGCCACAACAGTGGGTTTGGGCTCATCACCTTTAACAATTGTCCATACTATGTATGCCTCGAGAATGGTGGTTAGCTTAAAATTTCAGTTTACATAGTTTTCGCCATCAATTTTGGTGGATTCATTTAAATATGAATCAGCTAGAGGGTTTTCCATCTTCAGGTGTATCAATTATTACCAAAATTTAAAAAAAATATATTGTCGGATTTATTTTAGCTCCCAACAAGGTCCTCCTCAACAGTTTTATCCGATCAACAAACAATTTATAACCGAATATGCAGATAGCTGCTAACAGAACTGAATGCAGCAATCAACAGCTCCTCCATAGGCAGCTCCAAAATCAGAATTACAGCGCCAATCAACACTCCACATGCACGCAGGGGACGCGGCTGCACGTAGTCGATTTCGAATGAAGGCAGGGGACGCGACTGCACGTAGTGGATTTCGAATGAAGGCAGCGATGACAGGGGAAAACTCGGAAATGGCAACGATGGCAGAAGTGCTACACTCTGCAAAAGAAACGGCAGCGATTGCAGAAGTGGCAACTCTTCCCTCTGCAAAAGAAACGGCCGCGATTGCACTCTTCACGCAGGCACCTGGCCACAGCAGCCATAGCAGGCAGTGCGGGCTCCTCCTCCTCACGCAGGAGGCTGGGAAAGGCAACAGCGCGGGCTCCTCCTCTTCAGTCATGAACTAGCTCCATGCAGAGATAGCTCCATGCAGAGATAGATCAATCCAGCAGCAAGCAGCACGAAGCTCTATTTATCACAGCCAATATGCAGAAACAGCCACCGTACGCAGCAGGTAGGCACTGCAACTAGAGAGGGCATGATAGCAACCAACACTCAGCGGATAGCAAGTAAAAAAAAAAAATTAATATACTGGGCAGTATACACACAGCTAGCACTCAGTTCCACAAATAAGAAAAAACGTATGCACGCAGATGGAGAGAACAACACTATCTCCAGCAGTGATGGCTGCAACAGCTCATTTAATGGCAGCCTATATATACCATGTGTGGTTCCTCACGGTTTGGCAGGCTCTCTTCTCCTGAGCTCTGATACCATATAAAAAACTTACCATCAACCTCACACAAGTGAGACGGAGCTCAATTTGAATTATGCAAATAAATCAATTACATTTATAAGCCGATCACACTCCTATCTAAGTAAGTGGATCTCAAACCCAATCTCCGTAACAATAAAACCACCTCTAAAACAGTATTCTAATTTTAATTCATTCTAGAGGTATTTTCATTATTCTTCTAACAACATCCCAATCTCCTTAACAATAAAACCACCTCTAAAACAGTATTTTAATTTTAATTCATTCTAGAGGTATCTTCATTATTCTTCTAACAACATTTTCTTTTGTCTTCAAATGGAGGTCGATCTCCAAATTGATATTCACGACCAAAGATATAAATCTACTCTGGAATTTCTATATCTTAATGAGAAATTTCTATATATTAAGGTTCTTAGGCCTTATGCTCTCCAACATTTTCTTCTTCCTTGAAATGGAGGTTGAGCACCAAATTGATATTCATAACCAAAGATATAAAAGTACTCTGAAAATCGAAATTGGAAGATTATTGGTTTTCATCATAAGATTCAAAATTGTGAACATTAACAAATATTTCAAAAATAACAATATCCAAGATCCCAAACTAAACTAAAATGATTACCATCTATTAATATTTCAAAAATAACAATATCCAAAATCCCAAACTAAAATGATTACCATCTATTAAAAATATATCTTAGAATAAAAGATGTGGAAACTATACATTGACCATAGTCCATCATTTTACATTCTTCTTACCTAATATGCTTATAGTTTTATTTACACCGGAATTCAATAGTTGTGCATCCATACCTTACTAACACTCAAATTCAATAGTTTTGCATCCGAACATAGTTTCTACATTTTTCCTAATATGCTTATAGTTTTATTTCATATTGTAAAATCCTTGTCAACATACATTACTAACACTCAAATACAATAGGTGTACATCCATACCTTCCTAACACTGGAATTCAATAGTTGTGCATCCATACCTTACTAACACTCAAATTCAATAGTTGTGCATCCTAGCATAGTATCTAGATTAAATAATGATGTGCTTGCTCCACAACTAGGCATATATATCTTGATGAAGAGGGACACTTTAGACCATTAAGATTATTGAAATCTAGGGGTCTTTTTCCTTCGTCTTACTAAGTAAAAGACATTGGCCCCGGTATCAAATTGACTACATGTCTCCTTTACGTCTGTTTCAATGTGTTGCTTCCTCTTGGCTTCGATACATCTGCATATTGGAATAGCATGCGTGATTTGATTGGTCTCTCTGCTTATTAAAATGGCTTTTTAATAATCGAGGTGTCCCTAACTCTTTTTTCTAAGGTAAGGACGTAATACGAATTTTTTTTTGCATGTTGTTGCATCGTCTTTTTCAAAATCGGAGCCATATTCCCTCGATGAATACTACAACAGGAAGTATGTAGGAAAGTTAGGAATGGATTCAAGGAAATACAAGTCGAAGGGGAATACAAACTAAGTTAACTTTGTAGAGATTAAACCAATGAAAAACTAAAGGTTGGAAATTAAAATATTCAACAAATAAATTTTGTTTTTTTCCAAATTAAAATTAATAAAAGGTTTTTCCAAAACATTTGGATATTGTGAATTCACATGATGAAATAATATGAAGTCAAAGGAATTTTTTCTCTCAAAGAAAATTATAATCCTTAACGAAAATAGTGACCAATAGACTTTGGATGCAAAGACAAATATAAGCCCTTCTTGGAAGGATTTTCAAAATTATGGAATCCTTTTGTGTAAATCAATG
>JZKD02S0250402.1:0-16193 GCA_000966675.3 Picea glauca
CTTCTCATCTCGTTGTTGCGACATTGGATTTCATCACCAACTAGTGGCTTCGATATTAGAAGGTATTGTTTGCTTGGTGATTATCTCTAGATTTTGTTTACTAGTGTATGTTGTTTTTTTCTCGTAGTAGACCATAGGATTTGCGTTGAGGAGTTTGTTACTCATTTACAATTGCTCCCCCGCGACGTTCGCGTAGGATGCAAGGTTTGTCTCCGGAATATCCGGAAACTTCACAACCTTTGCACACAACAACACTTGAGGATACCCCTGAGGACTCTCCTCGTCCGGGTGAAATCCCTCTTGTTACTTTACCACACGTGGACATAAGTGACATCCCAGAAGTCTTTACACCACCACCTCAAGTACAAACCACTGATCCTCTTGCGGAATTTCGGATTCACAATACTATAGAGGATTATCGCATTCGTCGTGGTGAAAGACCTACCAGACAATTTCATCTTTCTGGTGACGATCTTCCATCTACTGAATCAATCGTC
Source organism: Picea glauca (assembly GCA_000966675.3). Classification (NCBI taxonomy): domain Eukaryota; kingdom Viridiplantae; phylum Streptophyta; class Pinopsida; order Pinales; family Pinaceae; genus Picea; species Picea glauca. The sequence goes on from JZKD02S0250402.1 coordinate 498, forward strand.
GGGTCTTCTCACGGTGTAGTAGGCCAAGATCCTTCTTGGTCAGGTGATTTCTGACGAGTCTTTTTTGGTACTGAATCCCCTGTCTACGAAATCATCAACCCTCCTGAGTCTCTTGAACTAGAAACTACACCAGAGACTACAACTTATCGTTTTATTCTCCCTCTCGAGATGGCTCATCTTGCTATTACGTCGAGTGTTCAAACTACGATTCCGGCAACCACTCTTTCCCCCATTAATACCCAGCGAACTCCTGAGGCTACTTCGAGTCTACCTCCTGGTTACCATGCGTTAAATCCTATGTTGAATGCTCTACATCCAACACCACCTCAAACCCCTGCTGGTTCTCCAGGTGGTCCTCAGCTTCCTGGGCATCCTATTCCCGGTTTCATCCCGATACTCCCTCAGTTTCCTACTGGCAATCCTAATGTTGGTAGCATTATTCCGACCGTTGCACCTAATGTACAAGTTCCTGTTGGTGGTCAGGGTAGTACCTTTCCTCTTCCCGGACATACCACAACTATTGCACAACCTACCGTTGTTACACAACTTTCGGGTGGGACTATCCCGTTGGTAGGGGCACCAACCTCACCGTTAGGACAAAATATACCTCCTGCTTTGGCCCAGTATTGGAATCAACTTATGCAAAAAATTCCTCAAAATGCTGGGGGGAAACCAGATGTCCCTACTCCAGGCCAACCATATCCAGGGGTCACTAATCCTATCTGGGGTTCTGGTCAAACTACTCAACCCCAAACACAAGGTCAAAATCCTTGGGGTTACTATCCTATTCTACCGCCACAGGGCCAACCAGGATCTTCTCTCTGGGGGAAAACTGCGTATGCTCCCACTGGACTACCGACAGGGCTTCCGCCCCACAGTCACCAGTATCCGCAGGTGAATCGACAATTGCCTTTTCTTGCTAGCCTTGATTTGTCAGATTTGTCTAGGATTATCAACGATCCTATTCGTCACTCTCCCCAATGGCCTGCTATTCCTGCAAAGCTTCCATCGGACATTCCGAAATTCGATGGGAAGGCGGGAGAAGACCCGAATAATCATGTCATGACTTTCCATTTGTGGTGTTCATCTAACTCACTGATGGACGACTCCATTAGATTGCGTCTTTTTCAAAGAACTCTTACAGGTGCTGTTGCGAAGTGGTACATTGAATTACCACGAGGTTTCTTTTCCGATTTCAACACCCTTGCGATGGATTTTCTAACACATTACCAGTTACCGATTCGTTACGATACTGGAACTGAGATTTTAACCTCCTTTAAACAAAGCTCAGGCACTCATATATCTGATCATATTCATGAGTGGCGACAAAGGAGACGTCTCATCAAACTAGAACTTCCTGATCAGTTACTAGCAGAATGGTTTACAAAATCTTTTGTAAACAAAATCGGTAAAGACATTGCTATGGGCGGTGTTGTTACAGAAGAGCAGGCTATTAGTCGAGCTCAGTATTTGGATCTTGTTTATTCGCAAACGGGAACCTTGTATGATTTGCTACCTGATTTACCTCGTGCTGGTACTTCTACCTCTTCTGCACCTCCAGTTGCCTCGCATGCAGCCAATGGTGTGATTGGTTCTACTCATAGCCAATCACATTCTGTTTCCAACACAACCCCAAAATCCACATCTTCTAATGTGCAAAGTGCTCCGTCTCCTACTCCTTCCCCCGGTAAAACCTCAGAAGTGAACGCTGTTCAATCTACACCCGCCAGTAAGACTAAGTCTAGAAAAGGGAGAGGCAAGAATAAGGAGGGTAAAAACAATAATCCTACGGAGCAAACCAAATCACCCCCTGTTGATGACCGGAAGAAACGCAAGCCACGTTATCCTTTCCTTATCTGTGGTGACGATCACTACACAAAGGATTGTCCGAGACGTGCCGAGGTCAACAAGTTCCTTCAAGGAATACCGAAACCTTCTACACCGGCAGTCTTGTCTCAACCTTTCCCGTCTCAACAACAAGCTTCGTTGGTCATCCATGACCAACCATCTACCTCTACACAGTCTTATGTTTTGATGTGCACTGGTGATTCTATGAAGAACAATGTTACACTTACCACTAGAGCTAAAGACTATACTCCTTCTAAGGAGAAAGTTGACGACTTACCTCCCGATTTGGTACAGCCTTCTCCACCAAATCCACCTACCAAAGGTCCTCTTCATATCGAAAGACCAAGTCTTGATACAGTTTTACGACCTCCCAACGGTGTCGTTAAGAAGTCGGCATTCAATCCTTATGCTAGGGCAGCCCAGAACTATAGCATTGTCGAAGATCTGGCCCAAGCACCCTTAGCGATGTCTGCCCTCAAAGTCCTTCAGTCTTGTCCTGAGCAGCGAAGGGCTCTGTTGAACGTGAAAGGTGGAATTGATCCCATGGATTCGAATTTGATAGTATTTAACTTGGATGATCATATTCCAAGGTTACCCCCACAGCTTGCTTTTCAAATACAGGTTGTGGTCGCCGACAAGAGCATTTGTCGGACGGTCGTCGATGAAGGGGCCTCTACATGCGTAATGTCTTTTTCTTGTTGGAAAGCCATTGGCTCTCCACCGTTAACAGAATCAAAAAACACTTTGCGATCCTTCAATGGTTCCGGTTTTAAACCATACGGTGTTCTTCCGTCATTGCCTGTTACTTTAGAAGGTAAGATTGTTCAGATAGAAGTGGAAGTTTTCGATACTCCTCTAGATTATAATCTTCTACTTGGACAAAGTTGGGTTGATTCCATGCATGCCGTCGTGTCCACCCTTTTCCGTGTCCTACGTTTTCCTCACCAAGGCAAAGTGGTCATGGTTGATCAACTTGCTTTCTTTCATGCCGATACTCGCACGGGCAACGTGCCTTTCATACAAAACACCCCACCGGGTTATGAGAATGTTGGAGTCGGTCTTTTAAAAGATTTGTCGTTAATGGGTACCTTTCCCATACCACCACCCCCCAATATTCCAAGCCCGTTAGTTGCATCTATTAACATGATCTCTACTATGCCTCGTGAACTTCCAGTGTCTGCCGACCCTTGGATAGTCCCTGATCCTGGAGATCATGTTCGTTTCGGCGACGTCATGCCGTTAAGTCCGGTTGAGTTCGCTTACCAAGCTATTCAATCGGCAAACCCTCTTACTTCTTCTTGTGCGGAGTTGTCTCCTGATCCTTTCCATGTTGTTTTTCCAACTGACGAGATGATCATGTCCGTCTTGGATGACAACCCTTGGGACGATGGGCATCATCGTTCCATACTATTTCTGGAACAATAGACTCTTGAAAACTACCAACGGATTTCGACTCCATCAACCGTTGTTGTTATTACGAATGTTCCTGGAGCTACACGAGATGTGTTTGCGGAAGGGAACCTTAGTAACATTTCTCCCACTATACCCATCGATATTTCAGTAAAACCTGGGATTGTCGAGAATGTTCATATGGGAGCTTCGTGTTCTCCCGACGAGATTGTCACCTACACTTCCTTGTTTAAATAATTTTGTGACATTTTCGCTTGGAGTTATGAAGAGATGTCGGGTATTGACCCTTCTATTGTAGTCCATGAAATTAAGACATACCCTGGAGCCAAGCCAGTTTGACAACGACTCCGTCCTGTTCATCCACGTAAAGCGGCAGCCATTAAACTTGAAGTTGAAAAACTCCTTAAAGCCGGCTTTATTTATCCCGTGGCATTGACAGAGTGGGTGTCTAATCCAGTACCGATAGATAAAAAAGGGGGTAGTATATGCGTTTGCGTTGATTATCAAGATATTAACAAAGCTTGTCCAAAGGACAATTTTCCAACCCCTTTCGTTGACCAAATCGTCGATGACTGTGCCGGTAGCGAAATATTTTCCCTCATGGATGGATTTTCCGGCTATAATCAAATCAATATAGCTCCTGAGGACCAACATAAAACAGCTTTTATTTGTCCTTGGGGTACTTTCGCCTACAGAAAACTCCCTTTCGGTCTGAAGAACGTAGGTGCTACGTTCCAACGTGCCATGTCTTACGCTTTTCACGATATCAAGCATATTGTTCAACCCTATTTGGACGATTTTCTGGCTCACTCTTTACGTAGGGGCGATCACCATAATCATCTCCGAGCGATTTTCATTCGTTGTCGATTCTATTGCATTCGCCTAAACCCTCATAAATGTGTTTTTTGCATAGAATCTGGCCGTCTCCTTGGTTTCATTGTTTCACGCCATGGGATCCGGGTTGATCCTATCAAGGTCGAGGAAATTCTNAACCTTTGCACACAACAACACCTGAGGGTACCCCTGAGGACTCTCCTCGTCCGGGTGAAATCCCTCTTGTTACTTTACCACACGTGGACATAAGTGACGTCCCAGAAGTCTTTACCCCACCACCTCAAGTACAAACCACTGATCCTCTTGCGGAATTTCAGATTCACAATACTATAGAGGATTATCACATTCGTCGTGGTGAAATACCTACAGGACGATTTCATATTTCTGGTGACGATCTTCCATCTACTGAATCAATCGTCGGGCCTTCTCGCGGGGTAGTAGGCCAAGATCCTTCTTGGTCAGGTGATTTCCGACGAGTCTTGTTTGGTACTGAATCCCCTGTCTATAAAATCATCAACCCTCCTGAGTCTCCTGAACCAGAAACTACACCAGAGACTACAACTTATCGTTTTATTCTCCCTCTTGAGATGGCTCATCTTGCTATTACTTCGAGTGTCCCAACTACGATTCCGGCAACCACTCTTGCCCCTATCAATACCCAGCGAATTCCTGAGGCTACTCCTAATCTACCTCCTGGTTACCATGCGTTAAATCCTATGTTGAATGCTCCGCATCCAACACCACCTCAAACTCCCGCTGGTTCTCCAGGTGGTCCTCAGCTTCCTGGGCATCCTATTCCCGGTTTCATCCCAACACTCCCTCAGTTTCCTACTGGCAATCCTAATGTTGGTAGCATTATTCCGACCATTGCACCTAATATACAAGTTCCTGTTGGTGGTCAGGGTAGTACCTTCCCTCTTCCCATACATACTGCAACTATTGCACAACCTACAGTTGGTACACAACTTCTGGGTGGAACTATCCCTTTGGTAGGGGCACCGACCTCACCGTTAGGACAAAATATACCTCCTGCTTTGGCCCAGTATTGGAATCAACTTATGCAAAACGTTCCTCAAAATGCTGGGGGGCAACCAGCTGTCCCTACTCCATGCCAACCTTATCCAGGGGTGACTAATCCTATCTGGGGTTCTGGTCAAATTACTCAACCCCAAACTCAAGGTCAAAATCCTTGGGGTTACTATCGTATTCTACCACCACAGGGCCAACCAGGATCTTCTCTCTGGGGGAAAACGGCATATGCTCCCACTGGACTACCGACAGGGCTTCCGCCCCAAAGTCACCAGTATCCACAGGTGAATTGGAAATTGCCTTTTCTTGCTACCCTAGATTTGCCAGATTTATCTAGGATTCTCAATGATCCTATTCGTCACTCTCCCCAATGGCCTGCTATTCCTGCAAAGCTTCCATCGGACATTCCGAAATTCGATGGGAAGGTGGGAGAGGACCCGAATAATCATGTCATGAATTTCCATTTGTGGTGTTCGTCTAACTCATTAATGGAAAACTCCATTAGATTGCGTCTTTTTCAAAGAACTCTTACAGGGGCTGCTGCGAAGTGGTACATTGAATTACCACGAGGTTTCTTTTCCGATTTCAACACCCCTGCGATGGCTTTTTTGACACATTACCAGTTACCGATCCGTTATGATACTGGAACTGATATTTTAACCTCCTTTAAACAAAGCTCGGGCACTCATATATCTGATCATATTCATGAGTGGCGACGGAGGAGACGTCTCATCAAACTCGAACTTCTCGATCAGTTACTGGCAGAATGGTTTACAAAATCTTTTGTAAACAAAATCGGTAAAGACATTGCTATGGGCGGTGTTGTTACAGAAGAGAAGGCTATTAGTCGAGCTCAGTATTTGGATCTCGTTTATTCGCAAACGAGAACCTTGTATGATTTACTACCTGATTTACCTCGTCCTGGTACTTCTACCTCTTCTGCACCTCCGGTTGCCTCGCATGCAGCCGACGGTGTGATTGGTTCCACTCATAGCCAATCACATTCTGTTTCCTCCACAACCCCAAAATCCACATCTTCTAATGTGCAAAGTGCTCCGTCTCCTGCTCCTCCCCTCGGTAAAACCTCAGAAGTGAACACTGTTCAATCTACACCCACCGATAAGACTAAGTCTAGAAAAGGGAGAGGCAAGAATAAGGAGGGTAAAAACAATAATCCTAATGAGCAAACCAAATCACCTCCTGTTGACGAACGGGATAAACGCAAGACACGTTATCCTTTCCTTATCTGTGGTGACGATCACTACACAAAGGATTGTCCGAGACGTGCCGAGGTCAACAAGTTCCTTCAAGGAACACCGAAACCTTCTACGCCGGTAGTCTTGTCTCAACCTTTCCCGTCTCAACAACAGGCTTCGTTGGTCATCCATGACCAACCATATACCTCTACACAGTCCTATGTTTTGATGTGCACTGGTGATTCTATGAAGAACAATGTTACACTTACCACTAGAGCTAAAGACTATACTCCTTCTAAGGAGAAAGTTGAAGACCTACCTCTCGATTTGGTACAGTCTTCTCCACCAAAGCCACCTACCAATGGTCCTCTTCATATCGAAAGACCAAGTCTTGATACAGTTTTACGGCCTCCCAAAGGTGTCGTTAAAAAGTCGACATTCAATCCTCATGCTAGGGCGGCCCAGAACTATAGCATTGTTGAAGATCTGGCCCAAGCTCCCTCAACAATGTCTGCCCTCGAAGTCCTTCAGTCTTGTTCTGCGCAGCGAAGGGCTCTGTTGAAAGCGATAGGTGGAATTGATCCTACGGATTCGAATTTGATAGTCTTTAACTTGGATGATCATATTCCAAGGTTACCCCCACAGCTTGCATTTCAGATACAGGTTGTGGTCGCCGACAAGAGCATTTGTCGGACGGTCGTCGATGAAGGGGCCTCTACGTGCGTAATGTCTTTTTCTTGTTGGAAATCCATTGGATATCCACCGTTAACGGAATCACAAAACACTTTGCGAGCCTTCAACGTCTCCGGTTTTAAGCCATATGGTGTTCTTCCGTCATTGCCTGTTACTTTAGAAGGTAATACCGTTCAGATAGAAGTGGAAGTTTTCGATACTCCTTTGGATTATAATCTTCTACTTGGACGAAGTTGGGTCGATTCTATGCGTGCTGTCGTGTCAATCCTTTTCCGTGTCCTACATTTTCTTCACCAAGGCAAAGTGGTCACGGTTGATCAACTTGCTTTCTTTAATGCCGATACTCGCACGAGCAATGTACCTTTCATAGAAAACACCCCACCGGGTTATGAGAATGCTGGAGTCGGTATTTTGAAAGATTCGTCGTTAATGGGTACCTTTCCCATACCACCACCACCCAATATTCCAAGCCCATCAGTTGCATCTATTAACATGATCTCTACTATGCCTCGTGAACTTCCAGTGTTTGCTGACCCTTGGATAGTCCCTGATCCTGGAGATCATGTTCGTTTCGGCGACGTTATGCCGTTAAGTCCGGTTGAGTCCGCTTACCAAGCTATTCAATCGACAAACCCTCTTACTTCTTCTTGTGAGGAGTTGTCTCCTGATCCTTTCTGTGTTGTTTTTCCAACTGACAAGATGATCATGTCCGTCTTGGCTGACAACCCTTGGGACAATGGACATCATCGTTCCATACTGTTTCTGGAACAACAGACTCTTGAGAACTACCAATGGATTTCGACTCCGTCGACCGTTGTTGTTATTACAACTGTTCCTGGACCTACACGAGATGTGTTTGCAGAAGGGAAACTTAGTAACATTTCTCCCACAATACCCATAGATATCTCAGTGAAACCTGGAATCATCGAGAACGTTCATATTGGAGCTTCGTGTTCTCCCGATGAAATTGTCACCTATACTTCCTTGTTTAAATAATTTCGTGACATTTTTGCTTGGAGTTACGAAGAGATGTCGGGTATTGACCCTTCTATTGTGGTCCACGAAATTAAGACATACCCTGGAGCCAAGCCAGTTCGTCAACGCCTCCGTCCTGTCCATCCACGTAAAGTGACAGCCATTAAACTTGAGGTTGAAAAACTCCTTAAAGCCGGTTTTATTTATCCCGTGGCATTGACAGAGTGGGTGTCTAACCCAGTACCGATAGATAAAAAAGGTGGTAGTATACGTGTTTGCGTTGATTATCGGGATATCAACAAAGCTTGTCCAAAGGACAATTTTCCAACCCCTTTCGTTGACCAAATCGTTGATGACTGTGCCGGTAGTGAAATCTTTTCCCTAATGGATGGATTTTCCGGCTATAATCAAATCAATATAGCTTCCGAGGACCAACATAAAACAACTTTTATTTGTCCTTGGGGTACTTTCGCCTACAGGAAACTCCCTTTCGGTCTGAAAAACGCAGGTGCTACGTTCCAACGTGCCATGTCTTACGCTTTTCACGATATCAAGCATATTGTTCAACCCTATTTGGACGATTTGATGGCTCACTCTTTACATAGGGCCAATCACCATAATCATCTTCGAGCAATTTTCGTTCGTTGCCGATTCTATCGCATTCGCCTAAACCCTCATAAATGTGTTTTTTGCGTCGAATCTGGCCGTCTCCTTGGTTTCATTGTTTCACGCCATGGGATCCGGGTTGATCCTATCAAGGTCGAGGAAATTCTTAATCTACCTCCTCCTTCTTCTTTACGTCAGCTACAAANTTTTCTCGTAGTAGACCATAGGATTTGCGTTGAGGAGTTTGTTACTCATTTACAATTGCTCCCCCGCGACGTTCGCGTAGGATGCAAGGTTTGTCTCCGGAATATCCGGAAACTTCACAACCTTTGCACACAACAACACTTGAGGATACCCCTGAGGACTCTCCTCGTCCGGGTGAAATCCCTCTTGTTACTTTACCACACGTGGACATAAGTGACATCCCAGAAGTCTTTACACCACCACCTCAAGTACAAACCACTGATCCTCTTGCGGAATTTCGGATTCACAATACTATAGAGGATTATCGCATTCGTCGTGGTGAAAGACCTACCAGACAATTTCATCTTTCTGGTGACGATCTTCCATCTACTGAATCAATCGTCGGGTCTTCTCACGGTGTAGTAGGCCAAGATCCTTCTTGGTCAGGTGATTTCTGACGAGTCTTTTTTGGTACTGAATCCCCTGTCTACGAAATCATCAACCCTCCTGAGTCTCTTGAACTAGAAACTACACCAGAGACTACAACTTATCGTTTTATTCTCCCTCTCGAGATGGCTCATCTTGCTATTACGTCGAGTGTTCAAACTACGATTCCGGCAACCACTCTTTCCCCCATTAATACCCAGCGAACTCCTGAGGCTACTTCGAGTCTACCTCCTGGTTACCATGCGTTAAATCCTATGTTGAATGCTCTACATCCAACACCACCTCAAACCCCTGCTGGTTCTCCAGGTGGTCCTCAGCTTCCTGGGCATCCTATTCCCGGTTTCATCCCGATACTCCCTCAGTTTCCTACTGGCAATCCTAATGTTGGTAGCATTATTCCGACCGTTGCACCTAATGTACAAGTTCCTGTTGGTGGTCAGGGTAGTACCTTTCCTCTTCCCGGACATACCACAACTATTGCACAACCTACCGTTGTTACACAACTTTCGGGTGGGACTATCCCGTTGGTAGGGGCACCAACCTCACCGTTAGGACAAAATATACCTCCTGCTTTGGCCCAGTATTGGAATCAACTTATGCAAAAAATTCCTCAAAATGCTGGGGGGAAACCAGATGTCCCTACTCCAGGCCAACCATATCCAGGGGTCACTAATCCTATCTGGGGTTCTGGTCAAACTACTCAACCCCAAACACAAGGTCAAAATCCTTGGGGTTACTATCCTATTCTACCGCCACAGGGCCAACCAGGATCTTCTCTCTGGGGGAAAACTGCGTATGCTCCCACTGGACTACCGACAGGGCTTCCGCCCCACAGTCACCAGTATCCGCAGGTGAATCGACAATTGCCTTTTCTTGCTAGCCTTGATTTGTCAGATTTGTCTAGGATTATCAACGATCCTATTCGTCACTCTCCCCAATGGCCTGCTATTCCTGCAAAGCTTCCATCGGACATTCCGAAATTCGATGGGAAGGCGGGAGAAGACCCGAATAATCATGTCATGACTTTCCATTTGTGGTGTTCATCTAACTCACTGATGGACGACTCCATTAGATTGCGTCTTTTTCAAAGAACTCTTACAGGTGCTGTTGCGAAGTGGTACATTGAATTACCACGAGGTTTCTTTTCCGATTTCAACACCCTTGCGATGGATTTTCTAACACATTACCAGTTACCGATTCGTTACGATACTGGAACTGAGATTTTAACCTCCTTTAAACAAAGCTCAGGCACTCATATATCTGATCATATTCATGAGTGGCGACAAAGGAGACGTCTCATCAAACTAGAACTTCCTGATCAGTTACTAGCAGAATGGTTTACAAAATCTTTTGTAAACAAAATCGGTAAAGACATTGCTATGGGCGGTGTTGTTACAGAAGAGCAGGCTATTAGTCGAGCTCAGTATTTGGATCTTGTTTATTCGCAAACGGGAACCTTGTATGATTTGCTACCTGATTTACCTCGTGCTGGTACTTCTACCTCTTCTGCACCTCCAGTTGCCTCGCATGCAGCCAATGGTGTGATTGGTTCTACTCATAGCCAATCACATTCTGTTTCCAACACAACCCCAAAATCCACATCTTCTAATGTGCAAAGTGCTCCGTCTCCTACTCCTTCCCCCGGTAAAACCTCAGAAGTGAACGCTGTTCAATCTACACCCGCCAGTAAGACTAAGTCTAGAAAAGGGAGAGGCAAGAATAAGGAGGGTAAAAACAATAATCCTACGGAGCAAACCAAATCACCCCCTGTTGATGACCGGAAGAAACGCAAGCCACGTTATCCTTTCCTTATCTGTGGTGACGATCACTACACAAAGGATTGTCCGAGACGTGCCGAGGTCAACAAGTTCCTTCAAGGAATACCGAAACCTTCTACACCGGCAGTCTTGTCTCAACCTTTCCCGTCTCAACAACAAGCTTCGTTGGTCATCCATGACCAACCATCTACCTCTACACAGTCTTATGTTTTGATGTGCACTGGTGATTCTATGAAGAACAATGTTACACTTACCACTAGAGCTAAAGACTATACTCCTTCTAAGGAGAAAGTTGACGACTTACCTCCCGATTTGGTACAGCCTTCTCCACCAAATCCACCTACCAAAGGTCCTCTTCATATCGAAAGACCAAGTCTTGATACAGTTTTACGACCTCACAACGGTGTCGTTAAGAAGTCGGCATTCAATCCTCATGCTAGGGCAGCCTGGAACTATAGCATTGTCGAAGATCTGGCCCAAGCACCCTTAGCGATGTCTGCCCTCAAAGTCCTTCAGTCTTGTCCTGAGCAGCAAAGGGCTCTGTTGAACGTGATAGGTGGAATTGATCCCATGGATTCGAATTTGATAGTCTTTAACTTGGATGATCATATTCCAAGGTTACCCCCACAGCTTGCTTTTCAAATACAGTTTGTGGTCGCCGACAAGAGCATTTGTCGGACGGTCGTCGATGAAGGGGCCTCTACGTGCGTAATGTCTTTTTCTTGTTGGAAAGCCATTGGCTCTCCACCGTTAACAGAATCAAAAAACACTTTGCGATCCTTCAATGGTTCCGGTTTTAAACCATATGGTGTTCTTCCATCATTGCCTGTTACTTTAGAAGGTAAGATTGTTCAGATAGAAGTGGAAGTTTTCGATACTCCTCTAGATTATAATCTTCTACTTGGACGAAGTTGGGTTGATTCCATGCGTGCCGTCGTGTCCACCCTTTTCCGTGTCCTACGTTTTCCTCACCAAGGCAAAGTGGTCACGGTTGATCAACTTGCTTTCTTTCATGCCGATACTCGCACGGGCAACGTGCCTTTCATAGCAAACACCCCACCGGGTTATGAGAATGTTGGAGTCGGTCTTTTAAAAGATTCGTCGTTAATGGGTACCTTTCCCATACCACCACCCCCCAATATTCCAAGCCCGTTAGTTGCATCTATTAACATGATCTCTACTATGCCTCATGAAATTCCAGTGTCTGTCGACCCTTGGATAGTCCCTGATCCTGGAGATCATGTTCGTTTCGGCGACATCATGCCGTTAAGTCCGGTTGAGTTCGCTTACCAAGCTATTCAATCGGCAAACCCTCTTACTTCTTCTTGTGCGGAGTTGTCTCCTGATCCTTTCCGTGTTGTTTTTCCAACTGACGAGATGATCATGTCCATCTTGGATGACAACCCTTGGGACGATGGGCATCATCGTTCCATACTATTTCTGGAACAATAGACTCTTGAAAACTACCAACGGATTTCGACTCCGTCAACCGTTGTTGTTATTACGACTGTTCCTGGAGCTACACGAGATGTGTTTGCGGAAGGGAACCTTAGTAACATTTCACCCACTATACCCATCGATATTTCAGTAAAACCTAGGATTGTCGAGAACGTTCATATGGGAGCTTCGTGTTCTCCCGACGAGATTGTCACCTACACTTCCTTATTTAAATAATTTCGTGACATTTTCGCTTGGAGTTATGAAGAGATGCCGGGTATTGACCCTTCTATTGTAGTCCATGAAATTAAGACATACCCTAGAGCCAAGCCAGTTTGACAACGACTCCATCCTGTTCATCCACGTAAAGCGGCAGCCATTAAACTTGAAGTTGAAAAACTCCTTAAAGCCGGCTTTATTTATCCCGTGGCATTGACAGAGTGGGTGTCTAATCTAGTACCGATAGATAAAAAAGGGGGTAGTATACACGTTTGCGTTGATTATCGAGATATCAACAAAGCTTGTCCAAAGGACAATTTTCCAACCCCTTTCGTTGACCAAATCGTCGATGACTGTGCCGGTAGCGAAATATTTTCCCTCATGGATGGATTTTCCGGCTATAATCAAATCAATATAGCTCCTGAGGACCAACATAAAACAGCTTTTATTTGTCCTTGGGGTACTTTCGCCTACAGAAAACTCCCTTTCGGTCTGAAGAACGTAGGTGCTACGTTCCAACGTGCCATGTCTTACGCTTTTCACGATATCAAGCATATTGTTCAACCCTATTTGGACGATTTTCCGGCTCACTCTTTACGTAGGGGCGATCACCATAATCATCTCCGAGCGATTTTCATTCGTTGTCAATTCTATTGCATTCGCCTAAACCCTCATAAATGTGTTTTTTGCATAGAATCTGGTCGTCTCCTTGGTTTCATTGTTTCACGCCATGGGATCCGGGTTGATCCTATCAAGGTCGAGGAAATTCTTAATCTACCTCCTCCTTCTTCTTTACGTCAGCTACAAAGTTTGCAGGNTCTACTTGGACGAAGTTGGGTTGATTCCATGCGTGCCGTCGTGTCCACCCTTTTCCGTGTCCTACGTTTTCCTCACCAAGGCAAAGTGGTCACGGTTGATCAACTTGCTTTCTTTAATGCCGATACTCGCACGGGCAACGTGCCTTTCATAGCAAACACCCCATCGGGTTATGAGAATGTTGGAGTCGGTCTTTTAAAAGATTCGTCGTTAATGGGTACCTTTCCCATACCACCACCACCCAATATTCCAAGCCCGTTAGTTGCATCTATTAACATGATCTCTACTATGCCTCGTGAACTTCCAGTGTCTGTCGATCCTTGGATAGTCCTTGATCCTGGAGATCATGTTCGTTTCGGTGACGTCATGCCGTTAAGTCCGGTTGAGTCCGCTTACCAAGCTATTCAATCGGCAAACCCTCTTACTTCTTCTTGTGAGGAGTTATCTCCTGATCCTTTCCGTGTTGTTTTTCCAACTGACGAGATGATCATGTCCGTATTGGATGACAACCCTTGGGACGATGGGCATCATCGTTCCATACTGTTTCTGGAACAACAGACTCTTGAAAACTACCAACGGATTTCGACTCTGTCAACCGTTGTTGTTATTACGACTGTTCCTGGAGCTACACGAGATGTGTTTGTGGAAGGGAACCTTAGTAACATTTCGCCCACTATACCCATCGATATTTCAGTGAAACCTGGGATTGTCGAGAACGTTCATATTGGAGCTTCGTGTTCTCCCGACGAGATTGTCACCTACACTTCCTTGTTTAAAGAATTTCGTGACATTTTCACTTGGAGTTATGAAGAGATGCCGGGTATTGACCCTTCTATTGTAGTCCATGAAATTAAGACATACCCTGGAGCCAAGCCAGTTCGACAACGACTCCGTCTTGTCCATCCACGTAAAGCGGCAGCCATTAAACTTGAGGTTGAAAAACTCCTTAAAGCCGGTTTTATTTATCCCGTGGCATTGACAGAGTGGGTGTCTAATCCAGTACCGATAGATAAAAAAGGTGGTAGTATACGCGTTTGCGTTGATTATCGGGATATCAACAAAGCTTGTTCAAAGGACAATTTTCCAACCCCTTTCGTTGACCAAATCGTCGATGATTGTGCCGGTAGCGAAATATTTTCCCTCATGGATGGATTTTCCAGCTATAATCAAATCAATATAGCTCCCGAGGACCAACATAAAACAGCTTTTATTTGTCCTTGGGGTACTTTCGCCTACAGAAAACTCCCTTTCGGTCTGAAGAACGCGGGTGCTACGTTCCAACGTGCCATGTCTTACGCTTTTCACGATATCAAGCATATTGTTCAACCCCATTTGGATGATTTGTCGGCTCACTCTTTACGTAGGGGCGATCACCCTAATCATCTCCGAGCGATTTTCGTTCGTTGTCGATTCTATTGCATTCGCCTAAACCCTCATAAATGTGTTTTTTGCGTAGAATCTGGCCGTCTCCTTGGTTTCATTGTTTCATGCCATGGGATCCGGGTTGATCCTATCAAGGTCGAGGCAATTCTTAATCTACCTCCTCCTTCTTCTTTACGTCAGCTACAAAGTTTGCAGGGGAAAGCAAACTTTCTTCATCGGTTCATCCCAAATTACGCCGAGATTACTCGAGGTTTCACACGTCTTTTAAAGAAAGATTCTGAGTTTGTCTGGGATAAGGTTGCCAACAATGCCTTTGAAGCTTTAAAATTGTCCCTCACAAAAGCTCCTCTTCTTTTTCCTCCGGATTATAGTCGAGATTACTTTCTTTATCTAGCTGCGTCTGAGTATACCATCGGTATGGTCTTAGTTCAGGAGGATGATCACCACGATGAACATGTTATTTATTACTTAAGTAGAAATTTATCATCTACAGAGGTCAAGTACCAACATGTTGAGAAGCTGGCCCTGGCTGTCGTTCAAGCAGTCCAACGTTTTCGTCACTATATTCTCTCTAGGAAGACTACAGTGATTTCACACTGTAACCCCATGCAACATATATTGACGCGTCAATTGCTGGGGGGCAAGTACTCCAAGTGGATTGTTATTCTCCAAGAGTTCGATTTAGAATTTGATCGTGCCACATCAAAGAAGTCCCTAGTTTTCGCTTAGTTGATTTGTGACTTTCCCCACACTACTACGGAAAAAGTAGCAGTTGATTCGTTACCTGACGAGTCACTTTTCCTTATTAGTACCGATGATATTTGGTATGGAGATATCATTAT
>JZKD02S0250424.1:0-21074 GCA_000966675.3 Picea glauca
TTATGTTGGTCATTCATCACCATGGGTAGGTGTTTTCACTACCCAACATATAGGATAGGTATCCATTCCATCATGCATTTTGGAATTATCCTATAACTGACACTTTTTATGCCTTAGGTATGAACCCATTTGTTGTGACACAAAACCTTCCATGTGCTAAAATTTGTGTCGTTATCGAGTGGTAGAGACTTACCGAACATGGATGCCCTAGTTAGATCCCCTACTTATTTTAGTGCCCATGCAAAGATGTTTTCCATAGGACTGGGAGTCCCTCATATCTAGTACATGACTTTATGTTGAGCCTCATTTCTCACTCATAAACATGTTTCCTTATACCTAGAGGACTCCCAACCGAGTTTAATTTAAGCTCTTTTCCAACTCGTCTTCAAAAAGAGAAAAGATTGTTGAGTGAGCTTGTCTCTTTCACACTCATAAATTGGACTTGAAAGGACATATATTTGGCACAAGTTTATCCTTTTTTCACACCAAGTAGACTAAATTCCATGAAAAAGGACATATTTTAGCATTAAGTTGCAATTGCATCTCATGCCCTTGCTTGCAGTATTGAGCCTATAGTCGGTTCTCGCTTTGTGTTATAAACTGTTTTCCTCAACAGTTTTTTGCGTCCTCAACCAAGTAGAGCCTCGTTAATAGCCTTCGCAATTTGACACCCTATACGTAGGAGGGAACATTCCCTGAGTGTCTATCTCCTGCATGCATGTCCTTGCATTGAGCATAGGTATGTTCCACTATTGGAACTAGTTTTTCTTACTTGGGACACTCATTTTCTCCTATGTATCATAACATTCATTTGTCTATGAAAAAAAAAAATGCAGGCGGGAAGGGAGTATTATCTTATGTTGGAAGCAGTCATGTCGCCTTTGAATAGAGAAAAAGGTTATTGATTCCATTCATCATCATAATTTTTGGATTAGCATGGCCTTAGGAAGCTGAGCTTGTTACAGAGTCTTCTCTACCAACTAGTTACTCTTCCAGTCCCTATAGATAATTTTATTGATGCCTCCTTGATGCAGACCCCCTTATTCTCCCTTGAGAGTGCATCTCTCGGTCAAGGATCTCTGATTCTCAGAGATAAAATGGCTCTTCGAAACCTTGATAGTTTCACTAGTGATTAAACATGGGGCCTTTCATTCTGCTAGTGCAGGTTCTATGGCACCCGCAACCTTTCCCTTCGCATTGTTGAACCATCAAAGTCTAGGCGCTAGCTCCTCTTCCGTTATCCCTTTCCCATATGTGACCTCGAGCTATGTCCACACAATATTGCAGGGTGGTCTGAAGTGGTTTGAGATCATATCGCTTTTATCCCCACAATTTGCTAGCAGTTTCCACACATCCCTTTTGAAAATACTGTGGTTTTAATTGCGGCCTGCTCTAAGATTTTTAAAACCCAAGCACCTTTTGTTCCCGCAATCAAGCACGATCGTCAATCTTGCGATATCAAACATTGCCTCCTAATTGATGACTGAGGTATGTCCTCTTTCTTCCTTGGTCAACTATCCATCAATGACCCTTTTCCTCTTTTTCCCCACAATCCCATATATCTACGATCTAATGACGCGTGCCCTCCTTTCAAATCTATGACTACGATTGATTTCTCCTTTCAGGCTTCAAGAGTTTCAACTCTCAACTCTTGTTTCATCCACAGTAATTCCACCTGAATTCAACGATCTATCGAAGAGTGTCCCTCACAGATCAACGACTAGGGTTCACTTATTCTCTTTGGGATTCGAGAGTTTCAACTCTCAATATTTGATTTCTCCTGGATTTTTTTCACCCGAAGATGATGATATTTCGACGTGTGTCCCTCGCAGAAAATGAATGAGGTTCACTTCTGCTCTTCGGGCTTCGAGAGTTTCAATTATTAATCTTCTCTTTCTCCTAGAGTGCTTTCACCCAAAGACAATGATCTGTCGATGTGTGCCCTTCACAGATAAATGACTGAGATATGCTTCGACTCTNTTATGTTGGTCATTCATCACCATGGGTAGGTGTTTTCACTACCCAACATATAGGATAGGTATCCATTCCATCATGCATTTTGGAATTATCCTATAACTGACACTTTTTATGCCTTAGGTATGAACCCATTTGTTGTGACACAAAACCTTCCATGTGCTAAAATTTGTGTCGTTATCGAGTGGTAGAGACTTACCGAACATGGATGCCCTAGTTAGATCCCCTACTTATTTTAGTGCCCATGCAAAGATGTTTTCCATAGGACTGGGAGTCCCTCATATCTAGTACATGACTTTATGTTGAGCCTCATTTCTCACTCATAAACATGTTTCCTTATACCTAGAGGACTCCCAACCGAGTTTAATTTAAGCTCTTTTCCAACTCGTCTTCAAAAAGAGAAAAGATTGTTGAGTGAGCTTGTCTCTTTCACACTCATAAATTGGACTTGAAAGGACATATATTTGGCACAAGTTTATCCTTTTTTCACACCAAGTAGACTAAATTCCATGAAAAAGGACATATTTTAGCATTAAGTTGCAATTGCATCTCATGCCCTTGCTTGCAGTATTGAGCCTATAGTCGGTTCTCGCTTTGTGTTATAAACTGTTTTCCTCAACAGTTTTTTGCGTCCTCAACCAAGTAGAGCCTCGTTAATAGCCTTCGCAATTTGACACCCTATACGTAGGAGGGAACATTCCCTGAGTGTCTATCTCCTGCATGCATGTCCTTGCATTGAGCATAGGTATGTTCCACTATTGGAACTAGTTTTTCTTACTTGGGACACTCATTTTCTCCTATGTATCATAACATTCATTTGTCTATGAAAAAAAAAAATGCAGGCGGGAAGGGAGTATTATCTTATGTTGGAAGCAGTCATGTCGCCTTTGAATAGAGAAAAAGGTTATTGATTCCATTCATCATCATAATTTTTGGATTAGCATGGCCTTAGGAAGCTGAGCTTGTTACAGAGTCTTCTCTACCAACTAGTTACTCTTCCAGTCCCTATAGATAATTTTATTGATGCCTCCTTGATGCAGACCCCCTTATTCTCCCTTGAGAGTGCATCTCTCGGTCAAGGATCTCTGATTCTCAGAGATAAAATGGCTCTTCGAAACCTTGATAGTTTCACTAGTGATTAAACATGGGGCCTTTCATTCTGCTAGTGCAGGTTCTATGGCACCCGCAACCTTTCCCTTCGCATTGTTGAACCATCAAAGTCTAGGCGCTAGCTCCTCTTCCGTTATCCCTTTCCCTTATGTGACCTCGAGCTATGTCCACACAATATTGCAGGGTGGTCTGAAGTGGTTTGAGATCATATCACTTTTATCCCCACAATTTGCTAGCAGTTTCCACACATCCCTTTTGAAAATACTGTGGTTTTAATTGTGGCCTACTCCAAGATTTTTAAAACCCAAGCACCTTTTGTTCCCGCAATCAAGCACGATCGTCAATCTTGCGATATCAAACATTGCCTCCTAATTGATGACTGAGGTATTTCCTCTTTCTTCCTTGGTCAACTATCCATCAATGACCCTTTTCCTCTTTTTCCCCACAATCCCATATATCTACGATATAATGACGCGTGCCCTCCTTTCCAATCTATGACTACGATTGGTTTCTCCTTTCAGGCTTCAAGAGTTTCAACTCTCAACTCTTGTTTCCTCCACAGTAATTCCACCTGAATTCAACGATCTGTCGAAGAGTGTCCCTCACAGATCAACGACTAGGGTTCACTTATTCTCTTTGGGCTTCGAGAGTTTCAACTCTCAATATTTGATTTCTCCTGGATTTTTTTCACCCGAAGATGATGATATTTCGACGTGTGTCCCTCACAGAAAACGAATGAGGTTCACTTATGCTCTTCGGTCTTCGAGAGTTTCAATTATTAATCTTCTCTTTCTCCTAGAGTGCTTTCACCCAAAGACAATGATCTGTCGATGTGTGCCCTTCACAGATAAATGACTGAGATATGCTTCGACTCTTCGGGGTTCAAGGGTCTCAAATCCTCGACTGAGATCCTCAAAATGACTTTTCCCCAAAGTCTCAGATCTATTGGCACGTAACCCTAGCGACCAAAGGTCAGGATTTACTTCGGCTCTTCAGAAAATACTCACTCTTGTGTAGACAAAGAGACTTAAAGATCTTGTACTTTTCTCAAATATGACAATCCGAAATGATCCCACTCCCTCTTGAACAGATTTTAGTTGATGACTCATGTAATATTCAGAACTTTGTTTCCATTGATGATTTATCCTGCTATCTCTCATGAGATTTCTCCTTCAAACCCTTTGACTCTTTAGAGGGTTACTTTGACACTTAGTTGAATTTTAGATCTATGCACTCCTTGCAACAGATTCTTACACAAGACTTAGCTTCTTGCAGGTGACTATGCATGCCTTGCAGCAATCCCTTTGCACTCCTTGCAAATGGAAATTTTTACACTATCTCTTCTGATATTATGAGTCGAAACAGACTCTGTCACTCACAGTAGATTCGCATGCAACACTTAATTTCTCACGGATGACTATGCACACCTTGCAGCAGTCACTTTGCACTCCTTGCAAAGGGAAAGTTTTGCGCTATCTCTCCTAAGCTTATGAGTCGAAACAGACTCTGTCAACGCAATCCTTGTGGACTGTATGAACTCCTTGCATGAACTCAATGAAGAGTATAATTGAAACTTATCTAAACACTTCATAGTTTCATATACTCAATAATATAATTCATTCGTTCATGAAAACAACAATAACATCGAATTGTAAACAGTAGTAACACCATGCATTGGATCAATTTTCCTTTGTTATATTCATTCAAAAGTAAATGGCTACAACTATGATAAAACAACAAAAAAACTCAACAACAACTAAATTATAGAAAAATCCTACTAAATTGCAGTAGTCTCCTTTGTAATATCCCTCGATCGAACCCAAATGTAAATATAATCCAAATATATTTAAGCTAGTGATTTGTTTAGACATCATTTTTGTAATACACCTTTCATGGCATGGTGCATGCATATACTACGCAATAAAGGGATGTAATGTGTACATTTCTGAATATCATGCATAGTAAATAAGGTGTGCGCAACCTTAAAGACAGAGGATACAGCGCACAGTAACAAAGTGCACACGATATTAAGGTCAACGAACCTTTGTGTATATAATATGCATTATAGGATGGTGAGCCAGTATTATAAGCTATAATTCTTATGTATTGGAATTAGGCTAGTGCTCCTAGATGTTAAAGGGCCAATGTGCGAGCGGGCATTTTGTTGTCAATGGCGAGAATCCACAGATGGAGAAAATAGACGGTCATTGGGTAGGCTTGAGTCATGGAATTGCACGAGGTATAGTGCATGGGATCATTTCTTATCACCGAAGTCACGAAATGATTATCCCTTTCATGATTTCAGCTACCGGGACATTAAAGAAAAAAGGAGTAGCTCCTCCACTACATCGGGCATCCCTGAAACCCAAAACGTGAAATGTGAGAAGCTGCCCAAGAGCCATTTTAGAATTTAGGCTATCGGGAAATCAAAGAACAAAGGAGTAGCTCCTCCACTACATCAAGAATGCTCGAAACCCGAAATGCAAAATGCGAGAAGCACCCAATAGCCATTTCGAAATTTTGGCTACCAAGACTTCAAAGAACAAACGAGTAGCTCCTCCACTACATTGGGAATCCTCAAAATCTAAAATGTGAAATGTAAAAGCTGCCCGGGAACCATTTCTACATTTTGGCTACCGGGACTTCAAAGAACAAAGGAGTAGCTCCTCCACTGCATCGGGAATCCTCGAAACCCGAAACGCGAAATGTAAAAGTTGTTCAGGAGCCATTTCGGCATGTCGGCTACCGGGACTTCAAAGAACAAAGGAGTAGCTCCTCCACTGCATCGAGAATCCCTGAAACTCGAAACGTGAAATGCTCAACTCAACTCAATGAATATTGAGTAAGTAAGTGGTTGAGACCTCAACTCAGTTTAATGAATATTGAGTAAGTGGTTGAGAGCTCATCTCAACTCATAAATGGAGGGCGTGAAAAAGGCCCGGAGAAATCAACCCGTGGTACCCTTGTATGCAGATCTCCCTGCAAGAGCCATGCTGAGTTAAGATGGAGTCTGATGAAGGAGTTTCGTTCGGGTTTGACTGAGGAGCTTGCACATGCTAATTTGGACTTTAATGTCTCAACTACCTTCCTGCTGCGAAGGTGGAAAATTTCCCTGAGTATATATACTCAGTTTTTGTATTTCTGTAGGGATGGTAGAGTAGGGCTCCCAACTGTATTGTTTTAATGAAGCATTGGTTTTCTTGGCTATGTATCTGTACATGAGATTTCCTTGTTTAATGTAAGGAAACTCTCTTTTCCATATTTTTTCGATATCATACTGAGAGAGTTCATGACTGAATGATTCACATGAATCTTCGTGATTGTGTTATGATAAAGGATTTATTATAGTGTTGTTATGTTCTTTTAGTGTTTTTCTTTTGAATATAAGAGGTTCTTGTGTTCAAAGTTTCCTTCTATAGGTTGTTGGAAGCCCGATGCCTACAACAACCCTTCATATTTCCTCACAGACGTCTTCCTCCTACTCACCCTTATTACAACTTACTGCCTAAAATTCAATCAAGGCCTCATCTGCTTGCGCATGCCCGACCTAGTTTCTGAGTTAGAACGATACTCTTCTGAGTTCACATTCGTCCATCACCCTTTATCAACAAATCATGACATAAACTGATGGGCCTCAGGCTTACACCTGTTGCAATCCAGGAGTGACTTCTGATGCTAACATTTTTGGCGTCATTGCCGAGGATGAACTTGAAATTTTTCCTTGGGATTGAACGACATTGAGCCTCTGATTCTAAAGGTGCATCAAGCATCAGAGATTTACGATATTGCTACTTTTCACCTAGCGAATCCATTGTGACGAATCCACTGTGGTGAACCTGCTATTTTAGTTGTGGCTTCCATAGGTAGACACACGCAGTCCCATCCATATCTGCCTCTAGCTACACCTGAAGCTGATCTAGAGGTGATTTTCAGAAAAGGAAAGGCCTCTAAAGGAGAAACTTCCACCGCTGAACCAGGTAATCTGCCATCTCCTTCTCTGGGAACTCCATTTTCTTCTTCTCAGCTTATTAGCAGACCTTTTTCTAAAGTTTCCCATTTCTTGAATTTCAGGAGTGTTCCTGCTGAGTTTTCCCCTCCTGGTCTGGGATTGGAAGGAGAAATCCTAGTCACTCCCCTCTTCCCTGAAGCTATACCTTGGCGTAGACCCAGGAGCACAAAAGATTTCACCACTCCTAGCTTTACCACTCCTCCTCTTGTTATCATTACTGCTACTTCACAGAGAGAAGCATTTGCTGACTCAAGCCCTTCAGCCTTCCCTCTGAATCTCCCATTATTTCCCCTTCCACCTGGAAGCTCATTTCCAGTATCACCTATTCGAGCTCCTTCTCCTTCGAGTTCTCCTCCACCTAATATTCCTATGGCAGGAGAAAATCCCCCCATGACCAGAATGGAGGCTATAATAGCTTCTAGGTATGCTCCCCTTATGCTACCTCAGCCTCTCAATGCCCTTCCCGTAGATGGCTACCTTAAGCAGTTTCCCAAGTTTACAAGCGATGGGGACATAGCTGCAGAAGAACACCTCAAAGCCTTTTACAGTTTTACAGATGATCATGTTATCATGCATGAAGACGTATGGATGGGAATTTTTGTCCATAGCCTTGAAGGCGAGGCTAGAAAGTGGTTTAGGGACCTACCTCCTGGATCTATTGATGATATTGAGGCATTGGATAATGCTTGTTTGAGACAATGGGGAGACAAAAAAGACTTCATGTATTACATGACAGAGTTTGGGTCTTTGAAGAGAAAGGAAGGAGAGTCTATCTTTGACTTTTCCAAGAGATTCAATAAAATATACAATAAGATCCCCGTTGAAATAAAGCCCTCAAAAGCCTCTGCTAAGATCACTTATGCTATCACTTTTGATCCTAATTTCTGCCTTATGTTGAGGGAAAGGAGAGCCACTACTATAGCTCACATGCAGGATGCAGCCGTGGAAGTAGAATCTAACATACTGGCTATTGACCGACTCAGGAATAAGGATGATAGAGACATACCCAGGAATAGACCTGAAGCCTCCCCATCCAATTCCTCTCCCCTTCCCTTTCATACAAACGGTGTAACTAAAGTGCTAAAATTTCTTTCGGCTAGAATGGAAAGGTGGGAGTTAGAAGGGAAGCCCATCTACAGAAATCCCCAAAATACTAATAATAGAGGCTTCAGGAGGCCTAGCAACAATGTGCCATAGGCTTTTCCAAGGGAACAAAGGAGAAAAGACAGATATGAGTAGAGGATTCAAACCCCTCTCCAAAGTAACCTAGTTTCCCATGAGGAAGGAGAGGAGTTTCCCATGAGGAAGGAGAGGAGATAGATGAGCTCGACTCTGAAATTCACTGTATTGAAGAAACCTTCCCTTTTCCTCATTTGACTCAATCTATATATGAATAATCCCTTATGAACAATAAAGTCAATGAGTTGGGTAAAGGGGAAAGGCCAACAACACTCCTAAAAGATATCATCTCAGGTCAAAGAAGAAAGAAGGAAATTTTGATAGCCATGATCAACCTCTCAGAGTGGAAAAACCTGCTAAACCTATAACAATCACTACTAAAGAGAAGAAAACTCAGAATACTTCACCAACAACCAAAGAACCTGTCTCTGAGGTAAGGGAAGATCCTAAGCCTTTTCTCTCCTTTAGTTTTGAGCATGAAATTCAGAAGATTAGAATTCTCGTACCCCTCTCAGAGCTAGTTAAAAATGAAGATTTCAAAAGGTCCCTCTCCAAGCTGCTACAATCTGAGTCCCCCCAGCCTTCTACAGACTCAATAAATCTTCAAGATGAAAATCTAGTAGTTGTCCTAGGTCCCATGGTAGAAGACAGAGATGATTCATCCCGTCCCTTCTACACATCCCTAAACATACATGATAAAGTGTTGCATAATTGCCTCATGGATTCAGGAGATTCCCACAACCTTATNTTTCTGAATGTCATGCATAGTAAATAAGGTGTGCGCAACCTTAAAGACAGAGGATACAGCGCACAGTAACAAAGTGTGCACGATATTAAGGTCAATGAACCTTTGTGTATATAATATGCATTATAGGATGGTGAGCCAGTATTATAAGCTATAATTCTTATGTCTTGGAATTAGGCTAGTGCTCCTAGATGTTAAAGGGCCAATGTGCGAGCGGGCATTTTGTTGTCAATGGCGAAAATCCACAGATGGAGAAAATCGACGGTCATTGGGTAGGCTTGAGTCATGGAATTGCACGAGGTATAGTGCATGGGATCATTTATTATCACCGAAGTCACGAAATGATTATCCCTTTCGCGATTTCGGCTACCGGGACATTAAAGAAAAAAGGAGTAGCTCCTCCACTACATCGAGAATCCCTGAAACCCAAAACGCGAAATGTGAGAAGCTGCCCAGGAGCCATTTTAGAAATTTGGCTATCGGGACATCAAAGAACAAAGGAGTAGCTCCTCCACTACATCAAGAATGCTCGAAACCCGAAATGCAAAATGAGAGAAGCACCCAATAGCCATTTCGACATTTTGGCTACCAAGACTTCAAAGAACAAAGGAGTAGCTCCTCCACTACATTGGGAATCCTCAAAATCTAAAATGTGAAATGTAAAAGCTGCCCGGGAACCATTTCTACATTTTGGCTACTGGGACTTCAAAGAACAAAGGAGTAGCTCCTCCACTGCATCGGGAATCCTCGAAACCTGAAACGCGAAATGTAAAAGTTGTTCATGAGCCATTTCGGCATGTCGGCTACCGGGACTTCAAAGAACAAAGGAGTAGCTCCTCCACTGCATCGAGAATCCCTGAAACTCGAAATGTGAAATGCTCAACTCAACTCAATGAATATTGAGTAAGTAAGTGGTTGAGACCTCAACTCAGTTTAATGAATATTGAGTAAGTGGTTGAGACCTCAGCTCAACTCATAAATGGAGGGCGTGAAAAAGGCCCAGAGAAATCAACCCGTGGTACCCTTGTATGCAGATCTCCCTGCAAGAGCCATGCTGAGTTAAGATGGCATCTGACGAAGGAGTTTCGTTCAGGTTTGACTGAGGAGCTTGCACATGCTAATTTGGACTTTAATGTCTCAACTACCTTCCTGCTGCGAAGGTGGAAAATTTCCCTGAGTATATATACTCAGTTTTTGTATTTTTGTAGGGATAGTAGAGTAGGGCTCCCAACTGTATTGTTTTAATGAAGCATTGGTTTTCTTGGATATGTATCTGTACATGAGATTTCCTTGTTTAATGTAAGGAAACTCTCTTTTCCATATTGTTTCGATCTCATACTGAGAGAGTTCATGACTGAATGATTCACATGAATCTTCGTGATTGTGTTATGATAAAGGATTTATTATAGTGTTGTTATGTTCTTTTAGTGTTTTTCTTTTGAATATAAGAGGTTCTTGTGTTCAAAGTTTCCTTCTATAGGTTGTTGGAAGCCCGATGCCTACAACAACCCTTCATATTTCCTCACAGACGTCTTCCTCCTACTCACCCTTATTACAACTTACTGCCTAAAATTCAATCAAGGCCTCATCTGCTTGCGCATGCCCGACCTAGTTTCTGAGTTAGAACGATACTCTTCTGAGTTCACATTCGTCCATCACCCTTTATCAACAAATCATGACATAAACTGATGGGCCTCAGGCTTACACCTGTTGCAATCCAGGAGTGACTTCTGATGCTAACATTTTTGGCGTCATTGCCGAGGATGAACTTGAAATTTTTCCTTGGGATTGAACGACATTGAGCCTCTGATTCTAAAGGTGCATCAAGCATCAGAGATTTACGATATTGCTACTTTTCACCTAGCGAATCCATTGTGACGAATCCACTGTGGTGAACCTGCTATTTTAGTTGTGGCTTCCATAGGTAGACACACGCAGTCCCATCCATATCTGCCTCTAGCTACACCTGAAGCTGATCTAGAGGTGATTTTCAGAAAAGGAAAGGCCTCTAAAGGAGAAACTTCCACCGCTGAACCAGGTAATCTGCCATCTCCTTCTCTGGGAACTCCATTTTCTTCTTCTCAGCTTATTAGCAGACCTTTTTCTAAAGTTTCCCATTTCTTGAATTTCAGGAGTGTTCCTGCTGAGTTTTCCCCTCCTGGTCTGGGATTGGAAGGAGAAATCCTAGTCACTCCCCTCTTCCCTGAAGCTATACCTTGGCGTAGACCCAGGAGCACAAAAGATTTCACCACTCCTAGCTTTACCACTCCTCCTCTTGTTATCATTACTGCTACTTCACAGAGAGAAGCATTTGCTGACTCAAGCCCTTCAGCCTTCCCTCTGAATCTCCCATTATTTCCCCTTCCACCTGGAAGCTCATTTCCAGTATCACCTATTCGAGCTCCTTCTCCTTCGAGTTCTCCTCCACCTAATATTCCTATGGCAGGAGAAAATCCCCCCATGACCAGAATGGAGGCTATAATAGCTTCTAGGTATGCTCCCCTTATGCTACCTCAGCCTCTCAATGCCCTTCCCGTAGATGGCTACCTTAAGCAGTTTCCCAAGTTTACAAGCGATGGGGACATAGCTGCAGAAGAACACCTCAAAGCCTTTTACAGTTTTACAGATGATCATGTTATCATGCATGAAGACGTATGGATGGGAATTTTTGTCCATAGCCTTGAAGGCGAGGCTAGAAAGTGGTTTAGGGACCTACCTCCTGGATCTATTGATGATATTGAGGCATTGGATAATGCTTGTTTGAGACAATGGGGAGACAAAAAAGACTTCATGTATTACATGACAGAGTTTGGGTCTTTGAAGAGAAAGGAAGGAGAGTCTATCTTTGACTTTTCCAAGAGATTCAATAAAATATACAATAAGATCCCCGTTGAAATAAAGCCCTCAAAAGCCTCTGCTAAGATCACTTATGCTATCACTTTTGATCCTAATTTCTGCCTTATGTTGAGGGAAAGGAGAGCCACTACTATAGCTCACATGCAGGATGCAGCCGTGGAAGTAGAATCTAACATACTGGCTATTGACCGACTCAGGAATAAGGATGATAGAGACATACCCAGGAATAGACCTGAAGCCTCCCCATCCAATTCCTCTCCCCTTCCCTTTCATACAAACGGTGTAACTAAAGTGCTAAAATTTCTTTCGGCTAGAATGGAAAGGTGGGAGTTAGAAGGGAAGCCCATCTACAGAAATCCCCAAAATACTAATAATAGAGGCTTCAGGAGGCCTAGCAACAATGTGCCATAGGCTTTTCCAAGGGAACAAAGGAGAAAAGACAGATATGAGTAGAGGATTCAAACCCCTCTCCAAAGTAACCTAGTTTCCCATGAGGAAGGAGAGGAGTTTCCCATGAGGAAGGAGAGGAGATAGATGAGCTCGACTCTGAAATTCACTGTATTGAAGAAACCTTCCCTTTTCCTCATTTGACTCAATCTATATATGAATAATCCCTTATGAACAATAAAGTCAATGAGTTGGGTAAAGGGGAAAGGCCAACAACACTCCTAAAAGATATCATCTCAGGTCAAAGAAGAAAGAAGGAAATTTTGATAGCCATGATCAACCTCTCAGAGTGGAAAAACCTGCTAAACCTATAACAATCACTACTAAAGAGAAGAAAACTCAGAATACTTCACCAACAACCAAAGAACCTGTCTCTGAGGTAAGGGAAGATCCTAAGCCTTTTCTCTCCTTTAGTTTTGAGCATGAAATTCAGAAGATTAGAATTCTCGTACCCCTCTCAGAGCTAGTTAAAAATGAAGATTTCAAAAGGTCCCTCTCCAAGCTGCTACAATCTGAGTCCCCCCAGCCTTCTACAGACTCAATAAATCTTCAAGATGAAAATCTAGTAGTTGTCCTAGGTCCCATGGTAGAAGACAGAGATGATTCATCCCGTCCCTTCTACACATCCCTAAACATACATGATAAAGTGTTGCATAATTGCCTCATGGATTCAGGAGATTCCCACAACCTTATGCCCAAAATAGTCATGGAAGAATTGGGACTGGAAGTGAAAAAGTCTTATCACGATTTATACTCTTTTGATTCAAGGAGGGTGCAATGCCTTGGATTAATCAAAGACTTGGTGATCTCTTTTTTTCAGCTACCAACGAAGAGTGTGGTCATGGACATTGTAGTAGCTGATGTTCCCCCCAAGTTCAACATGCTGTTGTCAAGATATTGAATTAAAAAACTTGGAGGAACACTATAGATGGATCTCACATATGCCACCATTCCAGTGTTTGTAGGGGAACACAGGAGGTTGTACAGAGAAGCTCAGCTGGCCTACATTGTCAGTGATGAAGTAGACCCCACTAATCACCCCATCTTTGTGCTTAACACTAATTTGGGTTCTGGTTTATTAAATATCACTTAGACTCCTAAAGCCCCTTTTCAAATCAGAAAGCAACCCATATTTAATCATGAGATACCTCCTCCAACCACCTCTGTTTGGAAAATGTTCTTCGACGGAGCTTCTTCTAGCGAAGGTGCTGGTGCTGGAGTGGTTCTTGTGTCTCCTTGGCAGGAAACCATATCCTTGTCATACAAGCTAGAATTTGAAGCTACCAATAATGTGGCAGAATATGAAGCTCTTGTTCTAGGTATGAGGGCTGCAAAAGAAATGGGAATTAAGGACGTAGCAATGTTCGGAGATGCTGAGTTGATAATCCAGCAAGTCAAAAATTATTATCAAGCTAAGCATCCTTGACTCAGGGGTTACAAAAATGAGGTGTGGGACCTGATTGATAATTTCTTCTCGGCTTTCAACATTTCTTTTATTCCTAGAGAGGAAAATACTTTGGTTGATTCCTTGGCTATCTCAGCTAGTCTGTTCAAGATCCCTCTGCCACCTAAGATCAAATATGAGGTTGAGATAAGATATAGGCCATCTATCCCAGGCAATATCAAGCATTGGAAGGTATTCTAAGACGATCTTGAAATCAAAATATTTCTTCAGTCCGTCGACGAATTTTCTGCATTGCACATTGATCAGGATCCTGATCTCGAAAGTTACCCTCACCCTGAGGTATTTTTAAATAAAATTGCTAATCACCATATTATTCATTTTCCTAGCAATCACATTCCGAAGGGACTAGTCCCTTTAGAAAGATTGTTCAATGGGAATGATGTGGCAATAAAGGGTAGGGTTTCAAATGGATATGATGATACAACAGAGTGCAATATTGGCATACATGAGGCGCCTAAGTTTTTCAAGTTGTCAAGTAGTTTGACCAAAGAGCAGAGGGCCGAATATACCAAGTTGTTAAGGGAATTTGTTGATGTGTTTGCATGGACCTATGAAGACCTCAAGACATATGACACATCTATCATTGAACACAAGATCCCACTGAAGGAAGAGGCTAATCCATTTATGTAGAAGCTAAGATAGATAAATCCCATGTTGTTGGCTGTCATGGAGAGAGAAGTGAAGAAGTTGTTAGATGCCCAAATCATTGTCCCCTTGAGATATTCTGAGTGGGTGGCCAATTTGCTTCTCGTGAGGAAGAAACATGGAGAAATCAAGCTCTGTGTTGATTTTTGGAACCTGAACAGGAGCTCAAAGAAAGACAACTATCCCTTGCCCAACATGGAACACATATTGCAGAGGGTAACTGGTGCATCTAGGATATCCATGATCGATGGTTTTCTGGATATAATCAGATATCAGTCATGCCTGAGGGCAGAGAAAAAACATCCTTCACCACTCCTTGGGGCACATTCATGTATGCTAAAATGCCTTTTGGATTAATGAATGCAGGAACAACATTTCAGCGAGCCATGGACATAGCCTTCATCAGGGAGAAATATCAATTTGTGGTGATCTATCTGGATGACATCATAGTCTTCTCCAGGTATGATAAAGAGCACTAAGTTTTCTTGAAGTGCCAGAGGTTTGGCCTATCCTTGAATCCCAAGAAATCTTTGTTTTCTATGAAGGAGGGGAACTTGTTAGGCCATATAGTATCAACAAAGGGAGTGAGAATTGATCCTAGTAGGGTAGAGGCAATTCAGACCTTGTCACTTCCCAGGTCCAGAAAGGAAGTTCAGGCTTTTTTATGGAAGATTAACTTTCTGAGGAGGTTCATCTCAAATTTTGTTGAGGTGGTGAAACACATCACAACCATGCTCAAAAAGGGAAATGAAGTAAAATGAACTATTGAACCCAGGGAATCTTTTGTCCAAATAAAGAAGGCATTGACTGAGGCACCCATGCTAATCAATCCTGATTATTCCAAGGTTTTCCTAATTTTTTCTTTTGCTTCTTTTGGTACAGTAGCAGTGGTCTTATTGCAGAAAAATGGGGAAGGGTGAGAGAAACCCATTTCCTTCTTCAGTAAGGAATTAAGAGATGCATAAATCAGGTACGAGATCATGGAGAATTAGGCCTATGCCTTGGTGAAAGCTCTCAAATCTTTTAGAGTCTATGTCTTGCACTCAAGAGTGACTACATACGTCCCTTCAGCTTCTGTGAAGGACATCCTTATACATCCTAACATAGATGGGAGAATAGGTAAATGGATTGCCAAGATCCTGGAGTTTGACCTGGAGATAAAGCCCACCAAGTTGGTAAAAGGGGAGGGTTTAGCCAAGCTGCTGGCTAAATCCAATTGCAATGCCTTAGGGGTTAGATTCATCAATGCTTACTCAGGAAATCAGCAAGCTGAGTCACCCAACAAAAGCTCTCGGGGTGGCTTATCACTAGAAGAATGCACCTGGTACAGAGACATTTTGTACTTTCTACAAGAGTTGAAGCCTCCTAATGGAATGGGAAAAAGCAAGGAAAGGTATTTAAAGCTCAAGGTGGTCAGATATTTCCTTATTGACCAAGTCTTGCACTGGAGAGATACTCTAGGGGTGTTTCTGAGGCGTCTGAATCCACAAGAAGCCCAGAAAGTTATGTTTAATTTCCATAGAGGCCTTTGTGGAGGGCATAATTTCTGGAATACCACAGCCCATAAAATTCTCAGGGCTAGGTACTGCTGGCCCACCTTATTCACTGATGTCTGCAGAGAAGTCAGAGCTTGCATCAAATGCCAAAGGTTCTTAGGAAAGAAGCAACTCAAATCTTTTCCACTAAATCCTGTAGTAGCTTGAGCACCCTTTCAACAGTGGGGGTTGGACTTCATTGGGGAAATTCATCCTCCTTCAAGTGTCCATCATAGATGGATCATGAGTACAACAAACTATTTCACCAAGTGGATAGAAGTTTCCCCCACCAGGAGTTCTTCACACAAGGTGATTATTAGCTTCTTAGAAGATATCATATCTAGATTTGGCTATCCC
The DNA here is from genome assembly GCA_000966675.3 of Picea glauca. Classification (NCBI taxonomy): domain Eukaryota; kingdom Viridiplantae; phylum Streptophyta; class Pinopsida; order Pinales; family Pinaceae; genus Picea; species Picea glauca. The sequence continues at coordinate 16,323 of JZKD02S0250424.1, forward strand.
AACAGAATTGTCACTGATAATGTCGCTTCTTTCAAGTCTGAGCCTCTGGTTAAGTTCTGTGAGCAGTTCAATATTTCACTAATTCACCCCACTCCCTATTATCCTCAAGGAAATGGACTGGTAGAATCTTCCAATAAAAGTCTAATCAAACTCATTAAAAGGTTATTGGATGACAATAAGAGGGCCTAGGATTCAAAGCTCAATTTCACTCTATGGGACGATCGAGTGACAACAAAGAAGTCCCTAGGCACCTCACCTTTTCAACTTGTTTATGGGACAGAGGTTTTTTTTCCCATTCAGATCGCATTACCTGTAGCGAAATTCTTTCAAGATCATGAAGGAGAGCCAGACCATATGGTCAGAATAATTCATCAAGTGGTGGAACTACAACAGATAAGGGAGTAGGTAATGGAATTAGCTCACAGTCATCAGCATAAGATCAAGCAAGCTTTTGACAGGAAGGTTAGGAAGGAGGAATTAGAGCTGGGAGATTTGGTGCTTAAGTGGGATCCACCCAGGCAGGATAGGGGAAAACACAACAAGTTTGATGCCCTCTGCATTGGGCCCTTCAAAATATCTGAAGTATTCTTAAATGACATGTACAGGTTGTAGGATTTGGAGGGTGAAGAAGTCTTTAGCGGCCTAGTAAATGGGCATTTCTTGAAGAAATGTTTTGTTTGAACCTTAGACGACTCCTTTGTTTTGTAAATATTATCTTTATTATTTTTCTGTTTATTTTCGATTTAATAAATGAATCCATAACCCAAAACAAGGCAACTGGAACTACATAAGGAGTTCTTAGAGCATCACAGGGATGAATCTATCCCCCATGGAGCCTAATGTTAGATCCAATTCTCGTAAGTCATGAGCATCAAGCACAACACATAGAAAAGGTCCATTTCGAGTGTAAAATCAAGTGAGCGAGCATTTGTTGTCAATGGTGAGAATCCACATATCGAGAATATCGATGGTCATCGGGTAGGTTTGAGTCACAGAATTGCACGAGGTATAGCACATGGGCTCATTTTTTATCACTGAAGTCATGAAATGATTATCCCTTTTGCGATTTCGGTTACCGAGACATTAAAGAATAAAGGAGTAGCTCCTCCACTGCATCGGGAATCCCCAAAACCCGAAATGCGAAATGCGAGAAGCTGCCCAAGAGCCATTTTGGCATTTTGGTTACCAGGACATCAAAGAACAAAGGAGTAGCTCCTCCACTGCATCGGAAATCCCTGAAACCTGAAACAGGAAATGCGAGAAGCGTCCAGGAGCCATTTCGACATTTCGGCTACCGGGATTTCAAAGAACAAAGTAACTTTTGATATGACAAGTGTCAAGTTGGGGACATGCATTCATATCATGGGGAAACTTAGCTCAGGAGATTCTCTCTCAGACAGGAGTTTTACGAACAGAAGGGGCGTGGAGAAAAACCAACAGACTGACCATCATTTTAACAAAGAGTTCACAGTGATTCCCAAAAACACACTCAGTTATCCATTCAATGCCTCCATGACTATTTCACTCATACATTTCATTATCCTTAAGACATCCATTCCACCTTTCCAAAACCTATTTCCCTGTCCTTTTTGGTTAGTGTACCTGGTTAGCTTGGAGTGGGATTGAAGAAGTGAGTTGTCAGGCCTGTGAGCAGTTCTCTAGGAGAGAGAATTGTTGGGGATTGATTTCTATAGGTGCTAAACTGTAGCTATAGTGCTCTAAGACTTCTAGTATGGCCTGTTGCTGAAGCCATGGAAGGGAAGTGGGGCAGCCGAGGGACTGTTGAGCAGAGAAGGGGCACACTTCCTTGGGGGGGACAAGCATGTGGGGAATGAGAGGTTGTAGGCTATTAGTTGAGTGAGCACCTGAGACGGAGTCTTTCCTATTGTCCATGGGCCTTTTCCTGGATATGAATCCCTTTACCCTAGGTGGAGTTTAGTCCTATCTTGGGGGTGATTCACTATTGAGAGTGATGAACAATGTAATCTATGGATCGAAGGTTTGTGGACGGTTTGTAAGCAGTTGGTGACAACCTTTATAAGATAAGTACCAATTTTATGATATATGGATATGTTTTCTTGTTATTGACATGCCCATGTTACGATTTTATCATATATGTGACTATGAAAGCTTGTGTGCTTATGGGTAATTTCCTGTAAATGATGCATATTGGTAATTATTATTATTTGTAATATAAAAGTCATGTTACAGAAAGTAATTGTTTGTTTATGTTAGATGTAAAGATTCTGCGAGCATGCTATATGTATATGCTTTAGTTGCATGCAGTCTAAAGAGTAAATTTAGGTGGCATTGCTTAGTTGACTACTGGGTATGCTACTATATGTTCCATAGTATGGTAACGAAAGATGTTCCCTAGAGAAGCATGTCCCAACCTGATGGCTGAGAATGTTAGCGACTGGTGTTAGAGCATGAGTGGTTTCTCTGAAGTGGCGTACCCCAACCTCAAGTTGGTCGAGGGGATCATTACAGCTTGGTATCAGAGCCTCAGTTCAACACTGAGATTGGATGGACCAGAAGTGTGCAATTGAAGTAAATATTCACAGAAAAGTAACTTCATAGTGACCATAATTAGATTCATAGAGTGTCCTTGGAAAAGGTTGGCATACTAGTGTGCATGGTAAATTTAGCACCACACAGGAAACTGTGGTGTGCCAGTGTGCACGGTAAATTGTGGTTCTGCACAGAAGATTATTATGTGTAGATGCACGTGATGAAATTAGCCTTACGTGGTAAGAACACACATAGTAAGGTGCACATGGGGTGCACAAGTATTGCTTAATGTAGGGGAGTTTAGTTGTTATGCACATAAGTATGAATATAAGTTGTTTCACGGAAGTGTATTCAATAATATGCACAGATATTTGAGCGCAAAGGAGTATGTTAAACTTGACATGGTGCATGCATGGGAGGAAAATGCATGTGGAATATTGATGTGCAGTATCAAACTGTGTGTAGTGGATATTGGCGCACAATGCCAGAGTAGTGTGTGTAAGTAGTAGGTACGATGAAGAAGAAACGTGCAATAGATTTAGGAGCGTGGAGAAGCATTTATCTTGTAATATTGCTATGCATGATAATATAAATGAACATGACAATTTAATGCACACGAAGTCACTTGGAAGGCGAGGAGTCTGAGTTTAAATTGCATAATAATAAAAGAAAAATAAACACATTATCGCATTGAAGAATTAATTTAAAAAAAAAAAGAATTTTAATTTCTTCTGATTTAGACAGATTAAAATAAAATATAAGATTACAAGAAAAAATTATTATAAAAGAAAACAAGGGTCATAACATCACCAGATATAAATTATAATAAAATAGTCTAAAATATGTTTCTGTATTTATATAATCATATTAATTACAAAAGAGTGATGACAGCAGTTAGCTTGTTGTAAAAAGGGTCATTGAAGAACAAGCCTATCATCTCTGGTACTCTTTACCTCCGCTACTGACTATTCAAAATTCGCTGAGACATGCTTATCTTAGTTGAAGGCTTACTTCAGCTTAGCGATCTCCTCCTTTAAAGATGAGTCTAACCAGATCAGTTGATTTTCTCCAACACTTTTGGTCGCTTTAACTGTATATTCCTCCTTCTTATGCCACTTACTCCTTTTATTCTTAGCGGCTGACCTGTTGATGACTAAATCCGTTATAATGGGATTTAGCCTAACTTCCAATCGTGAGTCTATAACCAGCTATGTGTGGAACTTAGTTGCTAGAAGGTGCACGAGGACCCTTTCCTTCTTATTTGTAGGAAAACCTAGCATGTTGCTCGAATAATCCATCTCACTCGACTTAGCTTTGTCCATATATCTTAGGTTGGGGATACCGAAATGTGTCTTTACAGAGAGAAGGAAGTTGAGAAGCTTGAATATTACTATGGTTATGGATACGCAGATATATTCATACTTGGGGAGTGGTAATTATAGAACTCCATTTATGAAGCACAGACAAATTACATACAAAGAGCATTGGGTTTTCATGCTTGGCCAATCCATTTCGAATGATTAGCTTTTGAGTTTGTTACATGGTGGTGTTCAGCTGACGTCACATGGCTGCGAAGTACCAAACGAATGAAGCAGGGTGATCTGACTAGCCGTCTCCCACTCCTCGAGTGGTGGATTTGACATGTTGAGACACGTGATACCACGTCTTGGAAAAATTGGTTTCGATAATACCACCTTCTTGCGCGAGTGTATCTCGGAAGGCACTGTGCGTCAGCATTCTCGAGACTTGGGTCTTATATAGAATTGTTGTGGTGATAACACCAAGAAACCGGGAGTGATAATGTTGATGTGTATGTTGAATCGAAATGGTGCATATTCTCATGAATTGTTGATTGGTTAGTCTGATTAGTTTCAATGGCTAGACGTTTTGCAAAATTAACAACAACTCAGTCAGGACAGACTAGTGCAGATTCTGTAGGAATGGAAGAGGCACAGGAGAATTATAGTCATCCAAAGAAGAGCAGAGGGATGGATGTCCATTTTGGCATGGAAGGAATGAACTCCAATGGACATGGAGAAGAAAGGAATGAATACATGAATATGGCTGAAACCATTAAGAATTTGCAGAAGGATGTCCAAATCCATAAAGCTAATAATGAAAGGCTTATGAAAGCCAAAGAGCAACAAGATGACTTCAAAATGAAACTATTGGAAGGTTTGAACAGAATAGAGAATAAATTGGCTAAGGAGAGTGACTCAAGTAGATCCGAGAGTCACAAAT
>JZKD02S0250447.1:9785-21073 GCA_000966675.3 Picea glauca
TCAGGAAAAAATCCCATATTGGTAGAGGAATTGGGATGATTCAATCCAATAAGAGACTTGGGAGGAGTCTATAAGTAGCAAGTAGGGAAGTAGTGATGAGAAATGGGCCCTTGTCAATAAGACAAGAAAGAGAAAAGGAAAGGGTTCCAAAAACAAGGGTAATAGTGATAAAGGAACATCGCATCTAGGGAAGAAGAAGGACTTGAGTAAAATCAAGTGCTTCTCATGTCATAAGAATGGGAATTATGCATCTTAGTGTCCAGATAATAAGAAGGGAAGAGGAAATATGTAGATAGAAGCATCAATAGAGATGTAGCTAGATGAGTTTTCAGTGAAGTTTGAGAATGATTTATCACTAGTTTCTTACCTTTCTACCAGCACAACTACCAAGCATGCATGGTACTTGGACAGTGGTGCATATCATCATATGATAGAAGCACGGGAGTTATTCAATAGTATGATGGAGAAGGACTCATGAGTTCATGTGGATATTTTCGATGATGCCAAGTATGCAATGAAGGGAGAGGGAACAATTTTGTTCTAGGTTGAGTCAGGAGGTTTGTTTGGTGCCCAATATGTTCTTTAATTACTATTACTAAAGAATAACTTTCTCTCGGTATCATATATGGAGGATGGGGGTTTTTCCATCATTTTTTAGAGAGGGAAAGTACTCATACGTCCAGAGAAACATAGGCCAAACACAGTAGTGGTGATTGGGATTAGAGAGGGCATTTTATACAGGTTGCAGAGAAATCTTGTTCAGGATTTGGTACATAACAATGATAACCTATGTGAGATAGGGTACATAAGGTTGGGACACATACACTACAAGAAATAGCCAATTTTGAGGGGGATTGTTACATGTCTTCCATATTTTAGTGTTAAGAAACTAGGAGTGTGCAGAGGGTGTGCACTTGGAAACAATTCCAAGGATGTTTTTCCAAGTGGTGAGAATAGGTCTAGGGGAATATTGGATCTTATACATTCAAATTTGATTTGTTTGATGTCAGCAGTATCAGTGCAGGGAGAGTCGTACTATGTGATGTTCATTGATGTCTTTTCTAGGAAAAAATGGATCTTCTTTATGAATACCAAGGATGACGTCTTCAGTCGATTTCAGAAGTTTATGGATCAAGTGGAGAACTAGACAGGAAACAAGATAAATATCTTGAGATCAGGTAATGAGGGAGAGTACACCTCCAAAGAATTCAACTATTTATGCAAGGAGGTAAGGATCATGAGGGACTTGAAAGTGTTATCACACTAAATTGCTTTGGGTTTTTAGTTTGTTTTTATCCTTTTCTAAGCCTTAGATTTTAAATTTTTTAAGTTTCATCCCTTTAAATTTTATGTTTGGTAGGACCCCTTAGATGAATAAATTTTTGAGACATAGCTCTAGTTTGATCCTCAAATTGATTTTTGGACTTAAACCCTTTTTAGTTCATGACTTAAATTTTGGACACCTTCATGATTTGTCACTAGGATCGATCCCACCCCTCCCATGACTAAAACGATGTGACACACCATTATCCTCAGTCATGACCTCGTGGGTATGCCTTGTTGTCTTTGCTTACATGTCCAATCATTTTTTAAATTGGAGCGTCGCCCACTCATCGGGCAGTTCCGTAGCGCCTTTCCCATTCATCATGATTTCCACCACAAGTTATGATTACCACAACTGATGTCATGTTCCTTATTTTCAGTGCTAGGAGCTGGTTAAAGATACCTCCAAGATATCGTATTTATGAGCCCTGATAACTGTTTATGATTTGAAAAATCAAGAATGTTGCGCTTCTCAAACTCATAGTTCTGACCAGGTGACAGCGATGCAACCAAATTTGATGTTGAGACAGATTCGAGGGCCGAAAAGTTCATGAATTCATCCGGAGATTTAGTTGAATCTTCAAATAGGTGTCTACTCCACAGGTATCTCGTGTTGCCTCCTCTGCACATTATTTTTCACAAAGAATTAGCACTCAGAGTTTAGTTTATCGGGCTTGCACAGTGTAAGGGAATCATCTTCGCATCACATCCTTGTCTCCTCCCTTTTCAACCCTGTGAACTTCATTTGCTTGTATCAAATTCTGACTACATCTTCTCGCCATAGCTACTAAGGTTGCAAGAATATAAACAATCTATCTTCTGCATACGCGTCGCACTACCCAGAGGCGCTGCTTAACCCCTCTGTGTCTCCCCTGCTTCCTTTCATTTTTGAGTTAAGCATTTTTACCCAGCTACAAAGGGCCAATTGTATATTACCCCCTCATTGTCCAAACTCTCAATACCTGTACAAATCTAAGGGTGGGATTCTCACAGTCAAAACTTGGCTTACTAGCACCAATATGTTTTAAAAGGTCAGCCTTGTACATTTGAATCCCGATTTTAAGTATTCCTCGTTATTACTACCCCATAATCCTTATGAAGTTCTCATTCTAAGCCATGGAGACTCCTCAATTGAAGAAGACACACAAAGGGGGCAAGGTGGTTAGGACAGAACCTGTGGATATGCATCTTTTTTATATAGAGCCCATGGCAAGAGAGGTCTTTCAAAGAGTTGGATTCCTCTCTTTCTGCCAGAATATGCAAAGAGGCCATCCAAAGGTGACAAGATAGTTTGCATTACATTTTGATGGCAAGAGAACCAAGGTTGGGTATTTGGAATTTGAGGTGACTAAATCCTCTATCTCAGCTGCAACAGGAATCCCTATTACAGGTGAAAAGTGGTTCAAAGCCATGGCTTTGAGTTCAGCCTATGCCAAAGATTTCTTTAAACCATAACATCAAGCCAGTGGTTTGTATAAAAGTGTGCCAAGGAGTCAGTTCATTGAACAATTTGACAGAATCTTGAAGATCATACAAAGATATTTTACATGTGAAGGGAGATTTAACACATTGTACTAGTACCATATAAGGCTTTTGCTTCATTTTACTGGTAAAGTTGAAATGAATATCCCCTATTATTTGTTAAGGAGCATAAGTAAGATGTCAGATAGGATTCAATCCAAGTCTAAGGATGTGGATTCTAGCCTTTTCCACTCTGGATTCATCAAAATGCTAGTCTCTGATTAATTGGGTAAGAAAGAGATTTCATGGGAGCATTTTGTTGTTACCTCTCACTTCAAGCTGGATCTAGAATCTACTCCTCAATCACATAATGCAAGTCCTTTATCACCCACCAGTGATGTTAAAGTAGGGACCAGTAGGAAGAGAAAGGGCAGAACCCATGTTCAAGTTTCAGAGGTCAGTAAGCAGGTCACAGGAGTTGAGGAGGAAGCTTGTCCTTCCCTACAAAGAGATTTTTCACCACCTCCTCCACCAGGGTTAGAATATATTCCTTCTTCTACCAAAACTACATCTAAGAAAGGGAAGAAGCTATACTTCCCCTCTTCTCCTCCAGTAGTCAATACCAAGGGTAGAGGACCTTTCACAAGATCATCAATTCCTAGGGGAGTTTTTGAAGAACAGTCTCTACCAAAAATCCCCGTACAAAAGAAGACGGGTAAAGGCATTGGAAAGCCTGTGGAAAGAAAAGAGGAAACCCCTATGCAAAAGAAGAAAGATAAAAGAAAAGCCACCAAGAACCCTGATGAAGTAGACAAGGAAATTCCTATGCAAGTGGAAGAGGAGACCAAGAAAAAACCTGTTGAGATTGTGCATGTCACTTCTTTTCCTGACAGTCGGACATTCAAAAGACTAATCAGGAAACTTAGGGATGCAAGAAAAGAGGTGGCTCAGTTGAAAATAGAGGCCATGTCTAACAAGGTGAAAATGAAAGAGCTCATGGATGGCTATAGTCATACCCTTGACCTGGCAAGGTTTGCAGCAAGAAAGGCCCAACCCCTTCATATGCAGCTCCAAAACCTTTATAGGTAGAATAGAGGTTTTCAATCCCAGAATAGGAAACTCAGGGCAGATTTCAGCATTTTCGAGATGAAGTAGCTCACAGAAACTTGCAGGTATTGGTTGAAGCTGCTATTGAGAAAGAGACATTAGCAGTCAAGGAGAGCATATCCCCAATCAATAAGTTTGTCATTGCTAAAAAGAAGAAGCCTATCATTGCTAACAAGAAAAAGTCTATTGTGCCAAATGAAGATCATCCTTCTACAAGAAAGAGTGTGATGTTAAGTGTCAAGGTAACAAAATAGCTGATGAAAGGTGAGCCCCATTTTTTAGGATGTTTCTTTTTGAGAGGGTAAATTGTTATTCAAATATTACCTCTGTCACCTATACAGGCTTCTAAGCATTTAATTATCAGATTTTTAGGCTTTTGAGAAGTGCTAAGTCCCTCAGTGGTAAAATGCACTACCTACAGTGCTGCCAAGTCATGTAAGTATAATGGGTTTGACATTATGCAAGGCCACTACTTGCTCTACACATGTTTAAGATTGGAGGTGTTGTGTTTTTTAGATAGTGATACCTAAACCTGCACACAGATGCAGCATAAGTGGCGCTACCGAAAGTCACTACCTAATATTTGGCAAAGAACAAAGTCTGCACATATATGCAGCATAGTGGCGCTACCTAAATTCGCTACCTAATATCTAGCAGAGAACAAAATATGCACACAAATGCAACATAATAGCACTACCTAAATTCGCTACCCAATATCTGGTAGAGAACAAAATTTTGCACACATACGCAACACAGTGGCGCTACCTAAATGCGCTACCTTTTCTACTTGTCCAGTTGTGAAGTACGCTACTCAGACTGCTACCTAAAGAAGCTACCAACAGACACCAAGGATTCAAGAGGGCCAAGCTAACAACTTTTTGGATAGCTGATGATGGAGAATAATGTAGAAACAGTAGCTGGCATCATGAGGACAACCACATGCTTTTGAAAGACACGTGGCAAACAAGGAGCTATGAAACAATAGGGAATCAAGTCATATTGAATATTGGTTGGATTAGTCACCAACATTTTCCTATTTTATAGAATAGGTTGTTAATCAAGTTGTTAGATGAAATAAATTCTTAAATATTTTTAAGGGAAAGAGGCCAGCTCGTACCTCGAGTTGTTGCCTCTCTTTTGTTATAAATAGATAGATCGAATGCTTTAGTAGGTTTGCATGGTTGAGAAAGGCTCCCTTAGTCTGTAATATTTTGATGAAGTGACTGTGAACTAGATATGTACTGAATTTAAGACATTTTGGTTAATAGAAATCATCTTCTTTTTTAGCTTATTTGCTTCTTATGCTAAATGTTCATGGTTTGAATTATTCACATGAATGGTTGTGGTGATGTTATGGTGGATGTTTGATCATTATATTATCATGATGTTTATTTAGCTTCCTTAGTTTATGAGTTCAAGAAGATATTGTGTTAAGAAACTTTATTCCTTAGGATTTTGTAGACCTTATGTTTACAGTAGCCCCTACATTCCTCTTATTCAAGTCTTCCCTCTTTTCATACTCACTCCCAATTATTGATTGAAGTTATCCAGGACCTTGATTGTTGGTGCATGCTAGCCCTATTTTCTGAGTTGGAACATTATCACTTTGAGTCTCTTTCCATTTGACCCTTTAAAAGCACTCTTACATTCACCTATAACCCGATGGGTACTGGGCTTGCCTTCCATGCAATCTAAAGGTGATTCCTAGTGCTAACATAAATTTTCATACAACGCTCAAAAAAATGGGGTTGTAGAGAGAAATAATCAATCCATCATTGGTTATTCCAAGGCTATGATACACAACCAAGAGTTGCCTATGTTACTTTGGAAAAAGGCATGTAACACTATAGTATATGTGTAGAATAGGAGTCCTCATAGCATATTGGGGGACAAGACTTTGGAGGAGAAATTCTCAGGAGTGTAACTAGAGATATTATATTTGAGGATATTTGGTTGTCCAATCTACATCCATGTTCTTGTGGAGAAGAGGATGAATCTAGATTCTTCAGGAAAGAAGGGTATATGTGTGGTGTATAGTGAAACCTCAAAGGCTTATAGTATATTCATACCAATGTAGAAGAAGACAATTGTGAGCACAAATGTTAATTTTGAGGAGAAATTGGCATCTAGGAGATCTCATGAGTCATCAATAGTGACATAGGATGAGGAGAAGCAATATCTAAAGGATGAGAAATAATCAGTAGCTTAGAGTTCAAGGAGTCAGAATTCAGGTGGGGAGGATAAATTAACCCCTTCCAGTTCTGTAAGGAGACCCAAGTGGCTATTGCAAACATTGAGGGATGTTGGTGAGGCTCCTAGGAGTGAAATCAGAGAGAGTAGGACTATGAGTAAGTTTTAGAACTATATGGCACTTATGAGTAGAATTATTGATGTTGAGCCTTATATTTTTTAGGAAGAAGCAGATAAACAGGTTTGGTGGGATGCCATGGTGGAGGAGTGCACCTCTATCATGATAAATGATGTTTGGGACATAGTGTCAAGACTGGAGTGGGAATCAATTTAAAGTTCCAAGTGGCTCTACAAGATTAAGCATGTTGCAGATGGTAGCATCAAGAATTTCAAGTCGAGGTTCAGGGTGAGAGGATTCTCCCAGAGAGAGGGACTAGACTATGAGGAGACATTTTCTCCAGCCACCTAGTATGCTTCTATTTGAGTTGTTATTTCTATTGCTTAAGTTATGAGGTGGAGGATTAATGAGATGGATGTGAATAAATATTTCCTCAATGTGATCATTAAGGAAGAAGTATATATAGAGAAACCTCACGGATTTGAGGTACATGGGAGGGAGTCTCATGTGTGTAGGTTTAAGAAATCCTTGTATGGACTCAAACAAGCACCAAGGGCATGGTATTTTAGGATTGATGGATGCTTTCAGAGTATGGGATTTACCAATAGTGAGGCATGTCCCAAATTTTACTTTCTACTTTTTGGGGTTGATCCACTCATATTAGTGTTGTACGTGGATGATTTGATTTTTACAGATGCAGAGGAGCTTATAGCAGGATGCAAAGAAGATTTGGCTACAGATTTTGAGATGAATCACATTGGCTTAATGCATTATTTCTTGGTTTTATAGGTATTGAACGTATCGAGAGAGATATTCCTTGGTAAAGGGAAGTACATGGTAAAGATATTGAGGAGATTCAAGATGGAGGACTATAGACTGATTTCTACACCTATGTTTACCAATCTGAAGAAGGTTTTCCCTTCAGATTCAAAGTTGGTGGATCCCAGGATATACAAGAAGCTGATAGGTTCCTTGATGTATTTGGTCAACACCAGGATAAATATATGTTTTTTTTGTGAACATCTTGAGTCATTTCATATTGGATTTGAGGTGGTTGAATTGGATAACAATGAAGCTGTGCTCGAGTACTTGAGAGGTGTAGTAGAGTATGGGTTGAGGTATCTTGGAGGTGATGGAGTGAAGTTGCAGGGATATTCAGACTCATATTGGGCGGGGAGTGTAGTAGACAAAAATAACACCTTGAGGTGCTACTTCATCTTGGGATCATCATTGATTACATGGTTCAACAAGAATCAGTCTTTTGTAGCACCCAATTCAGCGAAGGTAGAGTAAATGGTAGTGAGTATGGCTAGTTTTGAAGCCATTTGTCTTCGCAAATTTCATATAGGTTTATTTGATCAGGAGTTGGAGCCTATGGTGATATATTATGATAATAATAATTGTATCAAACTCTTTGATAATCCAGTATTCCATGATTGGTCCAAGATTGTTAACATCATATATCACTTCATCCAAGACAAGATCCAGAAGGGAGCAATGAAGCTTCATTATTTTTCCAAAGATGAGAAGGTTGCAGATATTTTTACCAAACCCTTGTTTAAAGGGAGTTTTTTTCTCTTCAGGTACAACTTGGAGTGGTACAAAATACCTTCCTCGCTAAGAGGGAGTGTTGATGTTTCTAGCATCATATAGGTACTTCCACACAGGTCTAAGTGTCTAGATGTGTGTGTTGGACTACGATTGTTGTTAGACCAAAACCCGCAAGCATTATTCTCCTCCACAATCTTCAGAGTTAGGATCCACGAGATGGGGTTAACCCATGTCACGAAACTCATCAAGAATCATTGAACCCGATGTCCAACAATATCCCCCCAATGTTTGCCATGCGAGTTTCAAACTCAAAACCTGTCGCTTTGATACCATTTGTTGGACTACTATTGTAGTTAGACCAACACCCGTAGGAACTAGTCTCTGCCACAATCATCGGATTTAGGATCCAGGAGAGGGGGTTAACCCATGTCGTGAAACTCATGGGAAGCATTGAACCCAATGCCCAACAGTGTGGAAGTCATCCAAAGCCTTCTACCTTCATAATTTAATTTAATTAAAGGAATTATTAAAGTAAAGTGATTTTATTAATGAGTTGAGTTTTATTTAAGCAAATTTTAAAATTATCATTAGTGAATTAAATATTATCCATTGATATCAAGTGAGGTGAGAAGTAATCTCAAACATCAATCACTTTGGATATTAGGGTTAGGTTATAACTCAATATTATAAAAGCATGGAAAGGGTGAAGGAGAAGACACTTGATACATTGTATATTCTTTTGATACAAAGAGGGTTGGATCATGAAGGAATGTGATTCAAGAATATATTGGATAGGTGGAGAAGGAATTCCATATAGAGATAAGTACATGTAAGGGAGAAGAGAGAATAGAGGCATTCACAAGTGGGTTTCAACATATTGGAGCTGCAACATCAGGGTCGCATTGTATGAAGTTTGTCGTACAATAGTTTTTCACATGTACGTGGGTTTCAGTGGAGACATGCATGTATATGTGGATTTTATTAAGGAAATGATTGTACATCTCAGGAAATGTGAACATTTGGGATCATACAATAGATGAGGAGTTTCTATGGTTTGCAGGTGTTGTCTAAAGTTTTCTATATGTCCATTTTCCCAGTAAGGGAGCCCTTGTAAGATTTGAATATATTTGAATGATAAGCTTAGTTGATGGGAATAATATCTTTGTGTATTGTGTATGCGATTTTGGTTTCCAGTATTTCTTCTACTATATTTATTTGAGTTGATTATTCCAACAAGTGTATTCTATTTTGTGAGCTTATAATTTGATTTACAATAAGGAAATCACTAGATAACAAAGTAACTAGGTGTCAGAGTAGGGAAAATCAACAAATAAAGGGGTGAACTTCTTTTCACTGCATAAGGTCGATCAGAAGTTGGAACAATTTCAGTCGAAGGGGATGGTGGACCAATCAAAATAGAAATTGAATGACCAGTTAACTCAACAGTCAACAACCCAATCGAAATGTTGGTGTTTCTCCAGTTAGCAGCATTCGGCAGACATTCTCCCATATTGGTTATGTTTATTTGACCAAGGTAAAGGACTCATTTACTCATGGGGCTTTTCTAGTGGTGAATGGCCCAGGCGTAGTATTTCTCCTGACAAGGAGTGGATATACTCGAGGTGCTCTCACATTGCCTACTCCAGGATGAAGTGATCTATATTAATTAGACATTCATGTGAGGAAATAATCATCAACATAAATATAATATATAATATAATGTATTTATAATATAATGTATAAATATATAAATAATGTATTTATAATATAATGTATAAATATATAAATAATCAATAATTAAGAATTAAAAATTAATAATGAATTAATTAATTTATTAATGAAAAGACAATAATGGAAAAAACATGTTCATTAAATGAAACGGAACTCATCCCAAGTATATATATTGAGCCCCTCAATTGTAATATATCATTTCATACAATATTTACTTACAACAACCTCTCATCAAGTTCGCTAACTCTTGTTGAGATTTTCAGTGTGTAATTATTCTATGATAACAATAGCATTTAAATCATAAGGCAATAATTATCATATTTGAAAATCAGAAAATTCAACATGGTATCAGAGCTAGTTAAAATATTTCAGTGCCAGAGCTAGTATAAGTCTTTTTGGAAACTAGTTAAAATCTTTAAGTGCCAGATCTGATAGATATACTCCAAATATTTTATTTTTTGCAATTGTATAGTCGTGGTCACGAGCGGTCTGTGCACACAGAGTGACCACATTCCATTTGGTCGTGATTTTCCTAATTACAGGGTGTGACCACCTTAATGATTGCACTACATAGTGAGACTATCTCTTTTGTTCACTCCCTATTTCTCTACAAGATGGTGTCTAGTCTCAAAGTAGAAGACAGGCTAGATGGTGCTATAAATTTCAGATCCTGGAAGACCAGGATACTCTTCATCCTGGATGAAAATGAGATTCAATATTATATAAAACAAAATGTCTCAGAACCAAAAATTGTTGAAGAGAAATATAGGCACAAGAAGAATGAAGCAAAGGCTAAGAGGATCTTGATATACTCCATAAAAGATCATTTGATTCCACACATTGTTGAGTTGAAAACTTCCAAAGAAATTTTTGACGCTTTGGTAGGATTGTTCGAGAGCAAGAACACTAGCAGGAAATTAGCTATGAGAAATCAGCTCTATTGTATCATGATGACCAAATAAGATTCAATTTCCACTTATTTTATGAAAGTCTCCCAGTTGAGAGATCAACTTAATACCATTGGAGACACCATTGATGATGTAGAACTTGTTACAATGACTCTTAATGGATTTCCTTCTTCATGGGAACCACTTGTACAGATCATTTGTGGACAAGAGGATTTTCCCAAGTTTGATCGACTATGGACTGATTGTGTCCAAGACGAGGTTGAATATTGTCAAAAAAACAACTTGTAAAAACCCTAGGGTGAAGGAACTCAAGCTATTGCAGCTCATGCAAGAAAAGGAAAAGGAAAAAGGAATTTTGGAAATAAAAATACCGGGGGAGGATCATCCCTAGTTAAATAACAAAAGAAGAAGGATCTTTCAAAAATAAAGTGCTTCATTTGTAATACATTTGGTCATTATGCTTCTTAGTGTCCTTAGAAGAAAAGAAAAGGAAAGCATCATTGATTTGGAACCTTCCAATTATGAGGAGGCAACAAGCCAACAAGTTTGGAGAGATGTCATGATGGAATAATATCAGTCCATCATGAAGAATGATGTGTGTGATATAGTTTCGATACTTGAGGAGAAGTCAGTGGTGACTTCCAAGTGGATCTACAATATCAATCATGTAGCAAAAGACATCATTTAAAAGTACAAAGCAAGGTTTGTGGCAAGACGGTTCTCCTAGAAAGAGGGAGTGGACTATGAGGAGACATTTTCTCTAGTTTCTGTGTACACTTCCATCAGGGCCACTATTTCCATTGCAATAGTCATGGATTGGAGATTACACCAGATGGATGTAAAGACTCCATTCCTCAATGGTGTTATTGAGGAGGAAGTGTACATAAAAAAACCTCAGG
>JZKD02S0250491.1:0-10917 GCA_000966675.3 Picea glauca
CATTTTCACAACGCCCTCCACATTTCATGGAACCACCATTGGCAATCATGATTTGGAAATTATTGACGGCATGGATGTAGCAATGAGTTTCTTGGGAAATGTAGCGATGAATAAAATTATGGGTGTTGCCACTATCAACCAGAATGATTACCTTCTGATGCTTGATGTAACCGATTAGCTTGAGGGTTTGGGGAGCGGAGAAGCCAGTGAGAGTATTGAGGGAAATGACTGGTTCTACTTCGGGAGGGTATGAGGGAGGGGTTATGTCAGTGGATTCAGGTGATTCAGACATAGAGAGAGTTTCTTCATCTTCTTCAAAAATCTCCTCAGAGATGGCCACAAAAATCTTTTCTTCTTTACACTTGTGGCCCAGGAAAGATTTGTCATCACAGTTATAATAAAGGCCTTTCAGTTGGTGTTCATCCATTTCATCTCGGGTCAATTTTTGGATCTTTAGTGGAGTAGAGGGAGTAGTGGGATTTATTGGTTTAGGGTGAGGGATGAAGGAGGTTTTGCGGTTTTGAGAAGATACAACTTGTTGTTCTTATTTATCTCTTTTGGTATCCTCCACCCAACTCTTAGGCCGAGCCATGAGGACATGGCCCGAATTTCATCCTTGAGGCCGCTAATAAAACACTCTCAAAAAAAGGCATCAAACATGCCCTCTGTTCTAAAAGCGAGGCACTCAAAGGCAGCTATAAATTCTTCCACTATTCCTAATTGTTTCATCTTTGTCAAATGGCCCAAATGGTTGGTGTCAGTGTCAAAGCGTTCATAAAGCTCTGCCACAAATTGTGTCCAAGCAATATACCCTTGACAAGATTTTTTTCTCCATTGCCACCATTGCCAACGTTCTTGATCTAGATGGAGAACACCATGTCGGATTTTGGCCAAGTCATTTGTAATGCTGTATAAAGAGAAGTAATGTTCCATTTGGGTTACCCAACCAGTGGGGTCTGAGTGATCAAATTTGGTCACATCCACCCGTGGAAGGCGTAGGTCATGTTGAAAGTGATGGCTCTACAAGGTATGGGAATGAGAAGAATGGTCACCTTTAGTATGTGGGGGTGAGGAAGAGGAAGGGTCATATGTAGCGATATGCAGTTTGGTGCAGAGTACTGAAAAGACTAATTCAAGATGGGTGGTGAGGTCTTGCTTGATTTCGCCCATTGAGGACTGCATGGTTGTATTGATGGCGATGAAATTAGCACTGAGTTGTTTCACTTCTTATTGGGTATCAATGAGACTAGACTGCAAGGTGTTAAAGAGAGATTCCAAGTCTTGGCTACGAGTATGGGCCATGAGGATGGGGGGACTGAAAAGGGGCGAGCGGGGTAAAACAATTTTTCCAAAAAAATGATATGGATGAATGTGATAAGGGAAAAGAGATGAATCCAATGGAATAGGGCTGAAATAATGGGGAAAAATTTTCCAGACTTTTTTTTTTTTTACGTCTGGTCTGAAGAATATTGTTGAGAGGAAATGCCCAAATTATTAACCAGAAAGAAATGTGTATTTACTTGGCAAACCGAACACAGTTGCGCGGAAATAGATCTTGTCTGTTTTAATTTGTTTATGTTTCTGTCCCCAAGGGTTAGGTATTCAAGGGTTCTACAGACAAGGGTTTGCCCTGTGCTATAGCTCTTTGATATATGTGTGGGGTCCAACAGTAGTAATTGGCCCAATATCTCAGGGCACTAACTAAGGAGGATAGACTGTACCCTTAGTTGTACTACCCGACTACCCAGGTACTAGAGAGTATCTTCCCGAGTGTTGTTCTCAGTGACACTATTGCAGTCAGTCGACCGATCAGTTTATCTAAAGAGGGCTTCAGGTAATCTAGGTCGATCCATACACAAGTTTTGTCTGATGCACTACCACTCGAAGGGGTACCAACAGGGGTTACAAGGGTGGCCAACAGATGTGCACTTAAGTACCACTTGTATTTCCTGCATGTATGAATCCCTCAACTGCGGGTTTATGTGTGTAACAGCAGATCTTTGTGGCTTAAAGATGCCGGAATACATCTCTACCCTGAAAAAAATTTAACCCACACTTTATGCCGAGGAAAGTGCTCTGATACCACTTGTAATATACCGGATATAAAATGTATGCAGAACAGAAATAAAATGCTAGTAATGGAAGAATAACAACAATATAACCAGAACATTCACCACAATAACATTGAAATGATATAATAATAACAACATAAATAGGACTTTGAATCTGAAAGCAATGTTCACGGGCCTCTTCGAGGGGGCAACCTCTAGTTGAGAAAATCTCTATTACAATAATATCCAAGCTAGGGTTCTCATACCCTCGACTCCTATTTATACTAAAAAGAAGCATCTAGAGGAAGATCATTCTAGAAGCGAAATCTTCTATTAGTTCTTCTTACATCCGCCTTATTCTATTTTATTGAAAGGCCTTATTAATATTGACCTTTATTACATCGAAATATATTGTTCTACCTATGTGCGGGTTAGGACCCTAACACTAATTGACTTACTACGGTATTGAAGGCGTTCAAATGCTCTGCCACCGAGTCTCCATCTCTCATCCTCAGGTTATACAACTTCTTTCTCGGGAATAGTTTATTTACTAAGGACTTAGACTAATACAAATTCCCCAACTTATCCCATAAATCCTTGGCTATAGCTTCCTTTGACACATTCAATAATATTGAATCTAAGAGACACAATCAGATTGTGCTCTTAGCCTTCTGATCCAACTTTTTCCAGTCATTTGTTGAAGTTACTGTAGGTGCAGTACCTAGATCTACCACGATCCACTGATTTTTTTCCACCAACATATCTTCCATCTTGAGCTTCCACAACTCAAAACGTTTCCCATTAAACTTCTCGATCTCCATTTTCGAATTGCTCACCATTTCTTTTCACCTGAAAAAACAATACCACGGATATCCCACTATAACAAGGCTTATCATAGTCCCGATCCAAACCCTTGACCACAAAGGTGTCCCCTTGAAGACAACAATGCTCTGATACCAAATGTAGATTTTAACCTTGTACAATATTTACTGCAAACAGATTTTCAATAATAGAACAGAAAATATAAACATTACACATAGATTTTTCCCCAAAAACCCAAACTAGGAAAACCAACATATTCTATATTTGTTCATAGTGATACATTTTGTACAATACAATGTACATATAGGATCTAACAACATCCAAAACCCTAACGCAATGACTTGGATTAGTCAACAACCCTAATTCCTTAACCGGAAATAGAAAACCATCGGAAAAAAACCATGTGTCGAAAAACCACCCAACAATGGACATGAAAAATGAGGAAAACATGTGACATGTTTCCCAAGGAAAAAAAATTCTCAGGGGCGCTACCCTTGTACCCCCGTGCAGGGGGATTTTGGCCCCTTGCACCGCCGCCCCCCTCAAACCCCCTTGCACTCCCGGTGCAATGATGACACTACTACTCATGCAAATAATATAACACATACTCAACAATTCCTACATATTAAACCTTCACAATATTGACTCACACATATTTTCTCTTATTCAACCAGAGTTTCTTGTTTGCACGATCTCTTTTAATTTCCATGCCCAAAATAAAATTTGCAAAACACGATATTTCATGTCAAATTTAGAGAACAATTGATTCTTCACATCTTGGATAATTTCGTTGATGTTTCCTAACAACAACATATCATCCACATACAATACCAAATAAATAATATGACCATTGACTAATTTGAAATATACACAGTTATCATATTTTCTCCTTGTGAAGTCAACTCCCAATATGTAAGTATCGATTTTTTTTCTAGCATGTTTGTGACCTGTGGGACTAGCCTGTGGATAAGAAATTGTGACTCAGAGGAATATAAGCCATTAAAATCACCCAGGTATTGCACTCTGCCTAGGCCACACCAACCTTTATCATGGATGGAATTTTTTTGTCTCCTCTCTATAACGGTGAGTTTTGAACCTGGGTCACCATGTAGAATGAGGCCCATCGAAATTGATCTCTCTATCGAGATTTGACTATAAGTATCAAATTTTGGATACAACATCCTTAGTGATTTATTTAACCCATATAATAACTTTTTCATCCTGCATACCAACTATTTCTTTTACTTCACTACAAATCCTTCTAGTTTCTTCATATAGATTTCTTCTTCCGTATCCCCATGTAGGAATGTTGACTTCACGTCCATATATTCTACTTCAAAATAAAAAGTAGTAACAACAGATAAAAAAAATATAATAGAAGTTAACTTGGAAATAAGAGAAAATATTTCTCCAAACTCAATTCCCTATACCCGTGAATAACCTTTTTCTACTAACTTATATTTGTATTTCTCCACTTTTCCCATTGCATTCAAATTATTCTTAAATATCCATTTATGGTCAATGGGGTTTCTTTCGGTCAGCAAATCCACTAGATCCCAGGCCTCATTTTTATCCAAGGCTACCTTTTCTTCAACCATGGAATTTTTCCTTAGTTTTCCATCATGTAAATCCATTTCCTCCCTAACATTTATAGGATCATTATCAATAATAAAAAAAGAAAAATTACAACTAAAATCAAGTGGAGTATACCTTTCCAGTTTCCTTCTTTCCCAAATTGATCTCATCAATACCAAAGTATGAGGTTCTTCTGATTTTGATTCTCGTTCTTTTGTAGAGTCTAATTCATCATCCTTCAATTCAAACCCTATTTTCTCTGGTTTTATATCCCTTGGTAGGACTTATTTTTTTACAACATCTTTGATTTCTATAAAAACCACATCTCGAATATATTCTACCTTCTTAGTTTTTGGGTTCCAAAGATGATAATCCTTTCGACCATCTTTATAGCCAATAAAGATACACTTTTCACCCTTTTTATCTAGATTACTCATATTTTCCTTTGGAACATGTACATATGTATCATAGCCAAAAACCCCAAGATGTATAAGAGAGGGTTTATTTCTAGTCCATACCTCCTATGGAGTCATGTTACCAACACTGATGAGGTTGATTTATTTACCAGGTAACATGTAGTATCCACTGCCTCTGCCCATAATTATTGTCCTAACCCGACACCACTAAGCATGATTTTTGTTTTTTCCATCATCATCATGTTCCTCCTTTACGGAATTCCATTTTTTTGATGTGTGTATGGAGTAGTCTACTACCTTCTTATACCTCACTTTTTACTAAATTCCTCGAATTCTTTTGCATATAATTTTCTGCCATTATTTGTCCTCAACACCTTAATTTCCTTCTCTGTCTAATTCTCCACGAGAACCTTAAACTCTTTGAATTTTTCAAAGACTTCAGATTTCTTCTTAAGGAAATAAATCAATGTATTCCTTGATAATTCATCTAGAAATGTGACAGAATGCACATATTTACCAAGTGATGGAGTCGACATAGCTCCAAACACATCACTCTGCACCAATTGTAATATTCCCTCTTCCCTTCTAGCACCAAAGGAGAATCTTACCCGGTTTTTCTTCCCATATAAGAAGTGTTGATGAAAATCAAAATCCAGAGAGAAATTGGACATGCCTTCAACCATACCTTTACTATGCAGTATTCAAATTCCCTTCTGTAACATCCCCAACCTCCAACAGGCTGGGAAACATCACTCGTAAACATACTTTTTTCTCTGATACCAATTTGTGACACCCTCGGCCACCGAGGTTGGGCCATGCTACTCCAGAAAATTATCATGCTCGAATATACATAGTATATATATCTAATGCAATTTTTAACTAGACATAAAAATTATGTTCATACATAGATTAATGCGGAAGCGACAAATACACATATAAATTAACAGTTGATTTACATTCTGCTATAACACAACATAATGCATAAATAATAGTAAAAGAATACATGCAGTAATCACAGACAAAACCCATAAATATAACAACATATATAAATACACAATATGTAACCAAACTTGGAAATGGTACTTATCTTTTAATTGAAGTACGCCAACTATGTGTATACCTTCCACGATCCTCCCAACCTTATACCACATTGCTCACCATTCTCAGCAGTGGGTCACTCGCGAGCTGGGACTAAAATCCACTAGCAAGGGATTCCTAGGCTAGGCGGGGACAACAGGAATTTGCACAGTAAAACATGAAGGATTTCCTCCAAGGAACCACTTATGCCCACAACTCACAAAATCTCATTCCCCACATGCTTGTTCCACCCTAGGAGTGTACACCTTCACTGTCACATAGTCCATCAGTTTCTACACCTCCCTTTCCATGGCTTCAACAATAGGCTGGATCAGGAATTCTCATAGTTCTATAGCTGCTTCTGGATTTCGTCCAGGAGATCTCACTTCCTCAGCACACTCTCTCACTTGGAGAGAGTTACTCACAGAATTGAAAACTTGCTTCTTCACTCACGCTCCTCAACACACGGTCATGTTGATGGCAGCAACAGAAACTAGATGTGGGGAAATGGTACTGACATGACAATGCACACGGAACTCGCAGGTGCAGGTACAATGAGGGTATCAAATTCATCTTGTAGGAGAGGTTCAGGTGGTTGAGGAATTCAACAATGGCAGAAAAAATGACTAAATACGTCCTTGCTCAGTGTCTACGTGAATGGGGAAAAACCATGGACAAAAAAGAGAGAATGGTGAGTATCATCCTGATGATGAATCCCGATCCGGATTCGAAACGTCGATGACAAAATGACACCAACTGTGGATTCTCCGGAAAATGAATTTGAAATGGTGAGTATAGTCTGAATGGTGAGAATGGTCAGCATCACGAGAGTCATCAGGATGCCCCCCCATAAATATGCATGGGTTTTGGATGAAACTTTTCTCCCTCCGAGAGCACATTCCCCCCACTTGGAACTCGTTACTCTCCCTAAAGGAACTTATGATAAATTAATATCCTTTTTATAGCTTTAATAATAATAATATATTATTCTATTATCTCCTAATCTTATCCCTTCTTTCCTAGAATCACAACACCATCTTTTTCCCTACCTAGTGGAGCTTAATCCCCCATAACGCTTTCTCCATGGTCAGTCTACACATAGCGATGTTTTATATTAATAATATGAACATTTACATTTACAAAACAAGCTCCTGGCCTAATCAACACATAAGCCTACCAACTTATAAATACTTGTGTCATCATCCTACAAAACATGTTACATTCATAATTACAATCGGGGCTCGACCTTGGGATATTACACCTTCTCTCTAATATGCACTAGTCTTTAATGCCACAACATGGTCTTTTCTTCAAAGGTTGTAGGATTTTTTCCTCCTTTGGTTCCAATATTAGGAACAATGTAATTGTTTCACTTGTCACTAATAGTGGTTCACAACATATTATACAAGGTTTCAATCCAAACTCCCCTCAACAGCACCATTTATGCTCAAACCATCACACAAGTTTCCTTTTCAAACACCATTTTTACACCTACATCATCCATCTTGCTTACAAAAATCAAATTCCTGGCCAATTCTGGGATATGTAGAACACCGGGGATTGTTCTAATCCTACCACCTATGAGTTTCAACTTGACTTTTTCTCGTCCTATTATTTTGGTTGTCAAGTCATATCCTAGTAAAAAATCACCCCTATCATATATTTCATACTCACAAAACCACTCCCTATGAGTATTCATATGAAAGCATCCACCTGAGTCGACCAACCATGCCTCATGATCTGCATGTGTGCTTGAAGAAGCCAATTACATATTCCCTCCTTCATTTTTAGGGGTTTTATATTCTATATATTATTTGTAAACTTCCATGGATATTCCACTAGAAAATTCATCACAACATATCTAATAAAACACTAAAATATTTATTGTGAAGATTAATTTCCTTTAGATATCAAATTCTTTAATTATTGATTTTGTTCTTAAAATGTATGAAATAGATTAAATGTGAAAATAGAGAATATAAATAAATATTCACGCACCATCCACGAATAAACACAAGATATAACCTAGGGAACCAAACACAAGATAAATCCTGACTAAATGTGAGGCCACTTTGCTTTCTTTTCTTCAAATGCAAGTACAAAGAAAGAGGCATTGTTGGTGGAGTTTCCTTTTCACCATGGCCTATATGGCTACTATAAAATCTTTCCTCCTCTGTTATGGTCCAAAAATACCACGCTTAGATGCTCTTCTCAACTATGGAACATATAAAATGCTAAAGAATGGAACCCCTTATCCTCCTATTGGCCCAATATTTAACATAACTCGATAGTCATCTAGGGGTATGGTTTTGAAATCCTCAACCCTCAATTAGCGATAAGGTTTGGACCTTCTAGACCGACATGGAATCCACTAGTACCATGGTGGTCAACAAGGTAGGTCAACTTGTAGGAGGTATAAATTTAACATATGGACTCTGATTGAGGCGTGGTTTACATCGTTGGAAAGGTCTCTAAGTGTAGAACATCGTAAGGATATGGGTGTAAATTTTGGGCATATGAACCCCCAAAAATGTCATTTAATGCCTTAAATCACTCAAGAATGTTTTGGACACTAATTTTCCAAACTTGGACCTAACACTAAAATGACCCTCCAAGCTTATTCCTAAAATTTTCCACTCCAAAAATGTTCAGATAGATGAAAAATAATATAATGATCCAATATGGATCATACCTCCCATTTATGGAGGATTTTTGTCCCCAAAATATTTTAATTGGTATGGATAATTACATGAGTTTGAATGTCATGTTGTGTATTTTCCGCAATTGGAATTGGTATAGGAGTTATAATTTGGTCATTTTCAACAGTAACATGACTAAACTTGGAGGTTGGGTACATTAAAGAGTGGTATCAAAGATTCTAGTTCAACACCGAACCCATATGAGCTAAAGACAAAAGTGGTTTGAGAAATTCATTGTTGCAAAATTTCAGTTTGTGTCAAATTTGGGAAGAATGGTAAATTTTAGACTGAAATTCCCAAATTTTAGGGGAAGTGTGGAGGTGATTGTGGAAATGGATGCCAAATTGGCAGTTCTAAGTTTGAGTTCGGATCTAGTGAACTAACTAGATAGCTTCCATGGTGGTTTATGTAGCATCCACAACCACCTTCTGGGCTATGCCATGTGAAATTTTTGAATTGTATACAATATTTAAACATACAAATACTCTGCAAATACACAGTTTTATATAGAATAATAATAGAAATACACATGCAACATATACATGAAAAACGAATAATAAAAAAATGCATAAATAATGGTGAAACATGTAATTTCACACATAATTGACACTTATCTTTGGTAAAAATACCACCTACTATCTTAATACCTTCCGCGTTCCTCCTAGCCTTAGACCATGCTCCTCAAAACTTTCAATAGTGGATCACCCCCGAGTTGGGACTAAACTCCACTTGGGTAATTCTTAACCAGGCTAATGTATCTCAGACAACAGGAAAAACTCTCTCACAGGTGCCAACTCAAACTGACAACCTACAGTCCCTCATTCCCCACATGCCTGTCCCACCCTAGGAAATGTGCCCCTTCTTTTCTCAATAGTCCTTTGGCTGCCCCATTTTCTTTTCGGGGCTTCAGCAACAGGCTGGACAGGAAGTCTCAGAGCCATGTAGTTGTAGTTTGGCAACTTCAGGAAAACAATTCCCATCAATTCTCTCACCCAGAGATAATTTCTCATAGACCTAACAACTCACCTCTTCAATATACCATGGACCTGAAAACCCACATCTTTAGAGAAACTCTGGAGTTATCCATGTACAGGAACAGGTACGTGTATAGTACTGGCTTGGGTAAGGTATAGGTATGTTTCTCCTAACAGAGAGGTATGGTGGATAGCTGAAACCCGTGAGGGAAGGAATGGATCAAATGATTGAATGAATGCAAAATGCACTAAGTCCAAACTCTTTGTATGCATGTGCCCAACTTGACACTTGTCAGGTTGAAAGATACTTTGGCCAACTTGTCCCCATCCTTATAACTTAGGATAAAATAATTATCCATACTTTATATTTTAAGGAATATTAATATAATATTTCTTTTTAGCTTAATCTCTCTAGCTTATCCCCTTATCCTTAACATTTATGACCCTTTCCTTAACTAGTGGAGTTTAGTCCCCCATACTCTTTTACATGGTTGGTTTGCATGCAATGATTTGTTTTTCATTAATATTTTCATGTGATTACATTTACTTTTACATCACAAACATATTGTCCTTTTTGCATCTGGCTCACCAGCCTAAGTATAGTGGTATTTACATTTATAGTTGTGGTTCGGACTAGGGGTATTAAATTCCCCTCCCCCTTATTTATGTATTGTTCTCAATGCAATCTATACACATATAGAACCAAAATTCAAAAATCCTTAAAACGATGTGGGTATTATTCCCGCATAACATCCTCCTGCTCCCAAGTGTTATAGCAAGATTTGCATCACCCCATGCAATCTTGCATAGAAGGCCTTTTTCCATTTCCCTAGGCATACTTGAAGTCCACTTTTTCAAATCCCATAGCTAAAAATACAATTTTTCCACATATACGCACCTTTCCTACTATACAACATGCGCATACGCAGGTTGCACCACTACAACCTGCATACATTAGAAAATGTGCCCAAAATTGAAAAATGGTGCCAGGTTTCCATGTCACGTCATGAGATCAATGATCCTTGGCCTTCCATATACTGTAAACATTTTGAATCGACCCTTCAATTCCACTTGAAGGCTATAAATGGGCCAAATATGAGCTATGGAAAAAGAGAGAAAGAATTCAACTTTGAGAGCAAAGTTACTCTAGAGGAATTATTCACTTCACATTGAGTTTGCATCCCTTTGTCCTTTAAGTCTGAACACATTGTTCAGCCCCCAAGATCCTCCCTTACTGATTGAGAACTCCATTGTCTCTCTTACATGATATTTCCTTTGGTGGAGGATTGAAGTGGTGGAGGCC
>JZKD02S0250491.1:22929-40763 GCA_000966675.3 Picea glauca
CAACTTCTTTCTTCATGCCTGGCCAATAATATTGGCTCTTGACAACTACAATAGTTTTCTAATAACCTGGTTTCCCAACATAAGGTACATTATGCATTTCTCTCAATATCATATTTTTCAATTCCTGGGAATTTGGTACATAAATTATGTCCCTGTACAAGAGAATTTCTTCATTTCCTAGCTTATAGTCTTCCATTTTCTGTTGCAAAATACCGTGCTGTAATTTTCTTATTATTTCCATGTATTACAAATCTAATTTTCCAGCCTCCAAGATTCTATCTTTCAAATCTAATTGGTACATTATAATGGTTGTAGAATGAAACTCATGCACCCTTCTGCTAAGTGAATCAACCACCTTGTTCTCTTTCCCTTTGATATGATTTATATCAAATTCATATTCACTGAGAAATTCTAACCACCATCTTTTCCTAACATTTAGAGTTGGTTGTCCAAATAAATATTTCATACCATTATGGTTTGTCCTCAACTTGAACGTTTTCCCCATGAGGAAGTGCCTCCACATCTTCAAGGCATTCACTATGGCTTCCAACTCCAAATCATGAGTAACATAGTGCCTTTCATTCTCCTTCAACTTCCTTGATTCATATCATACCACATACCCGTTTTGACTGAGGACTTCACCAAGTCCATCTTTAGATGCATCAGTGCAGAAAATGATTTATTCATTTGGATAAAAAAATCCTTAGTATTGGAGCACTTGTTAATAATTTCTTCAAGTGTTGGAAACTCTTTTCACAATCCAATGTCCACTGAAACTTCACCCCCTTCTTTTGCAAGGAAGTGATCAGGTGTGCAATCTTTGAGAATCCTTCAATAAATCTCCTATAGTATCCTACAAGGCCCATGAATGATCGGACTTATGTCACATTATTTGGGGTTGAAAATCATCTAATGGCCTCAATCTTTTAAAGATCTATTGTTATCCCTTCCTTTGAAATGATATGTCCCAAATAATGAATTTGCTTCTGATAAAATGAGCACTTGCTCAATTTGGCACACAACTGATGCTCCCTTAATACATGTAATACCATCCTCAAGTGTTTCTCATGATCTTCCTCTAACTTAGAATATATAAGAATGTCATCTAAAAATACAATGAAAAATGTATCTAAGTATTCTATGAAAATACCATTCATTAAACACATCAAGACAACTAGTGCATTTGATAACCCAAATGGCACCACTGTGAACTCATAATTCCCATAACTTGTTCTAAAATAAGTCTTGTTGATGTCTTCTTCTTTAATTCTTACTTGATGATAACTTGACCTGAGATCAATCTTGGATAATATTTTTTCATCTTTCAGCTGATCAACGAGGTCATTGATCCTTGGAAAATGATACGTATTCTTCACAGTTACCTTGTTCAACTTCCTGAAGTCAATGAAAAGTCTCAATGTTCCATCCTTTTTCCTCACAAATAACACTATGGAACCCCAAGGTGAAACACTTAGGTGTATATACCCCTTCTTCATAAGCTCTTCAAGTTTCAATTTCAATTCCTTCAATTGTGTGTACTCATCCTGTAAGGGTCTTGGATATTGGGGTTGCTCCAGGCATCAGATTGATGGAGAAATCATTATCTCTTTTAGGGGGTAAACCTAGTATTTCTTTAAATACATCTTCAAACTCTTTTAGGACTACAAAATATTCAATATTTGACACCTTACCTTTAGGTGTCTCTTCCATATGTGCTGCAAATATTTGACACCCTTTTTTGTAACGTTTCTTTAGTTCTAGTGCTGAAATTTATCTGATAGTTACTTCCCTGGGAATTCTTTGTATTGTCTTTAGGTTCCCTTCATTATCCCAACAAGTAAATTCCTTATTATAGAAATCTAGGATAGCATTGTGCTGGTCCAACCAATCCATACCAATTAGACATCCATAGGAACCTAAAGGTAAGATGTTCAAATATTCCCTAGTTCTCAGTCCATTCATGTCCATTGGACATTCCTTAACCATCTCATTAATTTTTATTTTAGATCTAGTAGCCAACTACACCAAACAAGATTTTCCAAGATTGTTTCTTGGAAAATACAATCTTTCCACCATCTTAGGATCTATATAACTATGACTAGCTCCTAAATCAATTAAAATGGAAATGGTGTGGTTGTTGATATTACCTTCGACTTCAATCATATGTGACTGAAACTCAACTTGTTTGTTGTCCAGAGCTACATAGATCCTAGGTACATTTCTTCCCATGTTCTCCATTGTATTATCTTGTTGTACATTGTGAACAGTCCTCAATTTTTCACCTATGTGAGGACAATCTCTATACATATTATCTCCCCCACAACCCCAACATTGAATAGGTGGTTTCCTTGGCCTTTTCCCCCTTGTATCAATCATTCTAGGTTCTCTAGAAGCTGGTTGTCCCTGAGGATTATTTATGAAGAATGGTGGCTTAGTCCCCTTCTTCCTTTTTTCCATCTTGTTTTTCTTCTTGTCTTACAAATATTTTTGAAAAGTTGGCTTTCCTTTATGTTGATAATAAAGGAATTTAGCTCACCTTATGGTCTCATCCAATGTTTTGGGATCAACATATTGTATCATGTCACTGATGAATGATGGCAGTCTACTCAAATACATATGAATCTTGACAAGCTCTTCCTTGATGAAAGAAACATACTCTAGCAGTTCTAAAAACATTATTTCATATTCATCTATGGTTACACTCCCAAGATTGAGTTCAAAGAAACTCCTTCATTTTCTTGTCATATTATCTCTTAGTCATGTATTTCTTTTGAACATACACCTTGAATTCCTTCCACGTAACATTTTTCTCATTAATGTGTTCCACCATCACACATTGGTCCCATGACATGGATGCCTTTCCCTTGAGCTAATAGATGGAAATTATTCCTTCTTTGTGTGAAGAGTAATTATGCAATTGAAAATACTTCCTCATGCCTAGCGTCTATGTCTCTACATATTCATCCTTCTTGTGCTCACCATAAAATGTAAGATGCCTGATTTTGTTCATTTCTCCTTGTATCTCATCCACCCCATACCTCCTTGTATGTTTCCTGATAGGGGATGGACTTGAGCTAATGTGTGCTCTTCTAGTGGAATACCCTGGGGAGTGATGGAGATGTCTTCCAACACATATTTATCTTCTCCTTTCATCAGGAGACCTGTGACTTACTCATTTTCTTGAGCCCTTCTCCTTATCCATCTTATTTTCTATTATGTCCAAGATCTGCATTAACTTTATGTTGAAGTCGTCCTACTTCTCCTTGGATTTCATAAGCCTCTCATTATCATATTTATAACTTTGGACATCCTTTTGAAAAATTTTAATGGTATCCACCAAGTTCATGTTTTCTTCCTTTCCTTCTCTATGACCATTTGAATTTGTACCTTCATTACCCATAATGACATACATCCCTCTGATCTCATCTTCCTGGATGTAAGACCCCTATGTATATTCCATGATTATGAACTCTATGATCATCCTATTCTGATCTAATTGTTGTTAACTCTGCAAAAATGTGTAGCCAATAGGACTTGTTAGGCTAATTGATTTAACAATTTCATGAAATTATGTACAATTTTGGTTCAATAATGCATAAGAATTTCTTCTTATGATTTCCTAAAATTTTGACTTCCCAGATCAATCTTCAGGGTGAATATTTATGTTCTACTATCGAAGAACTTTCTGATGCCTGCTTCCATGCTCAATTCTGAGTCTTGAGCAAAATTTTATGGTTATTTGAAATTTTTTCCTTTCTGTGAGGGAAATCCTTGAAAACTGATCTTCTTAGAGAGTCAAATTAGCTCTTGGACCCATGGTGGATCCTCTCTAAGTTTCACATGCCCCTTTTATTTCTCTCAAATGTATGTCCGTACAAATTAGAAACCCGCAGGTTCCTTCTCTAAGCCCCTTTCTATCTTAAAATCAATTTTAGGGCACTAGCCCCTTTACTTCGGCCCAAGTATCATGTGACCGCGGGATATAACCAATAACTTACCTAAAAGGTTCTTATCTGGAGATTCGAGAATCCAATGCTTTGGAACTTTGATATTCGGAGGTTTCTCCCTCAATACACTCCAAATCCCCCGAATATCGAATTGGCGAACTCTCGAACGGGCGCTTCTCCGAAGCTTCAGGACTTCGATGCTCCAGAACTTCGGGCTTCGAAGGTTTCTCCCTCAACACACTCCAAATCCCCCAAATTCCAAATTGGTGAACTCTCGAATGGGCACTTCTCCAGATCTTTGGGAATCTGGTGCTCCGAAACTTTGAGCTTCAGAGGTTTCTCCCTCAACACACTCCAAATCCCCTGAATGTCGAATCGATGATCTACGACTCACACTCCTCTAATAGCCAATGGTTGGGATCCCCTCCGTAAATATTGGATTTGGGAGTTCTTAGGCTGCAATGCATGCTACCTTCCAAACTACCAAACATCGAACTAGCAATGGGTTGAGATCTACGGTTCACATGTCCCCGTCAATGGATGACCTGGATTGACTCTAGGCTTCGGGGCTTCGAGACTTTTCACGCTAGAACGCCTTCCACCCACAATCCTATGGAGAGTTGAATCTCTAGACACTCGATAATTTTTGGACACGTGTCTCCCAACAATGAATGGTAAAGATTGAATCTGGACTTCAGGACTTCATGGAATTCTTCCCTTTTGCGCAACAACGACCAACTTCTTCTGGAGTGCTAAATATCCAAACTAGGAGATCTATGACTCGCATTTTCCTATGCGCAGATCCAATGGTTGGGATCTGATATTCTCCACGATGCTCCTCCTCTGGTCTCAGGTTTGATCCAACGACCTAGATTTTTTCCACGACTAATCTAATGGTTAGGAATTCCTCCCAGTGATCGATGACATAGATTCACTCTGGGACTTTGGAGCTTCAGGGATTTTTTCTCTTTCACGACAAATGACTTAAAATAGTCAAAGCGACGAAGTCCAAAGGACTTAGAGGTTTAACATTTGCGCTTCTTACCTTGATCTGACGGTTGTGCGGGTTCTTGACTTCTCCCAAACAGATCTCATCCTCTCACCTTCAAACAAAGATATTTCCTCTCTTCGGGGACTTACTTTTGCTATCCGTCCTCGAGGTTTGTCCAGTCAAAGGAATCGAACCCTTGGTGCACACCTTGCGCTTCCCTCCAATGAAGGATTTCACTGAATATTTCAAAGGATTGGACTTTGATTTCTCCTCTACAAGGTCAGTCCATGATCTTCTTCTTACGTTGTTCCTCTTGAGATTTCTAACATCGTCAACATGTTCTCTCAACACCCTCTTGACACCCTGTAACTTCAATTCTCTGTGAAATTTCACTTCAATTTCAACTTGCTCAACCCATCCAGGCTCATTGTTGAAAACTATAGCTTTGATACCATATTGTAGCATCCCCAACCACATGTTGGGCTATGCCACATTAAAATTTCAAACTGAATACAATATTAAAAATACAAATACTCTGCAAATACACAATTTTATACAGAATAATAATAGAAATACACATGCAGCATATACAGGAAAAACCCATAAAAACAAATTCATAAATAATGATGCAACATGTAATTTTACACATAGTTGACACTTATCTTTGATAAAAGGACCACCAAGTGCATGCAGACCTTCCACACTCCACCCAGCCTTAGACCACGCTGCTCAAAATGCTCAACAGTGGGTCACCCCTGAGATGGGAATAAACTCCACCTAGGTAAAGGAATTATTAAATAGGTTGATGTATCTCAGACAATAGAAAAAACTCTCTCATGGGTGCCAACTCAAACTGAAAGCCTACAGTCCCTCATTCCCCACATGCCTATCCCACCCCAAGAAATGTGCCCCTTCTCTACTCAATTGTCTTTCGGCTACCCCATTTCCTTTCCCGAGCTTCAACAACAGGCCGAACAGGAAGTCTTAGAGCCCTGTAGTTGCATTTTGGCACCTTCGGGAAAAAAATTACAAACAATTCTCTCACCTAAAGGGAATTGCTCATGGGCCTGAAAAACCGCCTCTTCAATATCCCATGGGCCTAACAACCCACATCTTCAGTCTAGATCTGGAGTTAGTTAGGTACAGGAACATGTACAGGTACAATATTGACTTGGGTAAGGTAGAGGTAGGTTGCTCCTGACAGAGAGGTACGGTGGACAGTTGAAACCCGTGAGGGAAGGAATGGAGAAAATGATGGAATGATGTAAAATTCACTAAGTCCAAACTCTTTGTATGCATGTGCCCAACTTGACACTTGTGAGGTTGAGAGCTACTTTGTCCCACTTCTCCCCATCATTAGAACTTAGGATAAAATAATTATCCATACTTTATATTTTAAGGAATATTAATATAATATTCCTTTTTTGCTTAAGCTCTCTACCTTATCCCCTTATCCTTAACATTTATCCCCCTTTCCTTAACTAGTGGAGTTTAGTCCCGCATACTCTCTTACATGGTTGGTCTGCACGTAGTGATGTGTTTTTCATTAATATTTGCATGTGATTACAATTACTTTTACATCATATACATACTGTTATTTCTACATCTAGCTCACCAGCCTAAGTATAGTGGTAGTTGCATTTATAGTTGGGGTTCGACCTAGGGGTATTACAACTGACATTCATCTATGAGGTTTGATATTTTTAGACTTCGGAGAATTTTGGCATAGTTTGAACAAAGTTAGTTTGTTAAAGAAAATCACCTATCGCCGATGGAGTTTGGAAAAGGTTGGCAACATTTGGGGAATTGATGGTCCATATCACATTAGATTGGGTGATCAACAATCGAGATTGAACTGCAAATTTTGTCAAGTATGATGAATCAACCGTCGAAATCACTTTGATTTTGAGATCGATGGCACAAATCCATCCTAGACTTGGTCAAAAACTATTAAGTTTCAAAGTTTGGTGAATTTTTTTGAAACACAAATCTTTTTGAAAATCGCCAATAGTGAAAATCTTCGATCATCGATAGAGCGATCGAAGTTCAATGAAATCTTATAAAATAACCTTTTTTGAAAATCTTCAATGAAGAAAATCAATGATTGTCAATGGAGCAATCAGTGTTTGACAAAATCTTATGTAGTGACATTTTTTAAAATCGTTTATCATCGATGCAAATTTTTTCTTCTATCTACTATGAAAAGGAAAATGTTGATTGCAGATAAGCTTTTCAAATTTTCTTAAAATTCAACAAAGTAGAACAAAACAAAGTGCAAAGGAAATTGTTGATTGTCGATGGAGAAAAAGTGGAATAAAATCACAAATTCCATGTCAATGATCAAGATCATTTTGATTTTGATATCGATGGCTCAGATTCATCATGGGTTTTGTTCGAAAACTTAAAAGTTTTAGGGGTTCGATAAAATCCTATGAAAAATGACTTTCTAGGAAATTGTTGATCATTGATGCAAAGTAAATGGTCGATCGTCGATGAAGGGAAAGGAGAATGATGACATGGTCGAATCAGGGAATGATAGGTGGAAATAAGTATCCATGTGGCATGCCATGTCATCCACATTGCCACATCAACAAAAGTAGAAGATTTACAAAAACAAGTCTAAATCCATAAACTTGTTTCAACCATAATAGGAGTGTTTCAACTTAGAATTAGATGAAAATTAAGGGGTGTATCCATAGTGACAAGGGATACAATAATTACAGTGAGGGACACTCCCTAATTCTTCCTAAGTTTTATAAAAAACATGAATTAATGGTTTTGAAGTATCCATGGCCCAGATGAAGGTAAAATTTTTATAGGGAGTCCAAAAAGAAGGCATGAAGATACCCATTTGGTATCCTGGAAAAATTCAAAATGGGTTGGTGTGGGGATACTGGAACATGGAAAAATCCACTATTCTTGGGCACATTTTAGGGATTTTTGAAATCTTTGGAGGAAGAAAATTGACCCTAGATCACTAATCCAAAAAAAAATATTTATTCAACATTTTACCTACACATCAATCCAGAAAATGTTTTCTTGAGGGTTTTTTTTTCCATTTTCACTCTGATTGGGAGATAACTAATTTCGGTTGAAGAATTCAAAGTATGGAGAAAGTGTTAAATCACAAAGTCGTCAATTAAATATTTATACAAAATTTGACTAGAACATCGGATTCCAAATCCGAGAGTTGATCTGTGTTCATAATAATAAATTATATTTATGCCCAATACAAGAGTTTTCCCAATTCCCGATACATTTTCTTTTACGAAGGGAAAAAACGGTCTCTCAAAAAATAATTGCATCAGTAAAAATAGAGCACAAATGAGTAGAAATAGAAAACTTCAGAAGGTTGTAACTTTTCACTCAAAACTTAGAATGAGGAATGAGTATAGGCATTGAAAAGTTGATTCTTAGAGGAATGTGTCTAAATAATCAAAATTTGTATTAGTGCATTTGTGTTCTTCATAAAGTGAGATGAAGAATGGCCTCTAACCTAATTAACAAAATATTTTACAATATGCATAACTCTAATAACAATTGTTGTATGCACATTTTTGAAGAATTAGAGGTACATGAAAAAATATATGGTTCTTATATGAGGACTAGAGATATGGAAGATGACTAGAGATCTTATAACCATGAGGAGGAAGTCATAGGTTTATATATCAACCTAAGAAATGTAGAAACTGATTCCAATGGACATATAAGAAAGGTAGATTCGGTGGAGCTAGTTGAGACTATGAAAATATTGCATAAAGAAGTGAAAAGCTATAGAGAATACAATGAAAGGATGATAAGAGGCCAGAAGGAGATGCGAGAGAGTATAAATATGTTGCAAAGACAATTCAATTAATATCATGGCACAAAAACAAACATATTGTACAAGACAAGTAGAAGCTTCCATATCTCATGATAGGAGGGATGACCATGGGGGATCTAGGAGAACAAGGAGTGTTAGTAGACATCATCATCATCATTCACCAGGATAGTCAACTAGAATAGCTCATGCATGTTCAATTTTAGAGAGAAACCCAAGTGTTTCCTTGTCAAACATCAAAGGAGGAGACATGGGTCAAATATTTTTCAAGGAGAGTTGAGAAAGCTCAAGCCACCATCATTTGATGGAGATCATACGAAGTGAGAATATTCCAAATCCTATCTATTGGGAATGAGGAAATATTTCTAGTTGGGTGACTATTCATCAAATGTAGAAGCTATAATTGTAGCCTACCATATTCAAGGAAAATTATCTATGATGAGAAAAGGATCTCATGGAGGTAGTTTAAAATATATTTCCAACAAAAACACTTTTCAAATCAATATTATGAAAAGAAGATGCAAGAGTTATTCCAACTCAAGCTTGGAAGCATGACCATGGATGATTTTGAGAGGAAATTATTGGAACTTCTAAGGTATGTGTACTTTATCATGGATGAAAAGGTCAAAATTTAGAGGTTCTCGAGTGGACTGTCACCCTTCTACAAGGATAAAATTTATTTTGATAAACCCAAGACCTTGAAAGAAGCCATAAGAAAAAATAACTATTTGTATGAGAAGAGAAAAGGAAGGCCATATTTCCAAAAGGCATGTAATGATAAGAAGAAATGCAATATGGATTAGAGGAAGGAAGGATTCAATCCACCTTTCATAAGGAAAAAATCTCAAGCATATCAACAAGGGAATCCAACACAATGTGAACATAAAATGATAGATTCCTTGGAGAAAAGGATAAGAAAATGGCCCATAAAGTGTTGGGGATATGAAGGAGACCACATGTATAAACATTTTCCTTACTGAGAATATAGGATGAGAAATGTGCATAACATTAATAGGGAGGATACAATAGAGGGTGTGGGAAGAAGAATGCCAAAGATTTATGCAGTCTTGGAAAATAAACAAACATACTTTCAATCCCACATGATTGAGGTAGAAGGTAAGATTGATAATAAACCCATAGTTATTTTGATTGATTATGGGGATATTCATAGCTATATAGATCGAAATCTAGTTGAAATAATTAAAATGAAGAAATATAAACATGAAAAGTCTTGGTTAGTTCAGCTAGCTATTGGAACCAAGAGAAGAATCAATGATCTTGTTAAATATTTTCCAGTAAACATGAATGGATTCAACACTAAAGCATATTTGAAAATCATACCACTTGGGTCCTAT
This sequence comes from Picea glauca, assembly GCA_000966675.3. NCBI lineage: Eukaryota > Viridiplantae > Streptophyta > Pinopsida > Pinales > Pinaceae > Picea > Picea glauca. The sequence goes on from JZKD02S0250491.1 coordinate 33,043, forward strand.
GATTTCTTGATTGGTATGGATTGGCTAGACAATCATCATGTTTTCTTAGATTGTTACAACAAGTCTTTCACATGTCTCCATGAAGAAGGAAGTTCAAAGACAGTTCAAGGTGTTCCAAGGCCTATATCTATTAGAGAAATTTCAACATTGCAGCTAAAAATAATTTTTAGAAAAGGATGTCAAATGTATGCATCCCATGTGGAAGTGCCAACAATAGATAAGGATCCAATATTCAATAGTATCCAATATTGAATGAATATGAAGATATGTTTGGAGAATTTTCAGGATTTCCACCAAAGATAAATATAGATTTCTCTATTGACTTAATTCCTGGAGCCGCCTCAATGTCCAAAACTCCCTACAATATGAGCACACCATAACTGAAATAATTGCAAATGTATCTAGAATATTTGTTGAAGAATAGGTACATATTCCCAAGTGTTTATCGTTGGGTTTCCCTAGTCCTTTTTGTGAAGAAAAAGGATGGGAATTTGAGGTTGTGTATTGACTTCCAAAATTTGAACAAGGTTATAGTTAAGAAAAATCATCCTTTTCCAAGGATCGCTAACAATTTCAATCAACTAAAATGGTCAAAGATATTTTCCAATATTGACTTGAGATCACGTTATCATCGAGTAAGGATAAGAGAAGAATATACTAGAAAAACAACATTTCGTACAAGGTATTGTCACTATGAATTTTTGGTGGTGCCTTTTGGGTTGACAAATGTATCTTCTGCATTTATGTGTCTGATGAATGGAGTGTTCAAAGATTACATGGACAAGTTTTGTATTGTATTCTTGGATGATATTCTTTTCTATTACAAGACAAAAAAGGAACATGAACAACATTTAAGAATGATGGTTCATGTGTTGAGAGAGCACCGATTGTATGCCAAGTTGATAAAGTGCACTTTTTATCAAAAATCGATCCATTATTTGGTTCACATTGTTTTAGAAGATGACATAGCAGTGGATTTGTAAAATAATGAAGTAATAAAAATTTGGCTAGTGCCAAAAAATATTTCAGAAGTTAGATCGTTTATGGGTTTAACTGGTTACTAAAGGAGATTCATTGTGAGATTCTCCAATATTGCACACTCAATAACATCATTACAAAAGAAATGGGTAAAATTTGAATGGAATACCAAGTGTGGAGAAAATTTTCATCACTTGGAGGACGTATTAACTAGTGCAACTATTTTGAAGGTTGCAGATCCATATGAGAATTTTTTTGTGTGCATAGATGCACACAAGGAAGGGCTTGGTGGACTCCTTACAAAAAATGGACATGTAATGTGTTATGATTCCAAAAAATTGAAGGAGCATCAAATAAATTATTCTATGCATGGATTGGAGTTTGCAGCCATGGTACATGCACTAAAAATGTAGAGGAATTATGATCTCAAGGGAAGACAATTCGAATTGAGGATAGATCATAGTGGTCTAAAATACTTGTTTGAAAATCCAACACTAAATTCCAAAAAAACAAGATGGATGGAATTTATTAGTGAATAAAACTTTGACATCAAGCACATCAAGGGAAAAGAGAATAAAGTGGTTGATGCACTCAACAGAAGGGTGCATCAAATGCATTATACAATGATTAGTATGCGCAGGACATATTTAAAAGATGAAATTTTAGAGGTTGTAACAATAGACCAACATTATGTGCAAGTTAAAGGAAGCTTATGACAGAATGATGTCCAACAAAAATATAAAGATTACAAACTAGAAGAGAATGAAATCCTCTTGTTCAGAAATAGGGTTTATGTTCCCAATTTTCAAGAATTGAGAAATTTAGTTCTAAAAGAGATGCACAATGTGTCATATGTTGGATACACAAAATACCAAAAACTATAACACTGTGAAAGGCAAATATTTTTGGCCCAGTATGAGAGAGATGTGACTAAATATTTAGCCAGATGCATGAAATTTCAAAAGGAAAAGAATCAACATAGACATACAGTGGGATTTCTATAGTCATTTATCATTCTTGAATGGAAATGGGAAGTTGTTACTATTTCATTACCAAATTACCCAAAACAACAAGGAAACATGATTCCATGATGGTAGTGGTGGACAAGATTACAAAGGCTTCATATTTCATTTTGGTAAAAATAACTCATAAGACAACCAATATTGCAAAATTTATATAAAAGAGATTTCGAGGCTACAAGTGTTCTTAAGGAAAGAGTATTAGACTAAGATCCCAAGTCCACTTCCAATTTTTGGAAGGGGTTGTTTAAATGATTTGGGACCAATTTGAATTTCAATACAACATATCACCTAGAGTTAGATGGACATACATATATGATTAATCGAATAATTGAAGATATGTTGAGAATATATGTAAGGGACAAGCCTTTAAGTGGGAGGATTAACTCCATTCATTTGAATTTTGTTACAAAAATGGAGATCAGGAATCATTGAAGATGAGCCCATTCTAAGCCATGTACAGCAGAAAATGTAACACTCTAGTAAGTTCCAATAACCCAACAGATAGACTCGTCATTGGGACGTAATTTTTAGGGGAAATGGAAGAACATGTGCTAAAGATCATATAGAATTTGAAAGTTTCATAGGACATGAATACGCGATATGTCATTAAAGAAACAACAACTAGATAATTCAAAGTGGGAGAGCATGTGTTTTTAAAATCTAAATCCAAGAGGATCTCGTTGAGACTGGGAAGTTGCCCAAAATTGGTAGCGAGATATTGTGGGTTGTTTAAAGTCCTAGAAAGGATAGGCCCAATTGCATACATTATTTCATTACCTGCATCCATGAGAAGTTATAATGTGTTCCATGTGTCTTTGTTACATAAGTATGTGCATGATCCTAACCATGTGATTGATTGGACTGTGATCCATGTGGAATACAAAGGGGGATTTTGGATGGAGCCAATGCACATCCTAGACCAAAAATTCAAAGTCCTCAAGAAAAAATCCATCAACCTGGTAAAGGTCCAATAGAACTACTACAATCTTGAAGACACCACATGGGAGCACGAAGAGGCCATGCGGGAGGAGTACCTGCAAATTTTTGCAAGTTATGAAGAAAGTCGAATGTGCATTCTACATAAGTGTATGAAGACTCTGTTTTTGTAGTTGAAGTTCATGGAGAAACAACTTCGATACTTCTTTTCTGACAAATGTTGGATCTCATTCCTCGGGTTGTGCAGGTTGAGGTGAACGAGAGTTGTTGGTTGACATTGTTGTGTGAGTCATTAAGTTATGGAATTATCAAGTATTTTGATGTAAAAATTTATGTATGTAAGATTGTAAAGTGATGTGCACTAAGGAAAATACAAATTGTAGGAAGGAGATGTACCATTCCCATTTTTTAATCCCTGGTTAAGTGATGTATAATGTAAATATGATGTATGGTTGTAGGCCAAGCAATGTAATATGTAACCTTTGTATATCAGAAAAAAAAAATGTATCGTCGGCTTCATATAGACATAGAAAGAGACATGGGGGATAAGTTTCCACAAGAGATGGGGTTCAGGGAGGGGGTCCAAGAGGTAAGTACCCATGTCCATTAAATCCAAACCATCTTTCAAAATTATATTTTCTATGAAATTTATATTTCCTTCAGAGTGTTTCCAAGCCCCAGTCATTGAAGACATGTAAGAGGGTTGGTGTGTGAAGTCATCTCACATAGTTATTAAGAGTGTGGGATGAGTACAAGAAATCATGAGGGAAGTGTGAGAGTCAAGTAAATCCTTTTGGGGAAGAGTGAGAGTCAAGTAAGCATGGGAAGAGAAATAAATTCATGGGGCAAACGATGAGAGTTTTTCTATGCATATTTTTGGATAGAAAGGGAATTTTGAGCGTTAAATCTTGAAGGAAGGCATAGTGAACATGTATAACAATGTGTTGGAGTTTTAATTTCATGGAGAGATAAGTTGTAGGGATGCGTGTAGTTTTATGTTCAATAAATTTTCAAGATAGAAAGTAATTCATTGTTGTGAGAATTCTTGTTGCAACTCTAGGTTCATAGAGTCCCCAACATAGAGATTTCATGTTTAACCTATGTTGGAGCACTAGAGGGAAGTGTGATATCCTGAGAGATTGTGTGGCGGAGAAGGGGATCCAATTCCTTGGGTTTTGCAAGACCTGGGTTGAGGGGAAGAGAGTTGGTGCACTGGAATGGTTGTAGGAATTAATTGTTAAGAGGGGACAGTAGCCAACCTTACGAACCACCCACTCTTGTGAATTCGTAGCCCTAGCTTGGGGGTGACTTACTGTTGAGAACTGGAACAACATGTCTATGGTTGGGAGGAACGTTCATCCGATGCAATGGGTTGCGTATTAATAAGATAAGTGCTCACATTCATTGCATTTATTTTTGTTGAATGTTGAATTAATTGTTGTGCATTTCATTTTGAGTTTATCTTAATTATTGCTACCTCTCTGGGTAAATGTTACATTCAAATCTATGCTTTTGTATGATTGAATTCTTCTGTGTATCTTTTTAATCATTGTCACACATGTTTAAATCAATTCCACTTACGTTTTTAATTGGTATGTACAAATGCATGAGCCCGAATGTCATGATGTGTTATTTTCACATTTAGAATTGGTATCAAAGTTGTAATTTGGTCATTTTCAATAGTAGTGTGACTCAACTTGGAGGCTAGGTACATTACATAGTATGTGTTCTAGATGGAAAAACTTGGTTCTATTAACGATTATTAGTAATTGTATGGATTTTGAACCCAAGTGTAAACTTTGTAATTATTTTCTAGCGTAGTTTTGATTGTGGATCCATCTAAGACAAATAACATGAGGATTCCTTAGATGAGCACTTTTCTTTGGTATAAAATTCTTTGTATATACATACCATTTTTTTATTAATAGTTAAATGAAACATTTTATCCAACAATACTCATCTCTAACTACAATGTTGAAACTTTTTTAGTAGAATACCAATGCTAGGCCCAACCAACCGAAGGCATATGATATAGTTGTTAAAGTATTTCCCCTTCACAATTTCAAAACTACCTTGCCAACCACATCTAGATCAAGTATAAATTGCAATGTAAAAGAAACCACTATAGAACCAACAAGGCTTATGACCTACAAATTTCCCAATATATGTCCTCACTCAATAGAGTTATCAACATGTACATATTTTTTCTAGCACATAAGGAGTAGTCAAATATCAAGAACATAAAGAAAAACAATTGCTTAGCCACTATATAGAATTTGAAAAAAATATCACCATCGGATGAACAACATTCCTGATGTGAACGTTACAATATTCTCTAGGATAGATATTACTTCTTTGTCACATCTTTTAACTTCCTAGTTGCCTTATTGGATCAATAGTTTCCCCACTAACTTCTACTAACTCATGGTGTTTTTGAAGAAATAACATAGAGGAATGAAAGACATCATGTTTACAAACTTTATACTCAAGTTGCAAATTAAATCTCGTAATAAATCGATTAATGAAACACATATGTCGAGTAAGGAAAATAAACTCATGTGTTGTTATGCATTTCTCTATATTAGATGCAACCTTTTCTATATGACGTCTTTCACGAATTTATAAGAGAAGTTTAAGATGAGTTGTGCAGTAAATAATCACCAAGAAATATAATATAACAATCTACATTCATGAATCATATGTCATAGCTCATAAGCCTACTTACAGTAGGTTGAGAGAGAGTTATGTCGTGAAACTCTAATTGAGTAGGTAATAGTTTCCATAGAGAGAAATACTCACAACTATACTCTTCATGAGTATTACCATATAATATATAAGAAATGCCAAGCATGACCATATGCAAAAATTCCATATAAGATATTGTAAGGTCTTCCATGACACCCACAGAGTGCACAGACTCCTTGGGAAGATTTGGTGATGGACATACAAAGAGCACAAGGAAGGAAGCGATCGGTTGGGTGAATGAAGACATTCAGGTGTGGGAAGGAGCACATTGGGTGCACAATGGTGATGTGTGATGCCAATGGGGACACAACTTATTGGCCTTAAAACGATTGACTAAGACTTGGGTTGTGACTGGGAAAATTAGGAGCACTCCCAAGTAGTGGACCTGTATGCCCTTGGAAATATGGGAAAAACATAGAGGTTGGGAGACCATATCATCACACTCACAAGTGGTCATGACGATTGACATGCAGAGCACGCAAGGAGAGGGGTGTGATGGTCCAAGATACGAACAATTGATGGACGTGTGGGCTTTGGATGGGCACATTGGGTCCACGAAAGAGAGCGATTAGATGGTTGAGTGTGTGTTAGCTAAGGGGCGTGACACACCCAAGAGAAGTGACATTTCCCACAAGTGATCCTTGGAGATCCTATAATAGAAAGGGCGCACAACCAAGGAGGCATAGAGAAATTTTGGAAAGAGATTGGAAAAGAAAGTCTAAGGCAAGTCTGTGATAATGAACTGAGGTAGAGTTTCCAGGATGGAAGACAAATAACCAATAGTTGGATGTTTTTGAAGGTTTTGGGAAAGTCTAGAAAACACAGGTCTGTGGAGGCATGTGTGAGGCAGAACCAAAATTTGAGTTATCTTGGTGAAAGTCTGCAGAAACGAAATGACAACAAGTCTATGATTGTGGGCATGTCTGAGGTGCACTACAGGGAGTTGCAAAGATAGTTGCAACAGAGAGTGTTGTGGAGACAGATTTGTTCTTGAGTGTCCTCATGAGGTGAGGCGAGTCATTTGACGCTGCCATGTTGTAAACCAAGTCAATAGTTCTCTCATTGTAACTATTTCACAATAACAAAGACTTAGACAGATGTTAGGCATGGTTTGTACTGCCCAAACTATTTCTATGTTTGTCTTCGTTTATGTTTTGCAGTTGTTCTCTTGTTCGTGGATGAATTCTTAAATACAACTAAGTGTTAAACTGTGTTAACAATTATCTAAGTAAGATTTGCACTAGATTAGGAGTGTGACTTTTTGGTAGCCTATAATGGAGTATGGGTATGCCCTAGGTGAAGAGGCATATGTTATAGCAAGTTTTTCCTCACCACATGCAACTTGCTTAGATGGCCTTTCCATTTCCCTATGCAGACTTGAAGTCCTCTTTTGTACTTCCCAGAGCCAAAAATCATATTTTTCCACATATACTCACCCTACTAGTTAGACAACATGTGTATACGTAGGTTGCACCACTACAACCCACGTACATCGAGTTTGGTGCTCAAAATTAAAAAAATGTGTCAGGTTTCTTTGTCACATCATGAGATCCATGATCCTTGACCTTCCATATACTAGAAACGTTTTGACTCGTCCCTTCAGTTCTATTTGAAGGCTATAAATTGAGCCATATCCAAGCCATGGAGGAGGAGATAATTGAACTTTTGAGAGAAAAGATACTCTGGAGAAATTTTCACTTCACATTGAGTCTGCATCCCTTTTTCCTTTAAAGTCCGAACACATTGTTCAACCCCCAAACTCTTCCCTCTTTCATGGAGAACCTCATTGTCTCCCATATATGAACTTGTCTTTGGTCGAGGCTTGAAGTGGTGGAAGCCCAGCTGCAAGGGACTTAGTTTCTCAGTTTTGAGATGTGTCAACACAAAAGTTTGTCACTTGTATACTTATGTTGATTATTTTAATAGAAATACTATTTTCCCATCCAACTGATATCTTGCAAATATTTGAATTATTATTCCATGGGTGTATTTGTCATGTATGTTAATGGATTATGCTATTTTATATGCTAACAATATATG
>JZKD02S0250491.1:64883-82088 GCA_000966675.3 Picea glauca
TATACCCTCATCTTCACATAGACTGAGATAGTCTTTTGGAGGTCCAAAAGCTTCCCAATGGGGAGGTGTGATCAGGGGATCAAATTTTGCTCAAATTTCAAAGTGCTCGGAATGAAACGAAAACAGTTCCATTGCATCCGTCTCGTCTTCCTGATTCCGGCGATATATTTACTTTGTCAAACGGACTCCGTATGGAGAAGATATCGTGATCTGTTCGTCAAGGCAAACATGCAAAAATTTTGGTGCTGACTGTACAGTCCGTACGGTCTGACGTGGCAGGGTCGTACAGGTCGTACGACCATACAGGGGTGACGTGGCAGATGATGGTTGATTGAAAGTTGGCAAGTCAGGAGTCGACACGTGTCTGTTGGATGGAAAATGGAATGAGGACACGTGGCCCAATCTGGAGGCGCCACGTGTCACTCATTGTTTGGTCATTAGTTATGTGTAAAATATATGGGAGTCCGTGGGGTTCGACCCCCAGACCTCCCCCCATGTAATGCCTTCACATAACAGTCCGACCACTACACCGTCGCATGGTTCTTGTTATAACCATGTATTTTAATTTATTTAAAATGCATATTATGTATATATGGGTGGGGTCGGGCCGGGGCTTAGCCCCGGCCCATGGTCGTTTGAACTATTTTTATATGACCGTGTGGTATAATATATAGCCACCCCATTATATGTGTGTGCGATTTGAAACTTGGCTTTTGGTCGTATGCCTATTGCCCATATGACCATATGTGGAGCGTTGGTAGTTGTAAAACGAATTAACTACCTTTTAGCCAAGAGCGCGGTCATATGCGCCATACGCCCAGGTGCCGAGGCGGTTAGGGGCTGGCGTGCCCTTAACCATTCTACGGTTTGCACTGTTGGCGTGGTTGCACCCGGTGCTGGGTTTTCACGCTTTAAAATGCGTGTGAGCCAGGTTCATTCAAGAAGGGTGTGTTTTGTAGAGGTAGAGAGAACAAGCTTGAAGAGGGGGACTTCCAAAAGGCCTAACTTCTTCGTTTTTCGACCGATTGAGGTACCGAAAGAGCCCAGACAGGGGTTTTGGGACGCTGAGAAGGCATTGGAGCAGTCGGTTTGTCAGTTTGAGCATTGTAAGACATGTTTTTGAGCACTTTTTGAGCAATTAATAATAATGATCCATTGGAAGCTGGACCAGGAAATGTAGCCCATAAGAGGGGTGAACTCCTTTATCAATTATTGTTCTTATGTGTTTATGTTCATTGATTATGTTGTTGTCTATGTATAATTTTCATAAGTAATCCTTTAATTTATGTGTTGCAAACTGATCCTTTTGCTTTAAACACATAACATTCACTTGCAATAAGTTTTTCAAGTTTTTCAAGTCTTCTTCATTTTTAGATCAGGTAATCACTGGCATGCTCTCTGTTATATCCATGTTTTCCACCTCTTCCTGTAAGCCCTTCGTGGTTATAGCAGAAGAAGAGGAATCCCGGCCTTGGTAAAAGAAGAAAGAGAACCATTGCCAATCAGACACTCGATCATATTGCTCGACGATCTGATATTTATCGGCATATGTAGCAATAAAGAGAATGAGTGAAGGGCTTGAAACCACCTGTAAGTTAACAAAGAATGCACACAGACATAACTGTTCCAATTCCCTTTCAGCGGCCCATTCATTAATCAGACCAGTAAGATGGATTTGATTCGATTTCAGTTTGGAGTTTCCTATTCCTCCATGCGCCTCCCTGCAAGACTCGCGTTATAGAGCTTCTGTGAGTTCGACTTTCTGGCTCAAATTTGGGCTAATTCAAGACATTTATATTGTTCATATTTTGATTTTCATTGTTTACATCACTGAAGTTGTTGTCGTTGCAAGAAACATTGTATATGCTTTGGCACTACAAGGTCGAGCATATCTGAACAGGTTTATGATCATTGGGATTGTGATGGATACATTTTGAAGAGAGGGATCAATTTTGAAGTGGAGCATAGAGAAAAGGATAACCGGACTCAAGCGAGTGAAGAAATCGATAGTCTACAAATTCCATAAAATTAATGAATGAATATCTTTGAATCCACGCTTGATTATCAATTTATTATAGTCTTTTTCTTGACCATACAAAAATAAAATTTCATTTTTTAATAAATTGCTTGGAATTTAATATTTGGAGAAAGAAGCTTTTGTAGAAAGCATGGTTCAAGAATATATGTAATTGAGATGAAAGAGATTATCACATCTTTTATAAAGGGTTTCTTTTCGTAGAGGGGTTATAAGACCAATTGTTAAGAGCATTTGTTAGTATGATTTTTGTAATGGAGTTATAAGGTGGCTGTAAAAAAAAAGGGGGGTTCAACAAATTACATTTGCAAATTGTATTTGTTGTTCTTGTTAAGTTGTATACCTACCCGAAACTGAATAAGGGGGTTTATCTTAGGATCTTTGTGTGTGTCTAAGTCATTGGTTATCCTGTAGTTTTTGGCATTCATGCAACGAACGATCTCTCTTCGCATGCACAACAGGATACATAATCGAATTTTGTGGCATCAACTTACAAACAACTCTCTTCCATATTCTGCATAATGGCAAAAATTGAAGAAATATTTACAATATTGCACACATTAATTAACTCAACTACAGAATCTACAATTGTAATAAACAAGTGCACTCTTCATACACTGATTATTTGTTTACAAGTAACGCACAAGAAAGTTGATATGTTCAAACTTCAAAACAACTTGTTCTCTGATGAGTTAAGTTTGCTTCGACACCAACAATGTGATTTCAACAACCAAAATCACATCAAGGATGAAAATAATTAAGACGCTCAGTTGACTAGTGATGACAGTCATAAACATGAAGATGAGTTGGATGAAGTCCCCATGTCAGAAAAAGTTGTGGATAAATGTGGCAAAGAAATTAGAATTGTTTGACCATGGGAAGAATTACGCTTTAAACGAAATCAATATGGACTAGGATATGAAAATGATTTCATATTCCTAATTATAACAAACCTATTTGCTTTGTGAGTGGATTTTTTTTTAATGATGATAAGAAGACAGAGCTTGAGGATATTGGTAAGGAATATGTACATGATATTGTTGATGATGATATTGCTACATATATTCCAGATCATGATAATCAATCGGATAAAGAACCCATGTAGTGCAAACACTGTCACTGGTTTGGTCATGATAAGTCAAATTATTTTGATCTTCACCCATGCAGATTATGTCGGAACACAAATCACCTCTCAGTAAGGTGTCAAAAGAGAAATTAGAAACATATTAATTTTGAATGGTTATGGAATTGGTGTTGGCGTTTGGAAGCCAAATTATTGGAGCATTCTTATCGACAGATTTATACACAAGTACAATCGTACTTGATTGGAGATATTTCTACAATTGACAGACATGAATGTTTTTTAAGATTGGATGATATAGGGTATGATCGCGGCCCCTTGTGAATGACAGTCAAGGGAATTTAAACCACTTGTCCCTGACAAAGGGAAAATCTAAAGTTTTTAGTCAGGTTCCAAGTTTGATTTAGAGCATGTGAACAAATGATCAAGTATGCAACCTAGTTCCTGGTATGCAGTCTTGTTCCTAAACATATTGTTCTTTATTGTTGGTATGCAGTCTTGTTCCTAAACATATTGTTCTTGATAGTTTGTGGTAAGCTTAAAACCACCTATTGAGCAGAAGACATGAAGTTCTGCTTGTTACATTTTCATATTTTTGAGCCTTGAGCTCTTGTTAGTTTATGGTCAACTTAAAACCATGTCATTTAGTAGAAGACATCAGCTTTTGCTTGACATTCGGTTTGTGGTCATCTCGAAACCACCAAATTGGTTTGTGGTCATCCTAAAACCACCAAATGAGTTTGTGGTTACCCTTAAACCACCAATTTAGTAGAAGACATCAACTTCTGCTATTTTTTCATAGTTCAAAGAGCATCTTCAGCCAGCCTCTGAATATTCATTTGACACATTGTTGATTGTCAAGTAGTGATAGTTTTTTAGGCAAGAACAAACTTATGATTAAAGGGGGATGTTAAACCTGTAATCGTAGTTCGTTAGTTTACCTAATTGTTATACAGTTACATGACAGTTATGGTACAATTACATTATATATGTACGTCTATGTACATTATTATTTGTTCATTGATGAATATAGAGTATGCATTTTCTGCCAATATTTATTTATCTCTGTTCATCATGGTTTCTTGATTGCTTCAATTATTTCCATTATGTTTCTGCATTTTTTTTCATTATGAATCTAACATATCCTATGCCACTAAACTTGATCATGAAGTCGAGATCCAACAAAAGTGAAGAGCAGTTCTTCATCACTGACGAATCTTTTCGTTGACATCCAAATTTTTGTGACCGTCTTGACAAGCTAAACTTGCCTTAACGTACCCTACTAGGGTGAGGATACTGATCGTTCATCCTGCCCAGAAATAGGTGTGGATTTTAACTTGTGGCCTTCCCATCACAAAAGAAATGCTAATGAGTATTGCACGCAGGAGAGAACCCATAAATGAGAAACCCGATTTATCTGTAAACACGTTTTTATCTAAAATTTATGATTTTTCTGTTTAATTATTTTTTGTCAATTTCAGTGACACATGCGGTTTGTCCCTTAGGCTAGCCTCGTGGATGTTAAAATTTATTTCTTTCTTTATCATGCTGCAAATTCAAGACTCCGAAACCCTATTTTGTAACTCGTATGTCCGCAAGGCACCGTCCTCCCCACTTGCAGGCCCATATTTAGCTGTGGAGACATATTCTGTGCAAAATGAATATAAAAATTCCATTGAAAAACTCTTGGAAGGATGAAATACATTAATACATTACCGATGTAATGCAGGCCGACATTCTCAACGTTGCCAAGCACTTTAAGCTGTATACTCAAACTCTGACTTGTTTTGCTGCCAAGTACCATAATCGGAGAAGCAGCACTTCATCAAACGGAGACTATAAACAGAACCTTTCCAGAGGCTCTGTCGAAGGCATTATTGTACTCTGCAAGGAAGGGCGATTAAAGGAGGCGCTTAGTATTTTCAATAGTGTCCATAAGAATGATATTGTTGTGGATTTTAATGTATATGCTTCGATGCTGCAAGGATGCGCGAAGATGGAGGCTCTCCCGGAAGGTAAAAATCTGCATGCCCACATTATCAAAATTGGATATGGGAGTGACAGGTTTGTGGGGAATAATCTCGTCAATATGTATGTCAAGTGCCGGAAAGTGGTGGATGCCCGCCATGTGTTTGACAAAATCTCAGTACGGGATGTGGTGTCCTGGACTGCCATGATTTCAGGATATGTTCAGAGTGGAATTTGCGAGGAAGCACTGAAACTGTTTGCTGAAATGGAAGAAAATGGCGTGCAGCCTAATGAATTTACTTTCGCTACTGCTGTTAAGGCTTGTGCTAACCTGGCAGATGTAGAATGTGGCAGAGGCTTTCATGGTGATGTTGTTCGAAATGGTTTTGATGTGAATATCGTGGTTAGCGGTGCGCTTATTGATATGTATGCGAAATGTGGGTGTATAGAGTTTGCACGCCAAGTGTTTGACAAAATGCATGAACGGGATGCAGTATCATGGACTACGTTGATTTCAGGCTATGTGCAAAATGGCTATGGTGAGAAGGCCCTGGAGCTCTTTTGTGAAATGCAGAAGGTTGGGCTTAAGCCGGACAAGTTTGCTTTTGGTAGTGTACTTAGTGCGTGTGCCGGCCTAGAAGCTCTGGAACCGGGAAAACAGGTTCATGCCCAATTGATTGGAACTGGAATTGAGTCGAATGTAGTTGTGGAGAGTGGGCTTGTTGATATGTATGCTAAATGCCGGAGAATTGATGGTGCACAACAGGTGTTTGACAGAATGGTGGAACGCAATGTTGTATCTTGGACTGCCATGTTGACAGGGTATTCTCAGAATGGGTATAGTGGGGAGGCCTTGAAGCTTTTTAACCAAATGCAAAAGGCTGGGATAAAGCAGGACCAGTTCACTTTGGGCAGTGTTTTGGTTGCGTGTGCTGAACTTGCAGCTCTGCAACAAGGTAAGGAGGTCCATGCCCACTTTATACGAAGTAGATTTGGATCAGGTGTTATCATGGAGAGTGCTCTTGTTGACATGTATGCAAAATGTGGGAATGTAGAGGATTCACTGAAAGTTTTTGAGAAAATGTTTGAAAGAAATGTGTTTTCATGGAATGCCATAATTGTTGGATGTGCTCAGCATGGCCGAGGTATACAGGCTCTCAAATTGTTTGGCGAGATGTTGGAAGCAAGAATATGTCCTGATTCTGTGACCTTTATTGGTGTGCTCTCTGCTTGCAGCCATGCGGGTCTAGTGGACAAAGGTTGTAAATATTTCAATTTGATGAGTGCAGAATATGGTGTCATTCCTGGAGTAGAGCACTTTGGTTGCATGGTTGATCTTCTTGGCCGTGCTGGGCGCCTGGATGAGGCAGAAGATTTTATCAACAAAATGCCAGTTGAACCTGATCCTCGTGTGTGGGGAGCATTGCTAGGTGGGTGCAGAATTCATGGAAATATGGAATTAGGTAGACGTGTGGCAGATCGCCTTCTAGCATTGCAACCACAGAACCATGAAACGTATGTACTCATATCAAATATTTTTTCTGCCAGTGGCATGTGGGATGAAGCAGCAAATGTCAGAACCATGATGAAAGACAGGGGTTTGAAAAAGTCGCCAGGATGCAGCTGGATTCAAGTCAAAAACCAAATGCACGTATTTGTTGTAGGAGATAACATGCATCCACGGAAAGAGGAGATTTATGCAGAGTTGGACAAATTGGCTGGGCAGATGAAGGCAGAAGGCTACGTACCGAATGTGAAGTTTGTGCTGCATGACGTGGAGGAGGAGCAAAAGCAGCAAATTCTCTGGCAGCATAGTGAGAAGCTGGCCATTGCTTTTGGACTCATCAGCACACCGTCTGGAACAACTCTAAGAATTTTGAAAAATCTCCGTGTTTGTGTTGACTGTCACACCACTGTCAAGTTCATCTCTAAGATTTCCCGGAGAGAGATTGTTTTGAGAGATGCAAAGTCTTTTCATCATTTTAAGGATGGGCAGTGCTCTTGTAAAGATTATTGGTGATCCCAGATGAGAATGGCAATCAGCTATGATTTCTATTATTTGGAAGAAGGAATGGCTTTCGTCTGAATACTACTGATAATTCAAGAAAGACAGGGAAAAGACATAAGCATGTCAGAATGCTAATTCGACAAGCAGTTAAGCTTTCTACCAGGTGGGGTTAAAATATTGTGAAGGAACCGACTCTTTGAAATCTTGGACAAAGGTTTATCATAACATCATATCATATGTTGGCAGGGCAATACCCTTATCATATATCCTGTAGGATGATTTCGGGATGGTAATAGATTTTCTGTCACCTTATAAACTTAACGGGTTTTCATGTTCTAAAATGAGCAATTAGGGATTCTCAGAAATGCTTGATTTTTTGTAATTTAAGCCAGTGTAGGGCATTCAAATGCCACTGAAACATCATTAGGATTTTCTTTTGTTTTTTTTGCAATTATTTCCATGTTGCAAGCTTCATGGACTCTTAATTTGTTTTTCATGCTCAATTCGTTGGCTGATGTTCTCACCTATTGGAGGTGATTTTTGTAGTAGTATTTGGCGTAGAGTGCTGAGAAGTTTGGGGATTCTACTTCTTGCTGGTTATTTGAGGCCGATATTGGCATCTTTTCTTTCTGTAGGAGGTGCTTTCAAAGTACTATTTGATGAAATAAATGATTTAGGATTATAACTGATGAATTCGAATTTGTTCATAAGAGGTTTTCAGATTAATTTGATGGCAATGAAATTATTTTTGTTTTAGATTCGAGAAGATTCCGTGGTCTTGCAGATTTTTTTCTAAAACTCTGGGAGATCGCATCCATACACCCCACATTAACATTTGTTGGCATTTCACATTTATGGATCACATAAGCACACTCGAATTAAAACATGTACCAAGCTGAGTATAACTGGAGAGCTGCTAAATGCTAAGCATCAAAATTTTCCTGCTATGTTAGTGTCATTTGCAACTCTTTCAATGACTGTCCGGTTATTTGAATGGACTTCGGAATTTTTGTATGCCAATGAAAGGAGAGCGTGTAACCCTATCATACAGATGAGGCATTTGTTGTAAAGGAAGCTCTCTAGATAAGATCTTAAACATTTGTGTGAGCAAGTTGCAATGTTTTAGAAATAGATGATTAGACACAACGAACAACGAACGGGAAGTATATATAACAGACAGGAGTGACTAATTACAGGATTGCAAGATATAGCCTGGTATGGATCCAATTCAAAACATAATTGTAGCCCTTTAAATGAAGGTATTACTGACTGCATAGCAGTTGGCTAGGCACAGACAAAGGCAACAACATGCACTAGATAGGACTGACTCATTAAAGGAGCACGTAATTTGAAATATAGCCACACTCATTAAAGGGACATTTATTGTAAAATGTAGCTGAACGCTAAGGGAAGGATCCGTCCATTTAAATGATAATCACAACCCATTCAACAAAAAGGTCCATGGCTTCATATTAGATTAATTACAAAGGACATCGTCCTTATTCGTCACTTCCACAAGTTAACATATTACCGCAGTTCTCTATAAAGTTAATCCCATACAGGCTAGTAGTCTTACTAACTTGCTGGTGTAACCAAATATGCAATGGTAACCAGACATTAACTCCATTTAGATTGGACTTACTACTCAAATCTCTGTTAAACTGGAATTTAGTTTTTGTTGTTTAACAAGATAAAACGTATGTCACAATGCTAGTAAGTGGTTTTTGTGCTGAAAGGAAGCCCAATGGTAGAGATGTCATGTGGGTAACTTCTACCTCATTTAAAGAAAAACAGTTAAAACAACTAATAATAGTAATACTATATCACGTAGAAATAGTGCTTTAATGTAAAGATAAATATCTCAATAATAATCAAATTTGTATTTTTACATATCCATATTTCCATAAATTGTGAGTTTTACATGGTTGAGTTATACAACAACCATGCTAGATCTGCATTTAATGATCAAAGAATTTACAAGGATTTAATCAATTTTGACACTTGATAGATTCAGGATTAAGATAAATCTATAATGGTAGAAAACGAGAGTAATTTTGCAAGCATTGGAAGATAGGAAATAAGAGATCAATATACAAGAATAACATTGGAAGATAAGAAATAAAAGATCAATATACAAGAATATTTAGGTTGGTGTATTTATTCACGAATGTTAAACCTTCAAGTTTTGAGGTATTCAAATACATAATTCACATCCATCTTAATGGTTAATGGTTAGATGATAGGGATTTTAATTTTTTTTTAAACAGTTCTTGTTAAAATATTCATATCTCATGTAACAAACATTGTTTTATGGAAATGATTTTCACTCTTAATTATCAATCCTATAAAATCCTAGCACTTTAATTTGGAAAAAAATAAAATCCATCAAAAATCTCCACATGGATAACAAGCTTTTTAGTTTCTTAGTCTTTTCTATAGATTGAAAGTTGGTTTCATTCATATCTTCGCATACGTTATTGGTGTTTGTGTGTTGTGTTGTAGGACATTATCCTAATAAGAATATATAAGGAAGTAAATAACTTATATAATAGTCATGTTCAATATGAATTATTGATATCCATGATAGATTAATTCATCTTAAATTCTTATATTTTCATGAAATTTCCTAATTTTACTAGGATTACTCACTTTCATGCTTCACTGTTTAGAACTTTCTACAATAAAATATGATAAAAATATTTACTTCTATATATTTTTCTAAAGAAAACATTTCAGTATTGAATTAATCAAATGCTTGGCAATATTTGTGACAATTAATTTAAGTAACCTCTTCAACTATTTCACTTTACTTCTAATAATTCAAATGCTTGGCAATATTTGTGACAATTAATTTAAGTAACCTCTTCAACTATTTCACTTTACTTCTAATTGTAAAGGCAAGTCATCCCATAATTCATATAATATGGGCAATCCACAATAGCATATTGGTCCATTTCTAAAAAAGTTTTACGTCGAAGAAAATATTTTTATAAAACTAATTCTAGGAGGAAAACTTTGGCAGGCATTACAATAATTTATTTCCAAAAAAGCACAAAAGTTGAAACATTGAATCAACTTAATATTTATTATTTATGGGTGTTTTTATTCGAAAGTTGAAGTATTAAGTCAATTTGATATTATTGGTATACTCATCCGATACTATTAGTATACTCACCTTCTTATGAAATTAAGAGGCAAGTATTATTTATGGGCATTCTTATATGTGATCACAATTTCCATATCTTATATGACATTTTTATATATGGTTGGTGTGGGATTTTCTTATACCTTACATGGGCATTTTTATGTGTGGTCACTATTTCCATATCTATCACAACCCCATAGGATGCATGAATGAATATTGTGATCGTTCACCTCTTGAGGGCATGTGACACCACGACATTTCTTACTTGGTTGATTGGCATGGAAAGAATACTTCGTCTGGACTATGTTGTTACGAGGAAAATCTCTCTATGACATGGGGTAAACCACAACAGATGGAATGACCGTAGGAATAAACTCTAATCCCAAGTGTGCTATATAAATGCAAATGCTAATGAGATAGGATAAAGAGACTACCTCGTCCGAACGTTCGATGAAGACCACCATTGAGCACGCAACTCAAAAATCTATACCCGCAACTTGTCATCAATAACCAATATACACAAGCATATGGTGATAACATATATTGTTAGCATATAAAATAGCATAATCCATTAACATACATGACAAATACACCCATGGAATAATAATTCAAATATTTGCAAGATATCAGTTGGATGGGAAAATAGTATTTCCATTAAAATAATCAACATAAGTATACAAGTGACAAACTTCTGTGTTGACACATCTCAAAACCGAGAAACTAAGTCCCTTTCAGCTAGGCTTCCACCACTTCAAGCCTCGACCAAAGGCAAGTTCATATATGGGAGACAATGAGGTTCTCCATGAAAGAGGGAAGAGTTTGGGGGTTGAACAATGTGTTCGGACTTTAAAGGAAAAAGGGATGCAAACTCAATGTGAAGTGAAAATTTCTCCAGAGTATCTTTGCTCTCAAAAGTTGAATTATCTCCTCCTCCATGGCTTGGATATGGCTCAATTTATAGCCTTCAAATAGAACTAAAGGGACGAGTCAGAACGTTTCTAGTATATGGAAGGTCAAGGATCATGGATCTCATGATGTGACAAGGAAACCTGACACATTTTTTTAATTTTGAGCACCAAACTCGATGTACGCGGGTTGTAGTGGTGCAACCTATGTATACACATGTTGTCTAACTAGTAGGGTGAGTATATGTGGAAAAATATGATTTTTGGCTTTGGGAAGTACAAAAGAGGACTTCAAGTCTACATAGGGAAATGGAAAGGCCATCTAAGAAAGTTGCATGGGGTGAGGAAAAACTTGCTATAACATATGCCTCTTCACCTAGGGCATACCCATACTCCATTATAGGCTACCGAAAAGTCACACTCCTACTCTAGTGAAAATCTTACTTAGATAATTGTTAACACAATTTAACACTTAGTCGTATTTAAGCATTCATCCACGAACAAGAGAACAACTACAAAACATAAACGAAGACAAACATAGAAATAGTTTGGGCAACACAAACCATGCCTAACATCTGTCTACGTCTTTGTTATTGTGAAATAGTTACAATGAGAGAACTATTGACTTGGTTTACAGCATGGCAGAGTCAAATGAATCGCCTCACCTCATGAGGACACTCAAGAACAAATCTGTCTCCACAACACTCTCTGTTGCAACTCCATGTAGTGCACCTCAGACATGCCCACAATCATAGACTTGTTGTCATTTCGTTTCTGCAGACTTTCACCAAGATAACTCAGATTTTGGTTCTGCCTCACACATGCCTCCACAGACCTGTGTTTTCCAGACTTTCTCAAAACCTTCAAAAACATCCAACTATTGGTTATTTTTCTTCCATCCTGGAAACTCTACCTCGGTTCATTATCACAGACTTTCCTTAGACTTTCTTTTCCAATCTCTTTCCAAAATTTCTCTATGCCTCCTTGGTTGTGCGCCCTTTCTATTATAGGATCTCCAAGGATCACTTGTGAGAAATGTCACTTCTCTTGGGTGTGTCACGCCCCTTAGCTAACACACACTCAACCATCTCATCGCTCTCTTTCGTGGACCCAATGTGCCCATCCAAACCCCACACGTCCATCAATTGTTCGTATCTTGGACCGTCACACCCCTCTCCTTGCGTTCTCTGCATGTCAATCGTCATGACCACTTGTGAGTGTGATGATATGGTCTCCCAACCTCTATGTTTTTTCCATATTTCCAAGGGTATACAGGTCCACTACTTGGGCGTGCTCCTAATTTTCCCAGTCACAACCCAAGTCTTAGTCAATCGTTTTAAGGCCAATAAGTTGTGTCCCCATTGGCATCACACATCACCATTGTGCACCCAATGTGCTCCTTCCCACACCTGAATGTCTTCATTCACCCAACCGATCGCTTCCTTCCTTGTGCTCTTTGTATGTCCATCACCAAATCTTCCCAAGGAGTCTGTGCACTCTGTGGGTGTCATGGAAGACCTTACAATATCTTATATGGAATTTTTGCATATGGTCATGCTTGGCATTTCTTATATATTATATGGTAATACTCATGAAGAGTATAGTTGTGAGTATTTCTCTCTATGGAAACTATTACCTACTCAATTAGAGTTTCACGACATAACTCTCTCTCAACCTACTGTAAGTAGGCTTATGAGCTATGACATATGATTCATGAATGTAGATTGTTATATTATATTTCTTGGTGATTATTTACTGCACAACTCATCTTAAACTTCTCTTATAAATTCGTGAAAGACGTCATATAGAAAAGGTTGCATCTAATATAGAGAAATGCATAACAACACATGAGTTTATTTTCCTTACTCGACATATGTGTTTCATTAATCGATTTATTACGAGATTTAATTTGCAACTTGAGTATAAAGTTTGTAAACATGATGTCTTTCATTCCTCTATGTTATTTCTTCAAAAACACCATGAGTTAGTAGAAGTTAGTGGGGAAACTATTGATCCAATAAGGCAACTAGGAAGTTAAAAGATGTGACAAAGAAGTAATATCTATCCTAGAGAATATTGTAACGTTCACATCAGGAATGTTGTTCATCCGATGGTGATATTTTTTTCAAATTCTATATAGTGGCTAAGCAATTGTTTTTCTTTATGTTCTTGATATTTGACTACTCCTTATGTGCTAGAAAAAATATGTACATGTTGATAACTCTATTGAGTGAGGACATATATTGGGAAATTTGTAGGTCATAAGCCTTGTTGGTTCTATAGTGGTTTCTTTTACATTGCAATTTATACTTGATCTAGATGTGGTTGGCAAGGTAGTTTTGAAATTGTGAAGGGGAAATACTTTAACAACTATATCATATGCCTTCGGTTGGTTGGGCCTAGCATTGGTATTCTACTAAAAAAGTTTCAACATTGTAGTTAGAGATGAGTATTGTTGGATAAAATGTTTCATTTAACTATTAATAAAAAAATGGTATGTATATACAAAGAATTTTATACCAAAGAAAAGTGCTCATCTAAGGAATCCTCATGTTATTTGTCTTAGATGGATCCACAATCAAAACTACGCTAGAAAATAATTACAAAGTTTACACTTGGGTTCAAAATCCATACAATTACTAATAATCGTTAATAGAACCAAGTTTTTCCATCTAGAACACATACTATGTAATGTACCTAGCCTCCAAGTTGAGTCACACTACTATTGAAAATGACCAAATTACAACTTTGATACCAATTCTAAATGTGAAAATAACACATCATGACATTCGGGCTCATGCATTTGTACATACCAATTAAAAACGTAAGTGGAATTGATTTAAACATGTGTGACAATGATTAAAAAGATACACAGAAGAATTCAATCATACAAAAGCATAGATTTGAATGTAACATTTACCCAGAGAGGTAGCAATAATTAAGATAAACTCAAAATGAAATGCACAACAATTAATTCAACATTCAACAAAAATAAATGCAATGAATGTGAGCACTTATCTTATTAATACGCAACCCATTGCATCGGATGAACGTTCCTCCCAACCATAGACATGTTGTTCCAGTTCTCAACAGTAAGTCACCCCCAAGCTAGGGCTACGAATTCACAAGAGTGGGTGGTTCGTAAGGTTGGCTACTGTCCCCTCTTAACAATTAATTCCTACAACCATTCCAGTGCACCAACTCTCTTCCCCTCAACCCAGGTCTTGCAAAACCCAAGGAATTGGATCCCCTTCTCCGCCACACAATCTCTCAGGATATCACACTTCCCTCTAGTGCTCCAACATAGGTTAAACATGAAATCTCTATGTTGGGGACTCTATGAACCTAGAGTTGCAACAAGAATTCTCACAACAATGAATTACTTTCTATCTTGAAAATTTATTGAACATAAAACTACACGCATCCCTACAACTTATCTCTCCATGAAATTAAAACTCCAACACATTGTTATACATGTTCACTATGCCTTCCTTCAAGATTTAACGCTCAAAATTCCCTTTCTATCCAAAAATATGCATAGAAAAACTCTCATCGTTTGCCCCATGAATTTATTTCTCTTCCCATGCTTACTTGACTCTCACTCTTCCCCAAAAGGATTTACTTGACTCTCACACTTCCCTCATGATTTCTTGTACTCATCCCACACTCTTAATAACTATGTGAGATGACTTCACACACCAACCCTCTTACATGTCTTCAATGACTGGGGCTTGGAAACACTCTGAAGGAAATATAAATTTCATAGAAAATATAATTTTGAAAGATGGTTTGGATTTAATGGACATGGGTACTTACCTCTTGGACCCCCTCCCTGAACCCCATCTCTTGTGGAAACTTATCCCCCATGTCTCTTTCTATGTCTATATGAAGCCGACGATACATTTTTTTTTTCTGATATACAAAGGTTACATATTACATTGCTTGGCCTACAACCATACATCATATTTACATTATACATCACTTAACCAGGGATTAAAAAATGGGAATGGTACATCTCCTTCCTACAATTTGTATTTTCCTTAGTGCACATCACTTTACAATCTTACATACATAAATTTTTACATCAAAATACTTGATAATTCCATAACTTAATGACTCACACAACAATGTCAACCAACAACTCTCGTTCACCTCAACCTGCACAACCCGAGGAATGAGATCCAACATTTGTCAGAAAAGAAGTATCGAAGTTGTTTCTCCATGAACTTCAACTACAAAAACAGAGTCTTCATACACTTATGTAGAATGCACATTCGACTTTCTTCATAACTTGCAAAAATTTGCAGGTACTCCTCCCGCATGGCCTCTTCGTGCTCCCATGTGGTGTCTTCAAGATTGTAGTAGTTCTATTGGACCTTTACCAGGTTGATGGATTTTTTCTTGAGGACTTTGAATTTTTGGTCTAGGATGTGCATTGGCTCCATCCAAAATCCCCCTTTGTATTCCACATGGATCACAGTCCAATCAATCACATGGTTAGGATCATGCACATACTTATGTAACAAAGACACATGGAACACATTATAACTTCTCATGGATGCAGGTAATGAAATAATGTATGCAATTGGGCCTATCCTTTCTAGGACTTTAAACAACCCACAATATCTCGCTACCAATTTTGGGCAACTTCCCAGTCTCAACGAGATCCTCTTGGATTTAGATTTTAAAAACACATGCTCTCCCACTTTGAATTATCTAGTTGTTGTTTCTTTAATGACATATCGCGTATTCATGTCCTATGAAACTTTCAAATTCTATATGATCTTTAGCACATGTTCTTCCATTTCCCCTAAAAATTACGTCCCAATGACGAGTCTATCTGTTGGGTTATTGGAACTTACTAGAGTGTTACATTTTCTGCTGTACATGGCTTAGAATGGGCTCATCTTCAATGATTCCTGATCTCCATTTTTGTAACAAAATTCAAATGAATGGAGTTAATCCTCCCACTTAAAGGCTTGTCCCTTACATATATTCTCAACATATCTTCAATTATTCGATTAATCATATATGTATGTCCATCTAACTCTAGGTGATATGTTGTATTGAAATTCAAATTGGTCCCAAATCATTTAAACAACCCCTTCCAAAAATTGGAAGTGGACTTGGGATCTTAGTCTAATACTCTTTCCTTAAGAACACTTGTAGCCTCGAAATCTCTTTTATATAAATTTTGCAATATTGGTTGTCTTATGAGTTATTTTTACCAAAATGAAATATGAAGCCTTTGTAATCTTGTCCACCACTACCATCATGGAATCATGTTTCCTTGTTGTTTTGGGTAATTTGGTAATGAAATAGTAACAACTTCCCATTTCCATTCAAGAATGATAAATGACTATAGAAATCCCACTGTATGTCTATGTTGATTCTTTTCCTTTTGAAATTTCATGCATCTGGCTAAATATTTAGTCACATCTCTCTCATACTGGGCCAAAAATATTTGCCTTTCACAGTGTTATAGTTTTTGGTATTTTGTGTATCCAACATATGACACATTGTGCATCTCTTTTAGAACTAAATTTCTCAATTCTTGAAAATTGGGAACATAAACCCTATTTCTGAACAAGAGGATTTCATTCTCTTCTAGTTTGTAATCTTTATATTTTTGTTGGACATCATTCTGTCATAAGCTTCCTTTAACTTGCACATAATGTTGGTCTATTGTTACAACCTCTAAAATTTCATCTTTTAAATATGTCCTGCGCATACTAATCATTGTATAATGCATTTGATGCACCCTTCTGTTGAGTGCATCAACCACTTTATTCTCTTTTCCCTTGATGTGCTTGATGTCAAAGTTTTATTCACTAATAAATTCCATCCATCTTGTTTTTTTGGAATTTAGTGTTGGATTTTCAAACAAGTATTTTAGACCACTATGATCTATCCTCAATTCGAATTGTCTTCCCTTGAGATCATAATTCCTCTACATTTTTAGTGCATGTACCATGGCTGCAAACTCCAATCCATGCATAGAATAATTTATTTGATGCTCCTTCAATTTTTTGGAATCATAACACATTACATGTCCATTTTTTG
>JZKD02S0250491.1:103861-118008 GCA_000966675.3 Picea glauca
GGCCTCCACCACTTCAATCCTCCACCAAAGGAAATATCATGTAAGAGAGACAATGGAGTTCTCAATCAGTAAGGGAGGATCTTGGGGGCTGAACAATGTGTTCAGACTTAAAGGACAAAGGGATGCAAACTCAATGTGAAGTGAATAATTCCTCTAGAGTAACTTTGCTCTCAAAGTTGAATTCTTTCTCTCTTTTTCCATAGCTCATATTTGGCCCATTTATAGCCTTCAAGTGGAATTGAAGGGTCGATTCAAAATGTTTACAGTATATGGAAGGCCAAGGATCATTGATCTCATGACGTGACATGGAAACCTGGCACCATTTTTCAATTTTGGGCACATTTTCTAATGTATGCAGGTTGTAGTGGTGCAACCTGCGTATGCGCATGTTGTATAGTAGGAAAGGTGCGTATATGTGGAAAAATTGTATTTTTAGCTATGGGATTTGAAAAAGTGGACTTCAAGTATGCCTAGGGAAATGGAAAAAGGCCTTCTATGCAAGATTGCATGGGGTGATGCAAATCTTGCTATAACACTTGGGAGCAGGAGGATGTTATGCGGGAATAATACCCACATCGTTTTAAGGATTTTTGAATTTTGGTTCTATATGTGTATAGATTGCATTGAGAACAATACATAAATAAGGGGGAGGGGAATTTAATACCCCTAGTCCGAACCACAACTATAAATGTAAATACCACTATACTTAGGCTGGTGAGCCAGATGCAAAAAGGACAATATGTTTGTGATGTAAAAGTAAATGTAATCACATGAAAATATTAATGAAAAACAAATCATTGCATGCAAACCAACCATGTAAAAGAGTATGGGGGACTAAACTCCACTAGTTAAGGAAAGGGTCATAAATGTTAAGGATAAGGGGATAAGCTAGAGAGATTAAGCTAAAAAGAAATATTATATTAATATTCCTTAAAATATAAAGTATGGATAATTATTTTATCCTAAGTTATAAGGATGGGGACAAGTTGGCCAAAGTATCTTTCAACCTGACAAGTGTCAAGTTGGGCACATGCATACAAAGAGTTTGGACTTAGTGCATTTTGCATTCATTCAATCATTTGATCCATTCCTTCCCTCACGGGTTTCAGCTATCCACCATACCTCTCTGTTAGGAGAAACATACCTATACCTTACCCAAGCCAGTACTATACACGTACCTGTTCCTGTACATGGATAACTCCAGAGTTTCTCTAAAGATGTGGGTTTTCAGGTCCATGGTATATTGAAGAGGTGAGTTGTTAGGTCTATGAGAAATTATCTCTGGGTGAGAGAATTGATGGGAATTGTTTTCCTGAAGTTGCCAAACTACAACTACATGGCTCTGAGACTTCCTGTCCAGCCTGTTGCTGAAGCCCCGAAAAGAAAATGGGGCAGCCAAAGGACTATTGAGAAAAGAAGGGGCACATTTCCTAGGGTGGGACAGGCATGTGGGGAATGAGGGACTGTAGGTTGTCAGTTTGAGTTGGCACCTGTGAGAGAGTTTTTCCTGTTGTCTGAGATACATTAGCCTGGTTAAGAATTACCCAAGTGGAGTTTAGTCCCAACTCGGGGGTGATCCACTATTGAAAGTTTTGAGGAGCATGGTCTAAGGCTAGGAGGAACGCGGAAGGTATTAAGATAGTAGGTGGTATTTTTACCAAAGATAAGTGTCAATTATGTGTGAAATTACATGTTTCACCATTATTTATGCATTTTTTTATTATTCGTTTTTCATGTATATGTTGCATGTGTATTTCTATTATTATTCTATATAAAACTGTGTATTTGCAGAGTATTTGTATGTTTAAATATTGTATACAATTCAAAAATTTCACATGGCATAGCCCAGAAGGTGGTTGTGGATGCTACATAAACCACCATGGAAGCTATCTAGTTAGTTCACTAGATCCGAACTCAAACTTAGAACTGCCAATTTGGCATCCATTTCCACAATCACCTCCACACTTCCCCTAAAATTTGGGAATTTCAGTCTAAAATTTACCATTCTTCCCAAATTTGACACAAACTGAAATTTTGCAACAATGAATTTCTCAAACCACTTTTGTCTTTAGCTCATATGGGTTCGGTGTTGAACTAGAATCTTTGATACCACTCTTTAATGTACCCAACCTCCAAGTTTAGTCATGTTACTGTTGAAAATGACCAAATTATAACTCCTATACCAATTCCAATTGCGGAAAATACACAACATGACATTCAAACTCATGTAATTATCCATACCAATTAAAATATTTTGGGGACAAAAATCCTCCATAAATGGGAGGTATGATCCATATTGGATCATTATATTATTTTTCATCTATCTGAACATTTTTGGAGTGGAAAATTTTAGGAATAAGCTTGGAGGGTCATTTTAGTGTTAGGTCCAAGTTTGGAAAATTAGTGTCCAAAACATTCTTGAGTGATTTAAGGCATTAAATGACATTTTTGGGGGTTCATATGCCCAAAATTTACACCCATATCCTTACGATGTTCTACACTTAGAGACCTTTCCAACGATGTAAACCACGCCTCAATCAGAGTCCATATGTTAAATTTATACCTCCTACAAGTTGACCTACCTTGTTGACCACCATGGTACTAGTGGATTCCATGTCGGTCTAGAAGGTCCAAACCTTATCGCTAATTGAGGGTTGAGGATTTCAAAACCATACCCCTAGATGACTATCGAGTTATGTTAAATATTGGGCCAATAGGAGGATAAGGGGTTCCATTCTTTAGCATTTTATATGTTCCATAGTTGAGAAGAGCATCTAAGCGTGGTATTTTTGGACCATAACAGAGGAGGAAAGATTTTATAGTAGCCATATAGGCCATGGTGAAAAGGAAACTCCACCAACAATGCCTCTTTCTTTGTACTTGCATTTGAAGAAAAGAAAGCAAAGTGGCCTCACATTTAGTCAGGATTTATCTTGTGTTTGGTTCCCTAGGTTATATCTTGTGTTTATTCGTGGATGGTGCGTGAATATTTATTTATATTCTCTATTTTCACATTTAATCTATTTCATACATTTTAAGAACAAAATCAATAATTAAAGAATTTGATATCTAAAGGAAATTAATCTTCACAATAAATATTTTAGTGTTTTATTAGATATGTTGTGATGAATTTTCTAGTGGAATATCCATGGAAGTTTACAAATAATATATAGAATATAAAACCCCTAAAAATGAAGGAGGGAATATGTAATTGGCTTCTTCAAGCACACATGCAGATCATGAGGCATGGTTGGTCGACTCAGGTGGATGCTTTCATATGAATACTCATAGGGAGTGGTTTTGTGAGTATGAAATATATGATAGGGGTGATTTTTTACTAGGATATGACTTGACAACCAAAATAATAGGACGAGAAAAAGTCAAGTTGAAACTCATAGGTGGTAGGATTAGAACAATCCCCGGTGTTCTACATATCCCAGAATTGGCCAGGAATTTGATTTTTGTAAGCAAGATGGATGATGTAGGTGTAAAAATGGTGTTTGAAAAGGAAACTTGTGTGATGGTTTGAGCATAAATGGTGCTGTTGAGGGGAGTTTGGATTGAAACCTTGTATAATATGTTGTGAACCACTATTAGTGACAAGTGAAACAATTACATTGTTCCTAATATTGGAACCAAAGGAGGAAAAAATCCTACAACCTTTGAAGAAAAGACCATGTTGTGGCATTAAAGACTAGTGCATATTAGAGAGAAGGTGTAATATCCCAAGGTCGAGCCCCGATTGTAATTATGAATGTAACATGTTTTGTAGGATGATGAGACAAGTATTTATAAGTTGGTAGGCTTATGTGTTGATTAGGACAGGAGTCTGTTTTGTACATGTAAATGTTCATATTATTAATATAAAAACATCGCTACGTATAGACCGACCATGGAGAAAGCGTTATGGGGGATTAAGCTCCACTAGGTAGGGAAAGAGATGGGGTTGTGATTCTGGGAAAGAAGGGATAAGATTAGGAGATAATAGAATAATATATTATTTTTTTATTTTTTTATTTTTATTTTTTAAGTAAAAAGGGTGGTGCATGTTATATTACCATAATCAAAATTCAAAATACAAGACTGTAAGTGATGCCAGTTGTCCCGCCTGAGTAGGAAACCGGGACAGCTGGGCATCCATGTCCATGTATCACACTGTGTGCATAGTTGGCAAAATTAACAGAGTTGACGGTGCGACGTCCTGCCCGAAGGAAACCAGGACTTATAGTCGCAGCATGAAAGCTGGTTATTCTACCTAGTGCTAAGACAACCTGGTAACTAACTAACATAAGACATAAAGTATAAAAACAACACCAAAACCAGAGTCGATTTTTAAACATGAAGGAACCTCTGAGCCGAGCTGCTTGTCCTAGACCTCGGAGTGCCTCCATCTCACAGGGAATGTGTAGGTGCGCGCACAGGTCGGACATTGTTTCTTGGACGATCCTCTGGTGTGTGCCGCAAAGAACATGTCAATCCGCTGATCCATTCGTGCCAGGCGGAATATTTGATCGTCCAACTTGTTCCTGATTTGAAAAATGAGATTGAGGTATCCCCAGTCAGTTGCAGGTGGCTACTCTCGACGGTGGCTATCCATGCAATCCTCGCTGGTGGCCGCATCCGCTTCCTGTGTCCTGTGCCATTGGCGCTTGCGCCCTGTCTCCTCCGCTTTCTTGGTGGGCTCGGGAGGAGCCTCCTCTTCCACGTAGCAGGGGGGGTAAGGATTCTCCGTGGTGGCTGTGGAGGGGTCGAGCCCCTTGCTTGTAGGCTGAACACGAATGTTGTGGGTGCCAAATCTCGTGGCCAGGTTCCAGTTCTTCGGTACCATGAATAGGGTGTGCCCAGGAGGGCTTGGCAGACCGCCTTCCGGTATGACCTCTTCCACGTACGCCATTGGAGGCGTACGTGGCCTGGTCTTTCATCGCCGAGCTGCTATCGCTAAAGCTCTCTCAAATTTCTTATTTTATTTACGCCGAGACTCTGCCGCATACCAGGCCGCTCCCCGTCGCGGTCTCCCTCGAATTCGGGGCATGATGGGATCCCTGTGAGTAATCTGAATGCTGCCTGTGTCTGTCAAATTGCTTCGGAGGAATTGCCGCTGAGCTAGAGAAACAGGAGAGAGGTTGTCGCAGCTCTGGTTCACCTATGAGTCATAGGCTTCCCGGAGCAATTTTCTATTTGATGTCATTGCTAGAACAATGAGCGTTGTTGTCAAACCAATAGTCGTATCTGCAGCATTAAACATCGCCATTAAACTCAGCTGGGTAGTGCTCTGGTGAGGGGTACCTTCCGCTTGCGCGAGGGGCCTCATCGAAATTTTTCGCCTGCTCGGATGCATGCGGGTTAATGGTCGAGGTGATATGAGCCGGTGGATGCATTAAAGCTGCATCCCGGCTCGTTCCCACATGGCACTATCGCGCCACTTGTCACCCCATCCGGGGAGTGAAGATCACTTCTGGCTAAGGCTTGACACCAAGTGAGGATCTCTGGAGCTGGCGAGCCATGGCCTTCCCAGCATAAGTGTTCCCCACCCTATTCCACTGCTTTGTTTGCTAGTCGATCGGCCACTCTATTCGCGTCTCTTTTCACGTGGGAGGTAGTGATGGTGAGATGCAGCTGTAGGTGGTGACTGAAGTCTGTGAGTAGGCTATAGAGCCTCCAACTTGGAGAGATTTTCCCAGGGTCGCATCCGTGGATGATTATGGTGGCTAATCGTATGATGATTTGTGAATCTCCTTCCAGAATTATCCTTTGATGACCTTTGTCAATGGTTGTTTGGAGTCCTCGCAGGAGTCATGTAAGCTCAGCTACATTGTTGGTTGTGTCACCGGTGAAACCTGCTTCCAGACCCAAGATTTCCCCACCTGAGTTCCTGAGCACTGCCCCATATCCTGCTGGTCCTGGGTTGCCTTTGGAGGCTCCATCAAAGTTAACTTTGATGAAGTGTGTCGGAGGGGGAGTCCAGGTGGTTGGGCTGGTGGGTTGTCCTGTATGGCTTCTGGCTGGTGGATGGTTGGTCATGAGGGGCTGCCAGTTTTGTAGGATGATCTACTCCTCAGGGTTGCACTTCCAGTCTTTCTCTGTCCAGGTTTTTCTCCTGACTGTTTCTATTATTTAGGATCTGATTTTTGCCCAAGTGGCTTCAGGGAGGGAGGGTTGAGAGTGGAAAATGCGCTTGTTTTGTTCCTTCCAGATTTTCCAAAGGGTGAATCTCGGCAACAGTTCCCATATGAGATTTAGTATGGGGTTGTTGAATGAGATGTCCCAATTCTCAATTGTGCAATTGATGCTGCTTCAGTTTCGATTGGATTTGCGCATGATTTGTGCTCCATAGTCCCAAATATGTTGACTATAATGGCATCCATTGAAGAGGTGTTCTTTGCTTTCCTCCTGTAGTGAGAAAAGAACGCAAATGGAGGGTCCAATGAAGCCTATCTTCCTTATATTGTCCCAGGTTAGAGCTCTGTTGTGCACTACTAGCCATAGAAAGGTGGAGACCTTGGGCCAGAGAGCGGGATTCCAGACTTTACTCCAGATGTGCTCCTTTCTTAGATCCTATTGGTTAGCTTGCAATAAGTAATCTTCCTTGATATTGAAAGTGCCAGTTGTGGTGTACTGCCACCTCAGGATGTCTAGTCCCTCTCTATATAGTATTTTCCTGCTTGCGGCTTGAGATTGCCAGCTCTGCAAGTCGATAGTTTTGGGAATCTCGAGCACTTGATGAGAGGTCTTCCATTGGAACCACCTTTGATACAGAGTTTGTGACATCCATAGTTCTTTGACTTTTGGAAGGGCGTCGTGGTGGAGGGATCTTTTGAGAGCCAATAGCTCTTCCATTGTGTCCAGTGGCTTGAGTTGCTACCAAGAATATTTCCAGAATAGGGTGCTTCCTCCATCTCTTATCTCCCAGAAGGCGTGGTGTTGAACCAGAATGCGATTTTTCCAAGCTGTGTTCCAGATATTGGAGCCCTGTATGTGGTTGTTGTGTCGGATTAGCTGATCTTCCGGAGTGTGAGGGGCATATTTCCTTTTCCACAGTTGTGCCCAGACTGCTGTAGGGTTCTTTAACCATCTCCACCAAATTTTAGCTCCCATTACTTGGTTTCGTTTCCCTGGATCTCTGAGCCCCAGTCCACCTTGACTTTTTGGCATGCAGAGCTTGTCCCAGTTGACTAACGCCCATTTCTTGTTTGGTTGGTGGCCGTTACAGAGAAAATTCCACTGCAAGGTTCTGATAGCTCTGATGACTTTCTTGGGAGCTGCCAGAGCAGTGAAAAGATAGGTGGGCAGTGATTGCAGAACTGATTTGAGGAGAACCAACCGGGAGGCAATATTGAGAGGTCTAAAAGTCCAGTTGCGAAGCCTGTTTGATATGAAAAGGAGGAGGTTGTCCCAGGAGATGGCGGAGGCCGCCGATCCGGTGAGAGGAACACCGAGATAATTGGACGAAAGGGAGCTCCTGGGTATCCCCAGAAGTCTAGAGACATGGCGTTGGACAGAGGGCGGGGTGTTGAAGAAGTAGAGTTTGGACTTGTCCAGGTTGAGCGACATGCCGGAGGCCTCAGTGAAGTCTGAAAGGATGGAGTTGAGTTTTGAAGCCTCCTGGACAGTGGGAGAGTTCAAGAGGAGGGTGTCATCTACAAATTGACTATGTGAAGGTGCTGGCTGAATGTTGTGTAGAGGTAGGCCTTTGAGGGAGCCGTCATTGACTGATGCTTTGATGTATCACCCCAGACCTTCCGCTAAGAGTATAAACATAAAAGGGGATAGGGGGTCCCATTGCCGGATTCCTCTAGATGGTGAGAAAGGTTTTGATGGGACACCGTTCACTAGGATGGAGAAGAAGGTGGAGGAGGTGAGATTCATGACCCAACTTATCCAATCCTGATCAAAGCCAAAGGAGTCGAGGACAACTCTGATATATTGCCAGTTGGCCCGATCGAAGGCTTTTGAAAGATCAAGTTTGATAAGCATACCTGGAGTTCTTGAAGTTTTGAGGGAGTGTATGATCTCATGTGCTAGAATGACACTGTCCATGATTTGCCTTCCTTCAACGTACCCTGACTGCTCCTTGGATATGAGGAACGACAGGATGGGCTTGAGCCTGGTGGCGATGACCTTCGTTATAACTTTGTAGATGACATTGCACAGGGATATTGGTCTGAACTGTTTGGGATTAGTGACTCTTTCTTCCTTCGGAATGAGAGTGAGGAAGGTGGCATTGAGAGCTGGTAATACTAGGCATGAAGCTCTAGACTCCTCGACTACTTCCCACACGTCCTGTCTGACCAGATCCCAGCAATGGTGAAAAAAATCCACGGTGAACCCATCCGGGCCTGGGGCTTTACCTACTGGCATGGCTTTTACTGCTTGGTCAACCTCTTCTTGGGTGATGGGTTGAGTTAAGGTTGTGTTCTGTTCTGGTGTGACTAGAGCCGATAGGTGACCGGTTACCCTCCTGATTTCTTCCGTTCTGTCCTTCGGCGGTTCCGTAAGGAGGTCTTGATAGTATTTGAGCAGCTCCTCCTCTATTTTGGAGTGTTTCCTGATTAATTTTCCCTGGCTGTCCTCTAGGTGAGTGATCCTGTTAATGTGCCTTATGTGCATCATGGCTCTATGGAAAAATTTTGTGTTCTTTTCCCCTTCTTTGATCCATTGCACTCTGGATTTCTGGTTCCAAAGGATTTCCTCCTGCATCCTTCGTTCTTCCAGTTGTGCCTGAAGCTGTTCTTCTTCCTTCATTAGTTCAATGGTTCTTTCTCCAGAGATGAAAGTTTTTTGAATTTCCCCTAGTTTGCTTTCTATGACCTTAATGCTTTGCAGTATATTGCCAAAGTTGTTTTTGTTCCATTGTTTTAGCCTCTGCTTGAAGTTTTTTAGTCACTGCTAAAACCTATACATGGATGAGCCGTGGTCTATTGCCGCTTGTTCCCACCAGGACTTGGCTAGTCGCTTGAAGTCCGGGTGTGCTAGCCAAAATTTCTCGAAGCGGAAAGGCTTGTATCTGGGGGGTTCTCCCAGGTCCATTTGCAGATCCAGGGGCCAATGGTCTGAGCCTGCTTTTGGTAGGATGAGGCTTTCCAAATGAGAGCCTGAATTCATAATTTCCTCAGTTACCAAGAAGCGATCTAGTCGGTAGGCAATGTGCTGGTTTCCTGATCTGCGATTGGACCAAGTGAAGGTGCCATTGCTATTCTCAATGTCTACTAATTTTAACTGATCAATGAGAGCTTTAAACTTACCATTGTCTTGCTCGAGTATTTCCTCCAGTGTCAGGATCATGTTGAAGTCTCCTCCTAAGATCCAGTTCGGGGTTGCCGCCAAGGTCTTGATCAGATCAAGTCTTTGCATGAATTTGTCTTTGTCCTGGTTGCTGTGTGGCCCATAAACATTTGTGATGGATCCTTCCTGATTCGTGCCCATGACTTCAAAGTGGGCGGTTATTGTACCAATTGTTGTGAAGGGATTACTAATTGTCCCATTGGATGGGTTCCATAAGATAGCTAGGCCGCCTGAAGCTCCTGTGGAATCTGTTGTTATGGAGTTGTATTCTCGCCATATACGTTGAGAGATTGATTCAGCTTCTGCTCCTCTGCATTTGGTCTCCTGGAGCAGCAGTATGTCTGGCTTCTCTGCCATGATGCAATCTCGGAGGATCCTTTATTTGGATCTACCATTCAGTCCTCTGATGTTCCATGTGATGATCTTCATCATTAAGAGGGGGGTGCTGAGTGGAGGTATCCCTCCGAAAGCTTGTGTATATGTTCTGAGTTTATCATGAGGTTGCCTGCTTCCTTGATTACCTAGTGTGAAGTTTTCCTTCCGTGCCTTTTGTTTTCGCGAAGGACTCGTTTCGTGCCAGAGTTCGAGTCCATCGCTATGCCCAGGCGTGCCGTGGATCCTGCAGAGGAATTGAGAAATACCTTGTGCACCTTGCGGAGATGTTCTTCAGGAGGGGTCTACATGTCCTTTTGGTTCAGAGCCTCCTCCAGCTTTTCCAGATCTATCCCTGCCAGATCCGGATCATCCAGCAGCATGGGGGTATCCCCATCACCTTCTCCTCTTTCGTCCATTGGGGTCTCACCAGTGTGCGGATTAAGGTCGGGATTCAGGCCTTTTGTTTGCTGTTGTTGTGGATTTTTGTGCGGGATCTGGACTTCCTCATCCTCTGGCAGCTGCTCCAGAATCTCATAGGAGTTTTTCGTGGAAATATTTTTCCTGGCTGTCGTGGTCTGCTTCTTTGGTGGGTTTCTCCGTTTGGATGTTACTATGGTGAATCCGTCCTTTTGCAGGGTTTCGGTTGCTTTAGAAGCTTGCTTGATGATGGGGCAATCCTGGTAGAGATGGCCATGCTCATGGCATCTTCTGCATCTGAATGGTATATGCTCGTAGTCCAGGGTTTGTTGCCAGTCCTCGTCCTGATACTCGAGGGTTACCTCCCCTGGGAGTGCTTTGGATATGTTCATGTACACACAGATCCTGGCATATGAGGTGTACTTTCACTGCTTTGTGGCTTCAGAGGATTTCACATATTGTCCTAGGGTATTTCCTATACCCATTAGAATCTCCTCCAACCAGAACTCTTGCATTAGGGAGTACAGGCGTATCCATACAGGGGCCATGGTGAAGTCCTCTTTGTCTGGGCTGAATATTTCAGTCCAAAAGCGGAGGAACAGCCCTGCCGAGTTGAAGAAGTATGGCTCGTTTTCAAATATTTTGTCTTTGTCTTCTAGATTATATAGAATGATTGTGAAGAAGCCCTTGGAGCTGAGTTGCAGCTCATAGTCCCCCTTGGGATTCCACCAATTCTTTATCCATTTGTGGAGGTCCCTTTCTGCCGGCCAAAGCCCCAGAAATTTGCTGATTAGGGCGTGCTCTCTCATAAATTGCATGTGCTCTCTAACCCAGGTTGAGCTAATGAGATATCTTGGCGGCTTCTCCATTTGTGGGATACATTTCCCTGGTTCCCAGCTCCATGGTGGCTTTGATTGAGAGGTTCCTGTTTCAGTTTCCATCTCCTCTCTGAGACTCTGTTCCCTGGCTAGCAGCTGTTCTCGCACCTGCGACGATGACTTGAAGGTAGGTCGCGCCGTTCTGGCTCTTGGTTTGTCATTGGCTGCTATGTTGTGGTATGAGGGGGGTTTCCCCCCCTCCTCTACGCCCATATCCTTGTAACAGTGGAGGCCGAGTGGTCAGCTGAGGCTTCTGGCTGGGTTTCGTGAAGGAGGTCTGTGCTTGGTATGCGTCAGTCTGCCTTACAAGGAGGCTAGGGTTTTGCAGGCCGAATCTCCCATTTTTTGTTTTATCTTTTTGAATAATATATTATTATTATTAAAGCTATAAAGAGGATATTAATTTATCCTAAGTTCCTTTAGGGAGAGGAATGAGTTGCAAGTGGGGGGAATGTGCTCCCGGAGGGAGAAAAGTGTCATCCAAAACCCATGCATATTTATGGGGGGGCATCCTGATGACTCTGGGAATGCTGACCATTCTCACCATTCAGACGATACTCACCATTCTCTCTTTTTTGTCCATGGTTTTTCCCCATTCACGTAGACACTGAGCAACGATGTAGTTAGTCATTTTTTATGACATTGTTGAATTCCTCAACCACCTGAACCTCTCCTACAATATGAATTTGATACCCTCATTGTACCTGCACCTACGAGTTTTGTGTGCATTGTCATGTCAGTACCATTTCCCCACATCTAGTTTATGTTGCTGCCATCACCATGACTGTGTGTTGAGGAGCGCGAGTGAAGAAGCAGGTTTTCAAGTCTGTGAGTAACTCTCTCCTAGTGAGAGAGTGTGCTGAGGAAGTGAGATATCCTAGAGGAAATCCAGTAGCAGCTATAGAACTATGAGAATTCCTGATCCAGCCTATTGTTGAAGCCATGGAAAGGGAGGTGTAGCAACCGATGGACTATGTGACAGTGAAGGTGTACACTCCTAGGGTGGAACAAGCATGTGGGGAATGAGATTCTATGAGTTGTGGGCATAAGTGGTTCCTTGGAGGAAATCCTTCATGTTTTACTGTGCAACTTCCTGTTGTCCCTGCCTAGCCTAGGAATCCCTTGCCGGTGGATTTTAGTCCCAGCTCGCGAGTGACCCACTGCTGAGAGTGGTGAACAACGTGGTCTAAAGCTGGGAGGTTCGTGGAAGGTCTACACATAGTTGGTGTACTTCAATTAAAAGATAAGTATCATTTCCAAGTTTGGTTACATGTTGTGTATTTATATATGTTGTTATATTTATGGGTTTTGTCTGTGATTACTGCATGTATGCTTTTACTATTATTTATGCATTATGTTCTATTATAGCAGAATGTAAATCAACTGTTAATTTATATGTGTATTTGTCGCTTCCGCATTAATCTATGTATGAACATAATTTTTATGTCTAGTTAAAAATTGCATTAGATATATATACTATGTATATTCGAGCATGATAATTTTCTGGAGTAGCATGGCCCAACCTCGGTGGCCGAGGGTGTCACAAATTGGTATCAGAGAAAAAAGTATGTTTACGAGTGATGTTTCCCAGCCTGTTGGAGGTTGGGGATGTTACAGAAGGGAATTTGAATACTGCATAGTAAAGGTATGGTTGAAGGCATGTCCAATTTCTCTCTGGATTTTGATTTTCATCAACACTTCTTATATGGGAAGAAAAACCGGGTAAGATTCTCCTTTGGTGCTAGAAGGGAAGAGGGAATATTACAATTGGTGCAGAGTGATGTGTTTGGAGCTATGTCGACTCCATCACTTGGTAAATATGTGCATTCTGTCACATTTCTAGATGAATTATCAAGGAATACATTGATTTATTTCCTTAAGAAGAAATCTGAAGTCTTTGAAAAATTCAAAGAGTTTAAGGTTCTCGTGGAGAATTAGACAGAGAAGGAAATTAAGGTGTTGAGGACAAATAATGGCAGAAAATTATATGCAAAAGAATTCGAGGAATTTAGTAAAAAGTGAGGTATAAGAAGGTAGTAGACTACTCCATACACACATCAAAAAAATGGAATTCCGTAAAGGAGGAACATGATGATGATGGAAAAAACAAAAATCATGCTTAGTGGTGTCGGGTTAGGACAATAATTATGGGCAGAGGCAGTGGATACTACATGTTACCTGGTAAATAAATCAACCTCATCAGTGTTGGTAACATGACTCCATAGGAGGTATGGACTAGAAATAAACCCTCTCTTATACATCTTGGGGTTTTTGGCTATGATACATATGTACATGTTCCAAAGGAAAATATGAGTAATCTAGATAAAAAGGGTGAAAAGTGTATCTTTATTGGCTATAAAGATGGTCGAAAGGATTATCATCTTTGGAACCCAAAAACTAAGAAGGTAGAATATATTCGAGATGTGGTTTTTATAGAAATCAAAGATGTTGTAAAAAAATAAGTCCTACCAAGGGATATAAAACCAGAGAAAATAGGGTTTGAATTGAAGGATGATGAATTAGACTCTACAAAAGAACGAGAATCAAAATCAGAAGAACCTCATACTTTGGTATTGATGAGATCAATTTGGGAAAGAAGGAAACTGGAAAGGTATACTCCACTTGATTTTAGTTGTAATTTTTCTTTTTTTATTATTGATAATGATCCTATAAATGTTAGGGAGGAAATGGATTTACATGATGGAAAACTAAGGAAAAATTCCATGGTTGAAGAAAAGGTAGCCTTGGATAAAAATGAGGCCTGGGATCTAGTGGATTTGCTGACCGAAAGAAACCCCATTGACCATAAATGGATATTTAAGAATAATTTGAATGCAATGGGAAAAGTGGAGAAATACAAATATAAGTTAGTAGAAAAAGGTTATTCACGGGTATAGGGAATTGAGTTTGGAGAAATATTTTCTCTTATTTCCAAGTTAACTTCTATTATATTTTTTTTATCTGTTGTTACTACTTTTTATTTTGAAGTAGAATATATGGACGTGAAGTCAACATTCCTACATGGGGATACGGAAGAAGAAATCTATATGAAGAAACTAGAAGGATTTGTAGTGAAGTAAAAGAAATAGTTGGTATGCAGGATGAAAAAGTTATTATATGGGTTAAATAAATCACTAAGGATGTTGTATCCAAAATTTGATACTTATAGTCAAATCTCGATAGAGAGATCAATTT
>JZKD02S0250491.1:121921-131984 GCA_000966675.3 Picea glauca
ATATAAGTTCCAAGGCATCACCGCAAATTCACCTGAGATCGTTAATTCCCATTGCATGGAAAAGATGCTCAAAAAGGGTCATTCTAGTGTTATCTCCCAACTCCATGCCATACAAGCAATAGAGACACCTTCCGTACTGCAAGACCTCCAAGCCATCCTTTCTAAACATCAATTGGTCTTTTCCACTCCCCAAGGCCTCCCTCCTTCCCATGGTGTTCATGATCATTCCATTACCCTTGTACTAGGAAGACTTCCTCCTAATATCTGTCTGTATCATCACCCCTTTTCCCAAAAAAATGAAACTGAGAAAATGGTCCAAGAACTCCTTAATGAAGGCATTATCCGTCCTAGTACGAGCACCTATTCGTCTCCTGTGGTCATGGTCCTGAAAAAAGAATGTTCTTGGAAAATGTGTCATGACTTTCGTGCTCTCAACAAACTTACCATCAAAGAAAAATTCCCCATTCCTGTCATTGATGACCTCCTGGATGAATTGAGTGGCGTCCAATTATTCACTAAACTGGATCTTCGTTCGGGCTACCACTAGATACGTATGAAAGAGGCAAATATTCCCAAGACTGCCTTTATAACTCATGAGGGCCACTATGAGTTTTTGGTCATGCCCTTTGGCTTGAGTAATTCCCCCTCCACCTTCCAAAGCCTCATGAATCATGTCTTCCGTCCTTTTCTATGCCATTTTGTCTTAGCTTTCTTTGATGATATCCTCATCTATAACAAAACCTAGGAATACCATATTTCTCATGTGGATCGAGTTCTCCATCTACTCTCTCAACACCAACTTTTCCTGAAACAGTCTAAATGTTCTTTTGGTGCCTCAGAAGTAGAATACTTGGGTCATCTGGTTGGAAAAGATGGCGTTAGGGTGGATCCTAAAAATATTGAAGCTATGCAAGACTAGCCTCACCCAAAGACTCTTAAGAGATTGCATGGATTTCTAGGCTTAACAGGGTATTATCGCAAGTTTGTTAAGAATTATGGGAAGATTACAACACCTCTCACTGCTCTCCTAAAAAAGAACTCTTTCACTTGGACTCTAGCCATTGCTCAATCTTTTCAAACCTTGAAGATGGCCATGTGCACCACTCCAATTCTTGCCCTTCCCAATTTCACAAAGACCTTTGTGTTGGAATGTGATGCCTCAAGGAAAGGAATTGGTGTTGTCCTTATGCAAGAGGATCGACCTTTGGCCTTTATAGACAAGCAACTATCTGAAATAAATCTAGGAAAATCCATCTATGAAAAGGAAATTTTGGCTATTTTGCATGTCGTGGATCTGTGGCGTCCTTATCTATTGGGGCAACGGTTCCAAATTAAGACAGGCCATCAAAGCCTCAAGTATTTTCTGGAACAACGCATTTCCTCCCAACAAAAAAAAAAATGGGTGACTAAACTCTTTGGATATGATTTTGAGATCATTTATAAGAAAGGAAAATACAATGTGGTTGTGGATGCACTTTCCCGAAAATATGAAGATGAAGGATCCCTTTTTTCTCTTTCATTCATTGTACCAGATTGGCTCCAAGCCATTCACCAGGAATGGCTACAAGACCCCAAAAGTTCACAGTTGATCCAACAATTGTAGTCCAATGCTTCAGCTTCCCTAGGGTACTCTTGGCTCCATGAGGACTTTAATACAAAGGTCATTTGTATTTAAGTAAACAATCAAAGCTTAAATCCATGGTACTTTCTGAGCTTCATGCTACACCCACAACAGGGCACTTAGGGTTCACCAAAACCTATGACAAGGTCAAACGTTCATTTTTGTGGGATGGTATGTGTTAGCGATATTTCTTGTAGGGGGGGTTAGAATGTAAAGGAATGGGTCAAAAACCCACTTGTCCTAAGTTTGGGTGCTAATGCACCATGATTAATCGAAAATCAAGTCTGGACGGCTAAGATCGTGGCGCCCGGATCAACGGCGCAGGTGCAATTCCGGACCCCCCCCCGCCTTTCTACCTTTAAGCGAGGGGGGTCCGGAATCCGGGGCACACCTCTTCGACGACCCAGATCAGCGCGCCCAGATCAACAACGATGAAGGTAATTCCAAACCCCCCTGCCTTTCTACCTTTAAGCAGAGGGGGGGGGTCCGGAATCGGACTCGCAACTTTCCAACGACTGAGATCTTAGCGCCCGGATCGACGACGCTCGCATGACCCGCATCATCCTCAGTTGCTCTGTGTTTAAACGCGCGTGGCCCCCTCCTCCCGTCATATCACCTTCCAACTGCCGTTCTCCTGCCGCCATGTGTCATCCATCTACCTCTCCTTTATGGTCTGCATGGCCTTCCTCCCTTCTCATCATCCACACACCATCTGCCACGCGTCTCCTTCCCTCCATGTCAGTCTCCCCCTAAAATGTGTCCATCATACCTTATTCTTCCACCTCCTTCGCTTATCACATTTTTCCATGTGTCCCCCCTGTAATCTCTCTCTCTCTCCCCGCCGTCGTGACCCCATCACTTCGTTCCCGTGTCCCACCTTCCACTCTAATCTCCCCGCATATCCTTTGAGTCGGTCGGTTATTCCAGGTGGCTGCATGGGAGGCCCTCCACGTCCAGAAGGTGCCAAGTTGGCCGGGCCATCCTCAATCCCGATGTTGCAGTTATTGAAGCGGTTGGTGGTGGTTAGACATTGCCTCCGCCTTAATGGGAAAGCAAGGCCATGAATTTAAGGCACGTCGATTCGCCGTTGGAACTGTCAAAGAATTAAGATTGCGTCTGACATAGGTTGCATGATCTTTCAGATGTTGACTGTCAGAATCCATGCAAACGCAAAGCTTTCAATGCAGTGTCTCTATTTCGCTGACATTGTTGTTTTGAGTATATGAAGGCGTTTTTCACCATTTTTGTATCTATCGATGGTTGAGCTGAGCTCCCGGTTGTAAATCTTTAATGAAGCACTGATACTCTGGTTATGTATGCACTCTTGAGACTTCTTGCCTGATGAATGCCAGTTTCTTTTACGTCTTTGTTACACTGTATTAGAATCTCTCGGAATTGGAGGATCCAGTCGAGCTATAGCTGTTATAGGATGATGTTGGTAGGATCACTGTAGCAGTTATGATGTTTCTAGCCATTTCTTGTGATTTTCCCAGCGCTAAGTGACTTGGAATTGGAGGATCCAGTCAAGTCCTCCTCGGTTTCTTGAAGACCCTAAACCAAGCAGATCTTCCCTTCAGTGTCTTTCTTCTGCAAACAGTCGTAAGCCTGTTGCCCAAAGATGTTTGTTCATTCTCCTCACTAAGTCTTCCACCTACTCACCCTTTTATCAACCCACTAGCTGAAGTTGGATCAAGACCTCCTTTGTCAGCATATGCACCATACTCAGTCCCTGAGTTAGAGTGATACCTCCTTGAGTTTTCCTCCATTAGATCACCCCTTTTAAACAAATCGTGACATTAAAAAACTGATGGGCGTCGGGCTCTGCTCCTGTAAGAAATCTAGGAGTGACTTCCATCGCCAACAGTATGAAACAAGACATTCGTAATTTTGTAGCTAAATGTGACATGTGTCGATGCAGCAAGGGAGAAACAGTCAAATCGCCGGGCACACTACAACCACTATCGATTCCACCTGCTATTTGGAAGGATATCTCTATGGATTTTATTACCGGCTTACCCAAATCGAGAAATAAATCCATCATCATGGTGGTTGTTGATCACCTTTCCAAGTACGCTCATTTCTGCACCCTTCAACACCCGTTTATAGAATTCACAGTGGCTTAGATCTTCATGGATCAAGTCTTCAAGCTTCATGGCATGACACACTCTATTGTTTATGATCGCGACCCAACTTTCACAAGCAATTTTTGGCAAAAATTGTTCAAGATACAAGGCACATAATTGCATCTCAGCACAACTTATCATCCCCAGACTGATGGCCAAACAGAAGTTGTCAACAAGTGTTTGGAAACATATTTGAGGTGTTTTGCCTCAAAAAAAAAAAATCAGTGGGCTCAATGGTTACCCCTAGCTGAATGGTGGTACAACACTTCATACCATACAACCACATGCATGACTCCTTTTGGAGCGGTATATGGACATAAACCACCTTCAGTTCTCTCATACTTATCGGTTGCCTTGAAGGTCCAGGCAGTTGACCTAACACTTACAGCTCGAGAGGCCATTCTTTGTACCCTCAAAGAGAATTTGGTCATGACACAGAATCACATGAAGCAACAAGCAGATCAAGGTCTCTCTGAACATCAATTTGCAGAAGGGGATCAGGTGTTTCTTTGACTACAACCTTATAAGAAAACTTCCCTCAAGGCCGAGCATTGTCAAAAGCTAGCGCCCAAATTTTATGGTCCTTATACCATGCTCAAGCGTGTGTCACAATTCGTCTATCAGTTAGCTTTTCCCAACCATTCGAAGCTACATCCTATTTTTCATGTTTCATGCTTAAAGAAGGTGATTGGAGCTAAGTGCCAAATTTAAACCAACCTTCCAGAGTTAGCTGAAGAAGGATCCATTTGGCTACAACCAGAAGCCGTTTTGGACCAGCGTGAGCATCGCCTACATCAGAGAACCATCAAGGAAGTTCTAGTCCAGTGGAAATATACAACTCCAGTAGACGCCACTTGGGAACCAACTACCATTCTGTAGCAATTTCCTCATCTCAAGCCTGGAGGAGAAGGTTGTTTTTAAGGGGGCGAACATGTTAGGGTCATAACCCGCACATAGGTAGAACAATATATTCGGATGTAATAAAGGTCAATATTAATAAGGCCTTTCAATAAAATAGAATAAGGCAGATGTAAGAAGACCTAATAGAAGCTTCTTCTTCTAGAAGGATCTTCCTCTAGATGCTTCTTTTTAATATAAATAGGAGTCGAGGGTATGAGAACCCTAGCTTTGATATTATTGTAATAAAGCTTTTCTCAACTGGAGGTTTCCCCCTCAAAGAGGCCCATGAACATTGCTTTCAGTTTCAAAGTGCTATTTATGTTATTATTCTTATATCATTTCAGTGTTATTGTGGTGAATGTTCTAGTTATATTGCTGTTGTTCTGCCATTACTAGCATTTTATTTATGTTCTGCATACATTTTATATCTGGTATATTACAGTTAGTATCTGTTGAGATTAAAATTTCAGATGAAGATAAGTGTATCAGTTTATTATGTTCTTTACTAGACTTTTGGGATAGTCTGGTTTTGGCCATAGGTAGTAATACAACTGCCTTGAAGTTTGATGAAGTGGTATCATCCTTGTTGTCGGAGGAGATGAGATGAAAGAATATGGAAGGACAAAACACAGATGCATTATTTTCAAGAGGATGCTCCCACGAAATAAATAGATCTAAGTTCTCAAGTGGGAGATCTAAGTCTAAGGGTATATCGAAATCTCCTGAAAAGTTTGTAAATGTATGTTGGAGATGTGGAAAAGGAGGGCACTACAAGAAACAGTGTAGATCTAAAGTTGAAAAAAAGAAGGGATATGAATAATATCCTTCTACATAAGAAAAGACCTCCAAGGAAGAAGGAGGGGATGTGTATTTGGCTTCTTCAAGCACACATGCATATCATGAGGCATGGTTGGTTGACTTAGGTGCATCCTTTCATGTGACTC
This sequence comes from Picea glauca, assembly GCA_000966675.3. Taxonomy (NCBI): domain Eukaryota; kingdom Viridiplantae; phylum Streptophyta; class Pinopsida; order Pinales; family Pinaceae; genus Picea; species Picea glauca. The sequence continues at coordinate 127,510 of JZKD02S0250491.1, forward strand.
CCCACAGGGAGTGGTTCTGTGAATATGAAAGGTGTGATGGAGGTAATGTTTTCCTAGGCGATGACTCGACAACTAGAATCATAGGTCGAGGAAAAGTCAAGTTGAGGCTCATAGATGGAAGGATTAGAAAACTGCCTGGTATTCCACAAATCCCAGGCTTGGACATAAATTTGATTTTTGTAAGAAAAATGGATGATGTAGGGGTAAAAACAATATTTGAAAAAGAAACCTGACAAATGGTTTGAGGAGAAATGGTGTTGTTGAAAGGAGTTCAGTTTGGAACTGTGTATAAGATGCAAGGAATAACTATTAGTGATGGGTGTAATAGTTCCATTGTTCCCGATATTGAAGTTGAAGAAGAAAGAACTCCTAGAATCTCTAGAGAAAGGGTTATGCTGTGGCACCAAAGACTGGGGCATATCAGAGAGAAGGGTCTTCGACTACTACATGGTAAAGGTATGGTTGAAGGTATTTCTAATTTCTCTCTGGATTTCAATTTCTATGAACATTGTGTATATGGGAAGCATAATTGGGTAAGATTCCCCTCTAGTGCAACAAGGGAAGAAGGAATTTTACAGCTAGTTCACAATGATTTTTTTGGACCTATTTCGGTCCCATCATTGGGAAAATCTATGTACTATGTCTCATTTATAGATGATTTCTCGAGAAATACTTGGATATATTTCCTCAATAAGAAATATGAAGTATTTGATAGGTTTAAATAGTTTAAGGCTCTTGTTGAGAATCAAATAGAGAAAATAATTAAGGTGATCAGGACAGATAATGGAGGAGAGTTCTGTGGGAATGAATTTGAAGAATTCTGTAAGAAGAGTGATATAGAAATGCATAATACTACTCCATATACACCTCAACATAATGGAGTTGCAGAAAGGATGAACAAGATGTTGATGGAAAAATCAAGGTGCATGCTTAGTGGTGTCGGGTTAGGGAAATAATTTTGGGCAGAGGCAGTGGGTATTTCATGTTACCTAGTCAACAAATCACCCTCATTAGCGTTGGATGACAATACTCCACAAGAGGTATGGACTGGAAAGAAACCTTCTCTCACACATCTCAAAGTATTTGGTTGTGATGCATATGTTCATGTTCCAAAGGAATACAAGAGTAATCTAGATAAGAATGATGGAGAGTGTATCCTTATTGGATATAAAGATGGTCTCAAAGGTTATAATATTTGGAACCCAAAAAATAAGAAGGTAGTGTATAGATGAGATGTGGTATTTAGAGAAATGAAGGATGTTGTTAAACATGAAGTCCTACAAAGTAAGGAAGAACTAGAGAAAATAGAGTTTGATTTAAAGGATGATGAATCAGACTCTGCAGAAGAACAAGAATAAGAAGAAGAAGATCCTCATACTCTAGTATTGAGGATATCGGTTCGAGAAATAAGGCTACCAGAAAGGTATACTCCATCTGATTTCCATTCAAATTTTTCTTTGTCTATTAATGATGATGATCCTATAACTGTCAGGGAGGAACTAGATTCAGAGGATGGAAATCTCTGGAAAAAGGCCATGGACAAAGAAATGAAAGCCTTGGATAAGAATGAGGATTGGGATCTAGTGGAGTTTCCGACTGGAATAAATCCCATTGGCAACAAATGGGTATTTAAAAAGAAGCTGAATGCAGAGGGAAAAGTGGAGAAACAAAAAGATCGGTTAGTAGCAAAGGGTTATTCCCAGGTTGAGGGAATTGATTTTGGAGATATTGTTTCTCCAGTTTCCAAGTTAACCTCTATAATATTTATGTTATTTGTTGTTGTTGCATTTGATTTTGAAGTAGAAAAAATGGATGTGAAGACAACATTCCTACATGGGGATTTGGAAGAAGAAATATATATGAAGCAACTAGAAGGATTTGTTGTGAAGGGAAAGAAGGAGGTGGTATGCAAGATAAAAAAGACCCTGTATGGTTTAAAACAATCACCAAGGATGTGGTATCAAAAATTTGATACTTATATGCTGGGACTTGGCTTCAATAGAAGTAGTGAGGATCACTGTGTGTATTTTAAATTAATTGGTGATAATTTGATTTATTTGGTCTTGTATGTGGATGACATGTTGTTGATAGGAAACAAAAAGGAGGTTATCCAGGATGTAAAAACTCAATTGTCCTCTCAATTTGACATGAAGGATCTCGGTGCTTCAAATTTCATTTTGGGCATGGAAATTAAAAGAGATCAGAAAAAAAGGAAACTTTGTTTAAATAAGAGAAAATATGTCGAGACAATATTGCAGAGGTTTAATATGTAGGAATGTAAACCGGTCAAGGTTCCTATTCCCGTTGGTGTAAATTTATCTGCGGATCAGTGCCCCAAGACACAGGAAGAGGAGGAGGACATGTCTCATGTTCCATATCTGAGTGCAGTTGGAAGTTTGATGTATGCAATGGTCTGTACTAGACCTGACAATGCACATGTAGTGGGAGTTTTGAGCAGGTATATGTCAAAACTAGGGAAGGATCATTGGACAACAATAAAAATGGTTTTCAGGTATTTTCATGGCACTGATAGCTATGGATTGTGCTACCAAGGAAGACCAGGATTGGAAAGAGTGTTGGATATACATGGCTTTCTGGATGTAGATTGGGTTGGAGGTATGGATCATAGGATATATACAAGTGGGTATGTGTTTAACCTGTTTCGAGGAGCAATAAGTTGGATGAGAAAAAGACAGGTTGTAGTGGCACTTTCAACTACAGAAGTTGAATACATGGCAACCACTCATGCAAGTAAGGAAGAAACATGGTTAAAAATATTTTGTTCAGGTATTGGGTTGGTACAACAAGTTGTAAGGATAGATTTTGACAGTCAGAGTGCAATTTTTCTGGAGAAGAACTCGACTTATCATTCAAAGAAAAAACATATTGATATTCAATATCACTTTGTGAGAGACATGGTTGAAGAAAATAAAGTATTGTTGATGAAGGTGGACACTTTGAAGAATGTTGCAGATTCTTTAACAAAATCTATGAGCAGTGAGAAGTTCTGTTGGTGTAGAGGATACATGGCCATTGCTTCCATGGATTGTTGACTATGTAACCATGTAACCTCCTGTGTTCAAAGAAAACAATAAGTGGGAGAATATTGGGTATGTGTTATATTCTTTGCATGATTAGTAGTGTCTTGATTGCATCGGGTGCACATGGGGGGTTTGAGGGGGGGGTGCAGGGGAAACATCCCCGAGAATTGTTTTTTCTTCAGGAAACGTCCCCGAGATTTTTTTTTCTTCGGGAAACGTGTCGCATTTTTTCCTCATTTTTCATGTTGCCTCGATTTTTGTGTCCATTGTTGGGAGGTTTTTTGGCACATGGGTTTTGGCAGATGGTTTTCTATTTCTAGTTAATGAATTATGGTTGTTGACTAATCTAGGTCATTAGGTTAGGGTTTTGGATTCCATTGGCTCCTATATGTATATTGTATTGTAAACAATGTATCACTATGAATAAATATAGAATATGTTGGTTTTACCGGGGGCCGGTTTGGGTTTCTAGGGGAAAAATCTATGTGTAATGATTGTATTTTCCATTGTATATTGTCTGTTCTTTTACAGAAAATCAGTTTGCAGTAAATATTGTACAAGGTTAAAATCTACAAGAATGTAGATTTGTCAAGGTTACTATTCATGTAGGTGTAAATTTGTCTACAGATAAGTCTCCCAAGATATAGGAAGAGGAAGAGGAAATGTCACATGTTCCATATGCTAGTGCAGTTGGTAGTTTGATGTATGCAAAGGTATGTGCTAGACCAGACATTGCACATGCAGTGGGATTTTTGAGTAGATATCTGTCAAAACTAGAGAGGGAGCATTAAAAAACAGTAAAAAGGGTTTTCAGGTATTTGTGTGGCACTATTAGTTATGGATTGTACTTCCAAGGAAGACCAAGATTGCATAGAGTTTTTTACATACATGGATTTTTTTATGCATATTGGGTTGGAGATCTAGATCACATATGATATAAAAGTGGGTATGTGTTTAACCTATTTGGAGGAGAAATCAATTGGATAAAAAAAATATAGTTTGTAGTGTCACTCTCAACTATAGAAGTTGAATACATGGAAACCACTCATGTAATAAAAAAAACATTATGGATACAAATATTGTGTTAAGGTATTGGGTCGGTACATGAAGAAGTAAGGATAGATTGTGATATTCAGAGTGAAATATTTCTAGTGAAGAACCTATCGTATCATTCTAAGACAAAGCATATTGATGTTCAATATCATTTTTTGAGAGACATGGTTGAATACAAGAAGGTTTCCTTGGTGAAGGTGAACACATTGAATAATGTTGCAAATTCACTTACAAAGTATGTGAGCACTGAGAAATTTTCTTGGTGTAGAGAAACAATGGGAATTACTTCCTTGGGTCATTGATAAAGAAATTTGGTGGCCCATGGAATGCAAATAAAATAACAAGTGGGAGAATGTTGGGTATGCGTTATACTATTTGAAC
>JZKD02S0250491.1:145518-187947 GCA_000966675.3 Picea glauca
CCATGAGGGCGACGGAGGCAAACACCAAAACCGATAACACGGCGTGCACGAAATCTAGAAACGTGAGCTTGTAAGAAGATAGATCCACCGTCTTGTTGATCTCTGAGCTGGTCGTCCACAGCCCGCTTCTGGTGGCGATCCCGTAGTATAACGTCCCGTCCTCTGCCCTGTAGCTGTCTGTGAACGAATCAATGAAGCAAGAAATCCCGCAGAACCCTAACAGAAAGCCGGTCAAGTATTTATTGACGCTGTAGCAGTGGCCATCGTTGGTGAAAATGGGCGACAGAATTTGGAAAGCAAGAACGGTGGTAGTGGGAAGCAGTTTGACGAGATTAGCTGCGCTCGCAAAAGTCTTGTCGACTGCTTTCTCTGTGATTGATTTTTCGGGGGCGTCGCTTGCCAGTGGCATACTCGCTAGTCTAGCTGAATCGTCAAATCTCGAAGCCATTGATTAACCGACTTAATTATTGCCTTTCTGATTCGGAGAGTCTCTGTAAATATCGATGAGAGATTCAAGATAGCAGTGATAATTTATAATGATCCATTTCAATATTTAGCAATGTATCAATAGTAGGTACTGACGTCAAGTAAACTCTAACTCTTCGAATATAAAATTCTGCGGATTTCTTCATTGCTAATTCCTTTCTGTGAATGTATGGATATAACAATTCTTTAAGCGTGTAGACGTAACTGTTTGTGATCATAATCTCATGTATTCATGGCTGGGTAAAGGGAGTTTTAAGCGTGTGAGAGTTCTTTTGTGACCTGAACTTGCTTATCATATCCCACACATCAAATGTTCAAAATTACAACCTTAAGTTCGAAGTTATTCCCTGTGGGACTCAAACTTTTGAAGTTGAGGCAATTCATCTTCAAGCAAACCGATTTGTAACTGAAACAACCCATATTGAAGCAAAAGAAACATAAAATTTGCTATATACGCTTTGGTGCTTCCATTGTGAAATATACTAGTATTAGAAGCAATCTTTTTCTTCAACAGGTCAGTGGTGTGGATATACACGGCAGAGTGTGGTATACTACAAGCAACACAGTGTGGTAGGTGAGTTAACTGTACCCTCGTGTTCGTTCAGTGTGGTAGGTGAGTTAACTGTACCCTCGTGTTCGTTCATATAGGGCATGAGAAAAAGAATTTGACAAGTTAATGTAAACAGAACTCGATGAATCCAACCGGCAATGCTGGCCTAGAGCCTGTGAGTAATGGGGGCGTGAAATTTGCAATGTTGGAGGTTGATCTTTCGGTTTCATAACCAGTCTCGATCAATTTAAACAAAGTTTGCACGTTTGGATCACAGAGAGACCGTGTGGAAATATGAGAAACCAAACCAGATCGCTATCGTTATGAAGTTGTACACTTAGATTTTTTTTTAGGAGATCAACTTTTTGTCATTTATTTAGGATTCCAATATTGGTAAAGTCTATGGAGGTATACATACCCTACCTTCTCTCTATTTGAACTTGTAATTTCTTACTAGGAAACACATATTATTAAGCATTACACCTACTCAGGTTGTATTAAATAATAATCTGTTCTTGAGCATTACACTCACTCAGGCTGTATTAAATAATAATCGATTTTTAAGATCACTACCAAGCCTGACACCAAATTAGTGTATGAGACCCCTTGTTTGTGGGACAATAATTTAGGGTTGATTGATAACTCAGATAAAATTTAATTTTCTTAATTTCTTTGTTTTGTTTAACGTCATTCTTTTTGTCTTAAGTATATTCTACGCATCAGATTATTTTTTCTTCTCCGGATTCATCTAACATGGAGACTTATGGTTAAGGATTTGACTCTCCATCGTCAATCTAAAGACTCAGTCTTCCCCCTAAGGAGATTTGACTGACGGGTTATAACTGTGTCCAAATCTCTGTGCTGCTAACTTCTTGTTTTTATCGTAACTATAGGTTTCAGAGTCTTTGAGCGGTGTTTTGCCTCTGGTGACGGGTCTCGCCGTCTTACTAAAAAGTACTCTTAATATTGATCATTTCTAAGAAAAGTAGGTATACAAAGGATTTAGGTAACTTCCTCTACAAATAATATTACTATGACTATGCATAATAATTCTATAGTTTTTAGATTTAGTTAAAAGGCTCTGTAAGCGTGGTAGCTGAGATTTCCCTCAGTTTCACATGAAGGATTTAAGTCTGTCCACACTCAACATAGAAATCCCGTAAAGGATAAGTCTGTCCACGCTCAACATAGAAAGCCGCTTCCACGAATGTAAATTTAGAAACGTTGACCCTATCTTCATTGAGTTAAATTTCAGATATTGCAAATACTTGAGCTGTAACAGTATGCATATTTTGCAAATACTTGAGCTGTAATAAATTATGCAATGCATGTAATCTAGTTCAAGATTACATTAATTTAAAATTAAGTTTTACATTCACATGAAGAAAGCATGACGCTATCACGTTAGGGTTCAAAGAACAAGATTCTTCGACATTTTATCACAGTGACAGTGTGAGTCTTTTTGGGTATCGTTCTTCTGTTTGAATGTTGTTCATTTTGGGTTTTTTTGTTTGTTTTGCTTTGCACAATGTTTTTGTATGCTAGTAACTCTATTGTTCAATTGGTATCAAAGGAATCAAGTTGAAGGAGGAAAATATTTAGATAAACATTGAATGTAATAGGTAAACATTGTATATCTAAATAATAAAATAAAACGGAATTAATAAAATAAAATGTATGGTTGGTTCAGATAGTCATGAGGGCTAAGTATCTAAATAATAAAATAAAACGGAATTAATAAAATAAAATGTATGGTTGGTTGAGATAGTCATGAGGGCTAATGGCATGTCACTTTCTAAAATTATTATTCTGTATGAATCTTCTATTTTTCTTTTGAGTGTATCAAATCCCTAATCATTGAATACATTTAAGAGGGTTCGTGTGAAAATTCGCATCACATAGTTATAAGAGCATGGAGCTAGGTACAATCAACATTGGGCAATGTGAGAGTCAACATGGATGGATAAAAGGAAATTCGAATGGGTATTGTAGGCATTTTTTACAATAATTTTTTAGAAGCAACAAGAGTGTGCTAAGTGTCGGGGATTGAAGAAAACCATAGTAGGTTTTGTGGACAACTTGTCGAAGCTGTAATTGCATGAAGAAGCGAGTTGTTAGGCCGATAGAGTGATATTTCTGTGAAAGAAACAATGAGTTTGATGGTGAGCATTTTCTTGTTGTAGTTGGCATCCCTAGAGTCCCTAGCAAGAGAGATTTCCTAGCCAACTTGTACTAGAACTTGGAGAGAAGTCAGATAGCCTAAGAGACCATGCAATAGAGAAGGGAATCACTTCCTTGGGTTGTGCAAGTTGAGGGGAAAGAAAGTTGCTAGATTGAGACAATTGTGGGTTATTTTGGGTTGAGAGTCGACATTAGACACCCTTTCTTGTAGATTCAAAGCTCTCCCTCACAGGTGATTTGTTGCTGAGAATTGGAGCAACAAATATACACTTCGGTGGAATGTTTGTCCTCTACAGCTAGTTGCACATTTTCTTAAAAATATAAGTGTTTTTATCTTTGTTCACTATTCTATTCATAACTTTCAATTACCTTGCACATTACTCTATTTTATGAGTATTTAAATGTTTTTATGTGTACATAAATGGAATTGAATTCATGTTTTAAATGTTTCATGTTAGTTGTGTTAGCACTAAGAGTCACCCTCATATTGCGGGACGATAAGCCCAGTACCCAGAAAGTTTGGTGGTTGTTGGTTTTATGAGTGGATGTCAAATGGACTAAACTCGATACAGGAATGATTTCAACACAAAAATTGGGTAGGCAGTGCACAGGGAAGTGAGGGCCTCATTAACTTCGGTCAATGAATTGAGTTTTAAGGGTGAGAAGAAGGAAGACTTAGTGAGAAAGTGGACAAGTCTGCTATGGGCATCCGACCTTCAAGCAGCTTGGTGAAGAAAAACTCAGGCTCAAGAATGCTCTTGAACTCAATCTTTAGACATTGAAATATGTCACAAGAACACAGTCACAACATCATAATGATCAAACCTACATCACAATGCAACTACAACAAATCGACTGGATCCTCCATGCCCGAGCATTTCATCGTAAGAGCGAATAAGACAACAAAGAGGCTGATTAAAAATGGTCACGATACCACTGTAATCAAACATACATTACAATAGCATCACAACCCTTGACTGGATCCTCCATGCCTGAGTGTTTTAGCATAGTTTTTACAAAGAGATGAAAAGAGGATGACTTCTATTAATGCGAAAGTCTCAAATTTGATACATTACCAAAGAACAACTATGGCATCAAAACATTACAAAATATGGAGCTCTTCTCAAGCATTTGACGACCATAACAAAATATCAAAACTGTCTACTTATACTCCAATCTGTCCCTGACTATCAGGAGTGTGATCTGACACTCTCAATCAAGGCTTTGTGTCTAAGCAGTCTTCTGTCAAACTATGCATGTATCCTCCTGTCAGACGCAAATTTAGCTTGGCATGGTCCTGTAGGAAAACTTCGTCCACCATGGTACCTTGGGCTGACAAATTTGTTTTCCATGACCGACTCCCCCATACTTTCTAATTATCGAGTGAGTCGAGGTTTCAACCACCGATCCTTTCTTTTATTAACTGAACCCCTGATATTGAGATGAGGCTTAGTGCCTAGGGGGCGGTCACGCGCTGCTCTTGGATTGGATGCTATATGAGCACATGATTGTGGAGCCGTCAAAAGTGGTTTGAAATCACACCGCTTTTGGGCCAACAATCCACCACCTTCTTCCACGTATCACTTTCACCAAACCATGGTTTCAATTGCAGAACCGCTCAATAATTTTATCAATCGAGCAAGTTGCCTCCCCGCAATGAAGTGTGGCCCCTAATATGGTCGCGATCTGTGATCTGGGCACACCTGCTAGATTTAGCACCACTGCTAAGCTTATCCTCCCACCAATTTTAGGATCAATTAAAACTTTTCTTTGGGGTGGGGTACTTCTTTTGGAGCTGAACAATAACACCTCCTAGAGGACAATATGACGTGGAGGCCTGGCGTCACTATGATGACGTGTTTTGGATGGAGGGGTGACATGTGTGACTCAAAAATAGGCTGAAGACACATCTGAAAATGCTTGAAAAGAGTGCCATGTGTCAGCGCCAGATGGATGCCACGTTTCATGACTGATAAGGGTGCCCCATGTTTGCGCTGACGACTGCCACGTACTTTGGACTTTGGAGCTTGAGAGGGGTCTGCATGTAGAGCTGGCATAAATATGGGCCCAGAGTAACGTGGCGACCTGAAACAAATGTTGAAGCTCCGAAGTGAACGATGATCGTAGATTTGAGGAGGACATGTGGCACTTGATCTTTAATTCCGAGATAAAATGATCTGGATGAAACCAAGAGTCGAGATGATGAAACTCCCGAAGCCCGGATTCCCAATGTAAATAATGTTTATTTGATCTAAAAGGCACGTGGAGATTGATCTTTAAATCTGGGAGAAAACACTCCAGATCAAACCAGGATCCGAGATGCCTCCCGAAGCCAGGATTCTCGAAGTAAATAATGTTTGTTCGATCTGAAAGGATGCATGGCGCTTGATATTTAACACTGGGGCTTCGACTCTTCGGGACTTTGACACTTCAGAGGTTTCGGTACTTTGGCACTTTGGCGCTTCAGGACTTTAACACTTCGACTCTTCGGGACTTCAAAACTTCGACGACTTCGACACTTTGACTCTTTGGGACTTTGACACTTTGATGATTCAGGACTTCGACACTTCAACACTTCGTCTCTTTGGGACTTCAACACTTCGGCACTACGGGACTCCGACATCCCAACTCTTCGAGAGTTCGGGCTTCGGCTCTTTGGGACTTCGACACTTCAGCGGTTTGAGACTCTGACACTTCGACACTTCGGCTCTTTGGGACTTCGACACTTCGCCACTTCAGGACTCCGACATCCCTTCTCTTTGGGAGTTCGAGCTTCGGCTCTTCGAGAACTTTAAGAGCTTCTCTTTTCAAATCTCCCGAAGCCCATTTCCACAAACCCTTGGATCAACTACCACCTGTCTGCCTCAATATCTATCGTTCATGCTCGCTTCGGGTTTTGAGGTTTTCAATGGCACTATAATTCATGCAACTTTGAAGTTTTGAATGCCCGAGGGGCCGCTAATCTGAACTTCACAGGGGATCTCTGCCGTTGAAAACTGAACCTACCTGCTGCTTGCATTTCAAACCCAAAATAGACTGCTCTCAAAGCTGGTACATGTGCAACCAAAGGACTAGGTCACCCTGCGACCCTTAGACAACTTTATGTGATAACAAGTTGCATACATTTTGATCTTGTTGCATGCATTTATTTTAATGGGTATATATATATATATTTTTTTTGGTTAGTAGTGGGGGTTCTACAGAGTGGTATCAAAGCCAAGTTGCAACACTAGGCCTACATAGGTCTACTATAGGAGGGTAGAGTTCAGTCTATGTAGAGTTGGGTGAAAATATGTTTTTCCTAGCATATGAAATTGGGGTCAATGCCCCAAATTTTGATTTTTTTTATGATGATTGGTGGTTTATGGGGGTCAATTCAACCACTAGGTGGCTGAACTTGGATAAGAGGGTCGAGTTAGGTGCTTCTGCTATGTCCGCGATAGTAATGAGTTTCAAATTTTGAAAAATCGGTTAAGTTTCAAAAATATTTGTGTCTACAATAAAATGTGTATCACTAAAGATAAAATTGCCAGTGATACAATGTGCATTGCCCAAGAAAAAAATTCTTCGAGTGACATTCCAACAAATGAAAAATTTCATTGAGTGACATGTCGGTGAGAAATAAAGATAAATTTCACAAACAAAGATAAATTTTCTTGACAAATAATTTTTCTCGACGAAACATCGACGAGAAAGAAAGATAACTTTTTCCATCAAAGATAAATTTTCTTGGCAAAATGTCAATGAGAAAGAAATATAACTTTCAGCGACAAAGATATTTTTTCTCAGTCAAACATCAACAAGAAAGAAAATCAACTTTTGTTGATAAGGATAATTATTCTCGGTGAAACATCGATGAGAAAGAGATAAATTTCACTGACAAAGATAATTTTTAGGTGAAACATCGGAAAGAAGAAAGATAAAAAATCGTCAATAAAGGAGAAAGTGTAAATGAGAAGAAAGATAAATCTCGTCGATATAGGAGATAATCCCAACAAGGAAAAACATAAATCTCATCAATATTGGAGATAGTGTCAATGAGGAAAAATATAAATGTCATTGATACATGAGATAGTGTCGACGACAAAAAATATAAATATGACCCAGACATGGGAGAGTGTCAACAAGAAGAAAAATAAAACTCATTGATAAAGAAGAGAAGAAGATAAGAGAAGAAGAGAGAAGAAGAGGATAAAGGGAGAAAAAATAATCATATGAAATTCAAAGGGTATGTCCACAGTAAGGCTACCAAAGTGTTAGTGAGGGCCTTTGGGCCAGTTCTTCTTCAATTTTCCAGAAAATCCAAAATAGTGGGTTTTGGATATCATGGTACTACTCAGTGACTAAGACCCAGATTAAGATGAAATTCTTATAAGGAGTCCAAAATGAAGGAATGAAGATACTCAATTGGGATTATGGATAAATTCTAAAGAAGTTGGATTGGAAGTTCCCAAATAGGAAAAAAACCACTGTTCTGAGGCACTTTTGGGGGATTTTTGAAATCTTCGGAATAGAAAAAGGGACTCCTAATCACCAAACCAATTTTTTTTTATTTAGTTGACATTTTATCTACTCAATCCAAACAATTTTTTTGTGAGGAAGTTTTTCTCGGTTTTTCTCCGTTTGGGAGATAGCTAGTTTTCACTAAAAAATCCAAGTTAGAAGAAAATTTAATAGGGAGAAGTTGGAAAATGTAGATGGATGCAGATGTTGGATGGAAGAAAAAATCCTAAATCCGATAATTGTTGTGTATTCACCATCATAAATACTATCAACACCCAATATAATTTTTTCCTGGTTCTCGCCATATTCCTTTCTACAAGTGGCAGAAGTTAGCCCTTGAAATTATTGGTACAATTGAAACAAGTGTAAAACAGGATGAAACTGCTAATTTTCAAAATCCATAAATTTCAGCTCAAAATTAATATTGAGACATAAGTATAGCCATTGAAATTGTAAATCAAAAGAGAATGTGTTTGAAATATCTGAAATTTGTTTATTTTATCAGTGTTCTTCAAAAAATCAAGTCAAAGAAGGGCCTGTAGCTTAATTCATGAGAATTTTACAATATGCATAATTCTAATAATAATTGTTTCATCCACATTTTTGCAAAATTAGAGGTACAGAAAAAACACATTTATTTCCTAGATGAGGACTAGAGATATGGAGGATTCCTAAGGATCTTATAGCCATGAGAATGAGATATGAGGTTTACATATTAGCATAGAAAATGCATAAAACAAGTCTGATGGACATAGACGTAGGATACAACATGTGGAGCTAGTTGCGACTATGAGAATCCTATATAAAGAAGTGAAGAGTTATATAGAAAACAATGGAAGGTTGATATGAGCTGAAGAGGAGCAGGATCAAATTAAAACTCGACTACTATAGATTCTAAATATGTTGCAGAGAGAAGTCAATAAAGACTAGCACAAAACAAGAAACCAATGCAAGGAAAGTAGTAGGATCCAAATCTCATGATAGGAGGAATGACCATATGGAATATAAGAAGTCAAGGAGTGTTAGTAGATATCATCATTCACCAAGATGATCGACCAGAAGAGAATATGCACATTCTAGGTCAAAGAGTAGCCTATGTGTGACCCTAGTTAGACATTAAAGGAGGAGGCCTGAGTTAGATATTTTGCAAGGATATCTCGTGAAGACCAAGCCTTCGACATCTGATGGAGAGGATAGGAAGGGAGAAGATTTTGAAGCCTAGTTGTTGAGCATGATAAAATATTTCTAGTTGTACAATTACTCATTAAAATTGGAAAAATGAATTTCCATATACCATATTCATGGGAAGGCCTCCATCTGTTGGGACCAACTGAAGCAAATTACGCATATTGATGGAAAGATAATTTCTTGGATGAAATTCAAGATATATTTCTAGCAATAATACATGTCAGAGCATTTCTATGAAAACAAGATGCAAGAAATACGCCAAAGTGTTTCACCTTGGGGTGCCCCAGTGCTCTTTTTGAAGAAAAATGATGGAAATATGAGTTTGTGTATTGACTTCATAAAAGTGAATAAGGTTACAGTAAAGAACATGTATCCTCTACCACAGATCGATGATCTTTTTTATTAACTAAAGTGAGAAAGGATATTTTCCAAGATTGACCTAAGGTCAGGTTACCATCAAGTGAGAATTAGAGAAGAATACATAAACACCATGAACTTCCAAATAAGTTATGGACATTATCAGTTTGGGGTGGTGCCATTTGGCCTAAAAAATGCACCAACTAATTTCATGCGTCTAATGAATCGAGTGTTCAGAGATTAATTGGATAAATTCATCATTGTCTTCTTGTATGATATTCTTGTCTACTTAATGATAGAGGAGGATCATGCACAATATTTGAGGATGGTGTTATAGGTGTTGAGAGAGAACAAAATGTATGCTAAGTTAAGAAAATTCACTTTCTATCAAAGGAAAATACATCATTTGGTATGCGTCATCTTAGAGGGGGCAATAATGGTGGACCTTGAGAAGATTGAAGGAATCAAAAGTTGGTCAATTCCAAAGAATGTTGTAGAAGTGAGATCATTTATGGGACCAGTTGGATATTATAGGAGATTCATTGAATCTTTCTCCAAGGTTACACATCCAATCACCTCACTACAGAAGAAAGGGACAAAGTTTGATTGGACTACAAAGTGTGATAAGATTTACCAACACTTGAAGGAGTTTCGTGCGCAGAAAATTCGAGCTGAATATAGTTCATAGTGTTTGAAACACTTGTTTGAGTAGCCAACATGATCCAAGTGGATTGATGGCCACCCACCTCTTCCACAGACTCAACATGATTCTCCATATGGGAAGTGTTGTAATAATTTTATGGTATTTTGTGGGATTTTCTTGGTCATAAACATCTGGGTCCATTTTGAGTCCCTTAACGATATTTTTAGACAAGATATACCGGCCTCGCTTTACTTTAAACACGGCCATATTGTTTTATTATTGTCCTTAGTTATATATTTCCAATGAGTTACTATACACGCCAAAATAATATTGTATGCGAGAGTTACCCTCTCGAAAAGTTGATGTAGAAACTAACACAAAAAAATACATTTTTGGTATTTCAAAACACCTTTCGACACTTCATCTCTTAGTTTTAGGACTTTGGACCTTTATGGTTCTTGTTTTATGTTAAAATTTCATCCTTTTGACATCTTGTATTATATTTTTTTAATGAGTGTAGAAACCATATCTCTCTCTCTCTCTCTCTCTCTCTCTTCATAGATAAGCTACCACCATTCTAGCCAGTTTGTGTTCATCAATATTTTGCTATTATATTCATCAATAGAAGTTGGGTTTTCACTATATTATTGTTCTCTTTGTTATATTTATTTACATTTTTCCTTTTGTTCTCTATATAATATGTATCAGTGGTATCATAGTTTTCTTCTCTTTGTTGTTCCTCTCTTCATGTCCTCGAAAAGGTTAGAGTATAGAGAGTTGGGTCTTGAGCTAGTTTCACTATAAGAGGACCACTCTTGCTAGCCCAAGAAGGCTCCGAGTATGGGGGGAAGGAGAGATGGAATATCAAGAAATCATATGAAGATGTTGCTCGAGGAATCCATCGCATGAAAGAGGAAAGAGATGATAGATAATTTCTCCAAGATCCTTCAACGACTGTCGATGGTAGGTGAGGCACCTTCAGCAAGAAGCCAATTCGGTGGTGCAAGGCCCTTCAAGGTATAAGTTAAATTTAATATCCATTTATTTGAAGGCTAGATAGATGCAAATAATTTAGATATATGGTTAAATATTTTAAAGGATTTGTTGGAACCCAAGGTTTTGGAGAAGTTGTGTGTGCACCACAAATCAATATTGCACGTACACCCATGAAGATAAACTGTGTGTTACTAGGAAGGATCAGTAGCAATTCCGAACAAAACAATATCGTGCACACCAACCCAATTTTGTACTACCTACAAGGAATAGAAAAGAAGACCAAGTGCAGTGAATCAAAGCGTATCTTCAAGAATATTTTGTAAATGATTTCTTTAACAACACGAATATCATGGGAAAGGATATGGGTGAGACAGAAAATTTAGTTAGATTTCCATGATCTAGTAAGATATGGGGCTGCATGTAGACATATAAATCATGTGGATATATTTTTTCACTCAAGAGAGTGGAGTAGAGAAGTCAAAAGAGAGAGTAGAGAAGAATTTTGTAATAGAGATTCGACTGGAACAAAAATAAAGAGTTCCATGTCCAGTATTGTCTAAGTATTTCATGAGTTTGTAATAGAGTTAGAAGTGTGATGAATTTTGTATGAGAATAGAGTGCATGGTGCAACTCTCTGTTAGGATTGTTGTATGAATCTAGAGAGCATGGCCCTGATCTTTTTTCTGGGGTTTTGTATATTAATTCCTTTGAAGATAATGAATGAAATGGAAATATATTTTCTCTCTACAATATTATGTGTGTTATGGTTTGAATGTATCTCTGCTTTATTGTTTGATGTAGAGTAATATTTTATTTAGCTATGAATGAGTGAATGTATTTATCCCCAAGAGGTTTCCCTGTATGCACTGTCCCTTCACACTTGACAAAATACTATCGATCTCTATGATCGTCATGGCATCTTGAGTGAGACATTCTTCGATCCTAGATTGAAGATTGAATATGCCGATGCATTGGGGTTTTTCTGGTAAAAGATTGGTGAACATTGGGTCTTCAACCCCCAATGAGAGAGTGCAAAGATCTAACAAATGGCTTCGTTGTTGGGACCTAAAGGTTTTTTACGACATGATGAAGGGAAAGAATGAGGAGGAATACTTCTCAAGTGGAAATACAATATTGGTTATGTGAGAAGGAAGATGAGTTTCCATAAAAAGAAACCAAGAACCCAATAACCAACATTGAAATATGGAAATAAAGGTATATCTATACATATTTGCATGAAGTTTTCTTTGCTGAGTTTCCTTGTTTGTTGTATGAATGGTTAAAGAGGCATAAAATAATTAACACTACCTTGGGAACCTAAGAAGAAATGGTATGGGACCAGAATATGATCAATAGACTAAAATTTGTTGACAATAAGTGGCCTCAAGCAACCGAATTCTAATCTGACTAGGTAAAGGAATGATACATGTTGAGTTCTCCATTGAATTCAATGATTACTTTAGTGAGGCTGAAAGAAAATTTGTGATTGTCCCTAGAAAGAGACTGTTGAAATAAATTCCCCCATGGATCAAGATGTTGTTTGTGGTGAAGGGGATGATGCACATGGATCCTGATAGGATGGAAAAGTAGATCCCCTCATGCAAGGGAGGGTGGGGGGGGATGGAAAGAAGGGGGGAAAAAGAGAGAGAAAATGGATATAGTGGGAGGGATATAGAAGATTATGAGATGAGGTGGGAAGAGAATGGAACCAGAAGAGTATAAGAAAGAAAGAGCTGAGAGATATGCAATCTGTTGGACAATTGGTTTTCATTGATGTCAACTCTTGGAGAGGTCTAGAGATGTTGGACATATGTATGATCAATATTGATGGTGAGTTAGTTGGGTGCATTTGATGTAGTATACATGTATCTGTTATAGGTGAATCCTCCTGTGGACAAGTAGATTCCCTCTTGGTCTCTAGACTCCTAAGGCCAAGATAGAAAAGTGATTAACATGGACACTGACATCCTTTTAGATCTAATCAAGCTAATATATGAAGGATAAGAAGAAAGATATGTACCTAATTAACGATGCTTGTCCTTCCAAAGTCCAGGCTGAGCTTCGATCCCAATGTCCTTGAAAGGTCCTGTAGAACAAACAAAGATACAATGGACTTCCTACTCTACTAAGATTAGATCAAATAAAGATCCATCTACTGAAGACAAAATCATGTGGATCAAACATAAGTTTGAAAGAAACAGGCCAAGCATTGATGTATTGATAAGAAAAAGTAAAAGTACTTACAATCCTTTGATGAAGATGCAACAGCTTCTTCCAGTTCTCCTTGTCCAACCCCTTGCTCAAGTAATCTCCACTGATTGCTTTGATGACATCTATACGATATATATGATCATAAGTTTGGTATCAATTTCTAGTCTTCACATCCCCTTTCACCATGAGGAGGCCTCCTTATATAACCTTGGAGAGGCCCAACCACTTGAGAGATCTTTGGGATAAGTTGAGGATTCTTCTCCTTCAGTTGAGGATCTTCCCTAAGTTAATGCCTTGACCCAAGATTTGAACCCAACTACCTTCAGATAGTGAGGGGATTGTCCCCTGATTTCCTCCAACAAAACAAAATTCGTCCAAAAAAGGGTAGCGCTCCCCCAAAAGGGTGCACATAGCATTTGAAATCTCCCCCAAAGAGGCCTAGGGAGCTATGACACTCCCTAATAGTGGGTAGGGGAGCAATGCCCTCCAAAATCCATTTTTGAGTGGGTTTTCCAGTGGCAAAAGGCTTGTACTCCTTGTCAACAGATTTCTCTTCTTCAAAACTAGTCTTTGAGGCGTATTAAGTGTCCTTATGATGTCGTTAGAGGCACGACATAGGCAAGATGGCAGTATGATTTTTGTGACACTTGCGACAATGTGTTGAATATGTGACACTTGCAGACAAGATGCGACACTTACAACACTTGTAATGACGACACTTGCGACACTATTGAAGTGAGTAATTTTGATGTGTAATAGATTTCCCCCCAAAGTGAGAAGTTAGAAGACGATGATGACTGAATTACTTTGTAGAATTTTTCGATCAAGGGTATGGATGTAGAGAGACCAAAAAAAGATAGACAAAACCATCAAACAAATATTATGACATGGTTCAAACCCAAGGCAGACATACCTATGCTTGAGTGATAAAGACTTTTTTGGTATGGCTGCCATAAAATACACCGCGAATCGATAATTATATTGATAAAATATATAGCCACTGAAGATACAATGTGGATCTATACTCCTATGACCTGAACTGATCGTAGCCATGAAGAATACATAGTGGATCTATGAGATGACAAGACATAGCCACGACCGATACAAAGTGGATCTATGTAACAATATATGTGTCATAGTTCAAAAGAACTCCTTCGCAACCTGGGAAACATATATCCAGGGTCTTCTTATTGATCCCGATGTAGTACGAATCTAACCATGTGAATAGATGTCTTGATGTCGAACATGGTAGAAACCACTTGATTACCAGTCAATGAGGTAAATTGTTAACAAGCGCGAGGGAGATCACCATTGTTGTCAATGATTCCCAAGGTACTCTAGTACATTCTGATGAATGTGAATAGATGAGATGAAGTTGAACATCTGTAGAATCATCCGATCATAGGTTAATGATGTAAACCCACTGTCGGACATGAGGAGGCCTGCCATTGAGGCATGCAGGTCCCAAGGTACTAACTGTTTTCTAAGTCTAGTTTCTGGATAATGTGTTGAAGTTGATACAAATAGACTCGTTGAAGGAGGGCCTTGATGTATCCCCCATCAATGACATGAAACTGACACAAATATGTAAATTGGCAGATAAAATGAACATGGACTGACACGGGTATTGAAACATGATATTTGTGATGGCTGATTCTCGAGGTAGATACTTCCCTTGAACACTGAGGCACATCAGCAAAAATGTCACATGGACCAAAACTTGATAATGCAGTGGATTCTATGACTTTCGTCATGTGACCCAAAGGATTAAAATAAAATCAGAGGATTGGCTCAGTGCAGAGGTTCAACGGATAAAATGTCGTGTTCAAGGGTGATTGTAAGGTCACTACTAAAGTTCTCAAAAACTGCTTGGCTTGCTTCTTTCAATTTTTCCCCCCATATAGATAGACACGTACCTCTTTTTAATTTAACGAGATCGAGGAGGGTAACGAATGCTCGATATGAATCACCTTTGGTAAGTCCCTCTTCCTTTGTTTAGCGAACTGGAAGAAGTAAGGGTTCGAACCATATGGGCCCTTCAATGTATGATTGTTTAACGAGTCCAGAGAAGGTAAACTCGGTGGTTTTTCATATTTAGAGAGTCTGAAAACAACTTAAAGATGGCTGTAGTGTTTTCATTTTTCATAATTTTAGTCTCGCGAGGCCGATAAAGAGATAAACTACCACTCAAAAGATTCCCTTTCAAACCTCTTAATGAGGGGGAAAGGAAGCAAGATCACTCGTAAATATTTTCATGTTTAGAGAGTCTGAAAATACCTTAAAGACGACTCCAATGGGGTTCCTTTTTCGTATATCCATGCGAGTCCGAAAAAGTGATAAAAGTCTACTCGGTTACATTCTCTTGTTTTTTCGAGCACGAGAAAGAACAAAGACTAAGCTCGGTATGCCCCTATCTTGAAAGCTAGTGGATTAACTCCAGAATGATCATCAAAGGCTGGATACATGCCCTCCAAGATTCAATTCATTCACCGACTTTGAGGTTGTCACCAATTTCTCTACTAGAAGGAGAAAAAGGATAAGGGTGGATGAAAGGAAGGTTCAAGAGAGGTGACTGTTTCATTTTTTAACAATCTTGACACAGGAAAAGAACTATGCTCAGGGCTCCGGGTTCAATCCCTAGATTTCTGTTTCATTTTTTAACGAGCTTGCTACAGAGAGGAAAACTATGCTCAAATCTTATGTTTCATTTTTTAATGAGCTTGATACAGAGAAGAGAAACTATGCTCATGACCTCTATTTCATTTTTTAATGAGATTGCTACAGAGAAGAGAAACTATGCTCATGATCTCTGTTTCATTTTTTAACGAGCTTGCTATAAAGAAGAGAAACTATGCTCATGAACTATGTTTCATTTTTTAACGAACTTTCTACAGAGAAGAGAAACTATGCTCGTGACCTTTGTTTTATTTTTTAACAAGCTTGTTACAGAGAGGAAAACTATGATTGTGGAATCTCCTTGATCATGACTTCCAAGAGGATAGCGCTCTGGAAGGACACCATGTCAAGGGACAAAAATCGGTCATGGCTTCTAAGAGATCTTCACTGGATGGAATAAATCACTCTGGAAGGAACACATATCGAGGGCCGTGATAGGGGTAAGGAGATCAGGCTCCAATAGCCCTACCTAAGAGATCACCATGTCAACTACTGGATCCAAATCATCGGAAGTTGAAGTCATGGGAGACAATGGAAAATCAACATCAGGAGGGAAGATAGAGTGTATATCTCCCCAAATTTCTTCACGAGGAGGAAGAAAATAAGATCGATTATGGTTATCATCCCGAGGTAGCTCATCAATGCTCAACATTTCCCTAATAGATTCATCAGAAGGAAAAATTGGGGAAATGTAGTAGATCGTAGACGACAAGGAGTTGAATCATGATGGCATCGAGTAACTGTCGGGTGCCAATAGATGTTTGTCATCCGAAGAGGGAGAAGCGGATTGGAAAACAACGTATGATGTTTTGGCTGGACTAAGTGGCATAGTGTCACCTAGTGCATCGAATTACAAGGGACTAGGTACAACCCAAGGGTTAGACGATTCCAAAGATTGATAAGTTGTGGTTGAAATCATATTGACGGTGGAAATATGATGTGTAGTCGGTGGAAGTGGTGTAGGGAAGGTACCCATAAGGCTAGAATATTTCATCAAGACAACACCAATGCTTTCATACATGATCTTGTGATCTCCCAAGAATGGAATATTTTTGGTAGCGGGAGCATGAGCGTCCGGTGTACAAAAATCTAACTGATCGATAGTGACAATTGTTTCCTGATGAGGAAATTGTACACATCAAAACACCGATGAGGAAACAAAATTCATAGCATAAAACCAACTTCTTCCAAGTAATACGTTGTAATCGAGGGGAGCATCAACCACCTCTACATCAACCGTAATGGTTTTTCCGCCCAACTCGATGGGCAGGGACTGTAAAATCCCATGGGGATGAAAACCTCACCCATCGAATGCACGTAACATCATTGGGGATTTGTTAAGTGTGGGTGATTTTAAATTTTTCCAACATGCTAAAGACATGACACAAGTTGAGGCTCCCTCATCCAGAATAGTTCAGTGCATTTGTTGATTGTGAACAACAATATCAACTTGGAAAGCAAGTTGGTGGGAGAGTCGAGATGTATAATTGTCCAGGTTAAACATGATATGGTTGGACGACTCAGGATCAAAAATGCCAATAGCATCCAAGAGCGTTCTACGTTGACTGGGGTAGTGCTGTAGAATTTCTAACGCAAACGTAATACATAGTTCTTGAGTCAAATCTTCAACAATGTTGTATTTCTGGGCGGCACGTGAACTAGGGTTAAAGGTAGATTTATGGATAGTGCTCTTAGGAGGGCGTAATATAGAGTCGAACGTAGGTTTCTCAATCTGAAGTGGTCCAGACAGAGGATTAATTGACAAAGGACTAATAGAGCACGATGATGGATCCGGTAAAGTATCAGTACTGTTAGTGACTTTTCCTTTGTCAGGCTTAACTGGTGTGTCGTATATCTTAGAGAGAGTGGTCAAATTAATCCCATTAAACATATAAATATGGGCACTTGTCGAGGCCTCATCATGAGGATGGCTAGAACTTCCCCCAGGAGAGGGGGTTTGAGCAACCATGGATTGTTGTTGTGGAAAAGGCTGAGTAAGCACAGCGGGTTGTGAATTTCCCTAGAAAATTTTGGCCACTTCATCACGATGTGGATATTCTTGAGTGTATTCATCGTCACCACAAATGATAAATGGGAATTTCAATTTCTGATGTGGTTGCATTTTGGTAGCAGGTGTTTGAGATTGATTTTTTGGTCGTTCATTGTTATTAGTATTTTTTGATTTATTTTTTTCTTTCTTTTTACCTATGAATTATTGTGAAGGGGTGGATTGAACTGCATTCACCTCATATATCTGAGTTTTGGGGGAGGTAGAGGAGAGTGTGGTCGACTGGGAAGTATATTGTGTTTTGACAGAACCGATAACACCGTCCGCATGAGATGAGGATGATGGCTTTGATGGATCAGAATTAACTCAAGAAGCATTCAGAAACAACTCATACAAAGTACCCGATTCTGAATAAACCAAATCTAAGTACTGATCCCGAGCAATGGTTTCTTCCTCGGTGACTACGCCACCCATAGAGACATCATGAGCGATCGAGGGTAGAAGTGATTTAGTAAACCACTCCTCTAATAATAGGTCATGAATGATTT
This sequence comes from Picea glauca, assembly GCA_000966675.3. Classification (NCBI taxonomy): domain Eukaryota; kingdom Viridiplantae; phylum Streptophyta; class Pinopsida; order Pinales; family Pinaceae; genus Picea; species Picea glauca. The sequence continues at coordinate 163,866 of JZKD02S0250491.1, forward strand.
CTTTGATCATCCTTCGTCGTCATCTCCACTCATGAATATGGTCAGAGATATGCATGGAGTCAGTTTGACAAAGGGAGTTCAAGAGTTCAATACCCATCTTGTAGCGAATAGGTAGTTGAAAATGCTTGAGGAAAGACATGGAAAGGGAGTTGAAATCATGAAAAGAAGCACGTGGTAGTTCAATATACCACTTTGTTGTAGAGCCTGTAAGTGTCCGCTGGAAAAGACACAAACGTATAGAACCATCCATGAGGGATTTTGATGAACACCACAAATGGAAGGTCATCGCAGGGTTATTTGGATCTTCTCCAGGTTTTCCGTCAAATTTCAGAATATCGGAAGGAAGTTTAGCTGGAATAATTGGCCAAATTGGTGAATTAAAAATAGGATCATTGGTTAACCGAGACAAGTCTGGGAGATCCAGAGTCACAAGGAAAGGTAGTTTTCAGTTAACTTACGGATGATACTGGTGTGGCATAGGAACACCAGTAGGACCATAAACTGGGTTAGGTGGATAACTGTAACTAGTAGGTCCTCCTACATATGGTTGTTGCTGACCACGATAAACAGGATTTGAGGATGGATGAGGAACATTTGCATAACACAATGGGTTCTGAGCATTATAAGCCAAGTTATTTTCTTTCCCATAAGGAGGATAAACATGTTTCCCTTGAGGAGGGTAAGAAGTAGATCCCAGAGGCGGATACACATTAGGGGGAGGATAAACATTAGACCCTTGGGAAGGATAAGGTTGTTTTCCTTGAGGGCTCCAGGTGGTGTTTGGGATGCCTGGATAAGGTTGTCCATAAGATGGTCTAGAAGGAACAAGATTCGATACTCCTCCTTGTGGGTTATGATATGAGTGCCCCCCAATGTGGGGTTGGGTAAATCTGCCTCCCGAAGATACTCCCTAGGATTGTGAAGGGTTTCCAACAAACGAAGGTTTCCCCCCTGCTAGTGGTGGATTAACGACCTAGATATGTCTAACAAAGGGAGGTTTCCCTCCAGGAGGAACATGAAAAGGGGGTTGTCCCCCGGGAGGGGTAGGCCTTCCATAGAATGGTGGTCTTCCAAGAGGGATAGGTCTGCTAGATGGTGGTTTCCCTCCAGTCGGTTGTATTTGGCTGGCAAGGGTCTGCATTCTCTGGTGCAAATATGTACCATCAAGAATGTGCAGAACATGTGGATTTGTAGAGTGAAAGTTTGTAAAGTGGGGGTAGGGATCGAAGTGCCTTGGGAATGAGTAGAGGTAATGAGTCTAGCATTAGGATGGACTTGTGATGATGTGACAGTAGGGTTAATGACCTAATCGATGGGGTGATTCATAGTTTGACCGAATGGTCCCATTTCAACAGGAGAGTCATGAGGAGGAAAGGGTTGTCGAATGGATTCAAAATGCTCATAGAGATCATGTCCTGATGAAGTCTTCCATATAGAACAAGAAGGTGTGGGATTTGTATCTATTGTGGTGGTAGGACGAACAAGAGTCCTATACTCATCACCAAATGTTAGTTCTGTGGATCCCATATGGATTTCAGTAAATGCTCTCTCAGGTAACTGTGGGACCATTGTGTCTATGACGTTCCCAAGGGAGTCTAAACGAAGCAAAAGTGGTTTGAGAGAGGTTTTTGTCACAGATGCAGTGAAAGGAGTTGGATTATCATCTGTAACCAAAGCGCCTTCTTGATTGTCTAACGAAGGAGAAACAAAACTCCCATCGTCATATTGATTTTCTACCTCTCCACGGTAGTTGTATTCTGGAGGGTTAGGAGGTAAGGGTTGATAGCAATTCGGAGGTAGTCCTTGCATCCTACGCGATCGGTGAAGACCTTTATCATCTACAGGCTCAATCTTGGAGAATAAAAACACACACTGAAAATCTAGGGCCAACCAACAAAAAGAAATAGCATACACTAATAAAATCTAGGAATCAAAACCAAGCAATCAAAACTTCTCTCGATGATTGTACTAGTTGGTGATGAAATCCAATATCGCGTGATCAAGTCAAGAAGGGGCTAGGATCTGGTGGAATAGTTACAATGGTGACCTGCTTAACAGACTTTCACCTTGGTGCAATATTCCATGCAGTAATTATGGTTTTACCCTCCAAGGAGCCCGAGTGAGTTTGACCAATGTTTGTTCCAGGTACAGTGAGACTTCCCTTCACCGCCACCTCGTGTAAGTACCTAAAGATTATGGAAACTAAGGACACCAACTTGCAGTCAGCCCCTGGGCGGGTACAGTTGATAGTCCGATCCGAATGTATGGGAAGGATAACAAGTTCGAAATCAAATCGAGAGGCTCCCACACATAATCATAGGTATACCCTCAAGTGACCCCCAATATACGATCCGACCACTACAAACAGTTGAACCACGGAGGGAAAATCTCCGTAATTCTCTTGAATGCGACATCGTGTGTAACCCCTGTGTGAGAGGGGGATCCCAGAGGGCCTATACAACAATTGGATTTTCTCTCCCTATCGTAAGATGCTAATGTTTTTTTTGAATAACTTTGGAGAGTTGTACTCACAACCTAATCCAAAGTGCTAATCCTAGTTTAATGTTGGCGGAAGATCCTAAAAACAAAATGTTCTAGATAAGTTTTTAATTAGCGTTCATTTTGCAGTTGTTCTTTCTCAAAGTGTGTATGTCAATGAAACTGATGGTATTATGACTCAATTCCCAAAAAATGCATAAGAAATGATAATAGTCATTTCTTTCAATGAATTCCTATTTAAGGGAAAGAGAAAGAGTTTTTTTCACTATCAAACACTAAGATGCAACATCCTCATACAATTGTTTCTCAATCAAATACAATGAAATGCTAAAAAAATTCAGAAATGCCTTCTAATATCCAAACCAATCACTAAAATATGTCATTTTTCTTATATGTGAATGATAATCAGATGTAAAAATTCTAATTTCAATTAGACTTTAGGATTAAACAATCAGAAGAAAACCTCACACAAACAAAAATGCACTCTCGTCATGAATAAATAAGAAATACAAAGATAACCAAGTTTGAAAACAAGAACCAAAAACCTCAAACAAAAGAGAAATGATGGAAAATTTACCTCAAAGATTAAATGAAAAGTTCATAGACCTTTGGATTTCCTCACAAAAGCTTCCACTCAGTCAGATAAATGAGGAGAAAACAACAAGTTAACTCTATGTCAGCAAAGACAAAGACTGACTTCAAGGAAAGGAAAGAAAATGTCAAATTCCCAAACCAAAGAGAATCAATTCTTAGAAAACATGGTGTTGAAGGCCAAGACCAAGATGTATTGAGAGTATGAGACTTTGAGAAAGTGCAAAAAACAAAAACTGAACCCAGAAATTGAAAACCTAGAGGATTTTTCACAGAAAAGGGGGTAGCGCTTTGGTGTAAGGGGCACCAGAGTGTTCCAATGCTCTGTGTAAGACCACCAGGGAGTTTTAATGCTCTAATAGCAAGGGAAGGGGAGCACTCTGCTTCAAAAGTTCAGAAAAATGACCAAAAACTCAAAACATCAAGCAAACTCAGTCAATCAAATTGCATATGATGAATCAAGAGCCAATCAATCGGATCTAAGAATCAAAGAGATAGTATGGAGAAGGTCAAATGAGTGGGAAAAGGGCCAAAACAAGATATGGAAATGGAAACAAAAATCATAGCTCCTCCCCAGTGGAGTCACCAATTTCTGTTACAGGTGAATCCTCCTACGGACAAGCAGATTCCCTCTTGGTCTCTAGACTCCTAAGGCCAAGATAGAAAAGTGCTTAACATGGACACTGACATCCTTTTAGATCTAATCAAGCTAATATACAAAGGAGAAGAAGAAATATATGTACCTTATTAATGACGTTTGTCCTTGCAAAATCTAGGCTGAGCTTCGATCCCGATCTCCTTGACAGGTCCTCTAGAACAAACAAAGATACAATGGAATTCCTAATCTACTGATATTAGCTCAAATATAGATCCATCTACTGAATAAAAACTCATGTGGAAGAAACATAAGTTTGAAAGAAACATGCCAAGCATTGATGTATTGATAAGAACAAGTAAATGTACTTACAATCTTTTGATGAAGGTGCATAAACTTCTTCCAATTCTCATTGTCCAACCCCTTGCTCAAGTAATCACCACTGATTGCTTTGATGACATCTATACCACTTATAGGATCATAAGTTTGGTATCAATTTCTAGTCTTCACATCCCCTTTCACCATGAGGAGGCCTCCTTATATAACCTTGGAGAGGCCCAACCACTTGAGAGATATTTGGGATAAGTTGAGGATTCTTCTCCTTCAGTTGAGGATCTTCCCTAAGATCATTCCTTGACCCAAGATTAAAACCTAACTACCTTCAGATACTGAGGGGATTGTCCCCTGATTTCCTCCAACAAACCAAAATTCGCCCAAAAAAGGGTAGCGCTCCCCAAAAGGGTACACAGAGCATTTGAACACTCCACCAAAGAGGCCTAGGGAATGTTGGCACTCCCTGACAGTGGGTAAGGGAGAGATGCCCTCCAAAATCCATTTTTGAGTGGTTTTTCCAGTGGCAAAAGGCTTGTACTCCTTGTCAACTAATTTCTCTTCTTCAAAAATATTCTTTGAGGTTTCTTAAGTGTCCTTATTATGTCGTTAGAGGCATGCCATAGGTAATATGGAAGTATGATGTTTGTGACACTCGCGACACTTGTGGTAAAAATGTGACACTTGCGGACAAGATGCGACACTTACAACACTTGTAATGATGACACTTGTGACCCTATTGAAGTGATTAATTTTGATGTGTAACAATATCCCTGGAGGTGTGGTTATGGGAACCAAAGTTGATTGAGGAATAATGACATGAAGGGAAATGTAATTATAGGTAAGTCTATCATGGGTGGATAATACACATCGTGCTATTTTCGGTGATAGGGGGTATGCCTCATGATTCCTCATGGTTGAGGAGTTATTAAGTCATGAAGTTGGAAGCCCCAAATATGGGTTAATAAGCCTCTATGGATGCCCCAAAGATGGGTTAATAAGCCCCTATGGAAGCCCCAAATATGGGTTAAGAATCCCCTAATTGGTTGCAAGTTATTAATGAAAGGGTAAAGTGGTTGTAACAAGAAAGTTAAAGAATCCCTAAAGTTAAGGAAAGAGGTTCCGTAGAAAAAATATATATACCCCTCAAGAAGTCACTCATAAGTACATTCACACACATTATATTGAATATATTCTAAGTCAACAAGTAATTGGTATTAGATATGGTTCCTTCGGGAGATAGTTTATCAACTGGAAGGATATCATGGAATACATGGAGTGCACTAAGAATGAAGTATTAGTATTTAATGGTCAAAATGGTCTAAAGTATGAAATGTGGAATATCAAGATGAATTGTTTTTAAAGGAACAATGATATGATATTTTGCAATCAGTTGTGACAGGATACAATGCTATAAAGAAATATAAGAGTGCAACCAAGAAGGAATTGAAAAAAAACAAAAAAAACAATGGATTTCATCGTGGAAGGAATATGTGATTCAACAAAGGAGAAATTCGGTAAATGTTCATCAGCCAAAGAACTTTGAGACATGTTACATAATCTCATTTTTTCTCCCATATCAGAGTTAGAGAATTTCAAAGATGATGTTGATGATAGCTCAGATGATGAAGAAGCCTATCGAGGTGAGTACTTTTGTTTTAATTATGAAGAGCGTGGACATATTGAAATTGAGTGTCTTTATTTGAAGATTGAAAGTGATGAGACAAAAAATCCCAATGAAATGGAAGACAATCCTGAGATTGAAAAGAAAAAGAATCATGAAGCAGATTTCAGTCAAAAAGAAAGAGAACTTGAATATGAAATAATCACATTGAAAATCAAACTTGAAGTAGCAAAGAGAACAAAAGAAGTCACGAGGAATCCGATGTATAGAAACATATTTACAATTGGAATCAGTGAAATCAGTTGGAATCAGTTTTTTACAGTAAGGAAAGAAGTGAAAGGAATAGTAGAACAGGGAAAGAGAAACCATCAGTGGAGGATATATCATCGGAAGGACATTGTTGAACAATATGGTCAAGTGAACATGCCAAGTAAATGCAGAAATCAATTTTTGAATGCTTTTTATATATGTCAGTGAAATTCAAGAGGAATCACCAATGGACAATAAACAACATTGGAAGAGAGGAAATGAAACATATACATCTTACAAAAATGTTAGGGGAAGAAAAATCATCAGAGAGAGAGAGATCCAGAAAGGGATATTGGTAGCATACAAACATGGAGACGTACCCACAAGGGGATATATTCTTTTATCCATGCTTGATTACATCAGGTACAATATCAGGAGGAGACATATTGACAGGGGGAGTTAACCTTTGGTCAAAGAAAAAAGGTATGAAGATAAGGTGAGCAACCCCAAGCTAAGATACCCTTTTTCATTGATGTTAAAATGGGAGAGATAGAAACATCGACGAGGAGAGATGATCACAAGAGGAGTATGAGCATGAGTGTTTCCATGTCTCAGTGTTTCCATAAATGCCAAAGGGGGATATTGTTGGATAGTTGGTTGTCATTGATGTCAATCCTTGGAGAGTGTTCTTTGAGATTTATTTCAACCCTTCAATATTGATGTCAAACCTTGGATAAGTCTGAAAGCCCCAGATATGTGGACAATATCATTGTATAGTTGGTTACCATATGTATGATCAAGATTGATGGTGAGGCCTTTGAGGTGTGGTTATGGAACCTGGAGTTTGTTGAGGAATATGGACATGAAGGAAAATTAAAATGTAGGAAATGCATTCATAGATGGATAATAATCGTCGTTTTGTTTTTGTTGATATCTGTAATGCTACATGGTTCCTCACAGTTAGGGAGATATGACCTTGTAAAGTTGGAATCCTCGAAGAGTGGAAAAGAATCCCCTATTTGGTTATAAGTCTTGGTCAAAGGGGTAAATTTGTTGTAACAAGAAAACTCTAGAAGCCCTAAATTAAGGAGAGGAGTTACCTAGCACAAGTATAATATACCTCAAGGAGTCATTCACAAGTACACTCACACACTTATCCATTGATTATCTTTCTTGTGATCTAGTGATATTTTTCTAAGGTTGTGATGGCATATTTCTGAGGTAGAAAAGGAAGGTCGAAGGAGAAAGTCTTGGGGTTGCAACAAATCCTAGATTCTAAGGTATCCACGAGTTGTTGTTCAACAGGGCGTAGATGTGTGCGAGATGTAGTGGATGAAAACACGAATATCCATGGGCTATAGAAGATAAAGTATCACATATGTAAAATGGCTTCTGAAAGGTTGTTAATGGATGTTGGTACCTAGTTGCTAAGGATTGTGGAAGAAATTATAGGTCAGTTTACAATACAATAAGTCAGCTACAGGATCATAGGTAGGTTCTCAGGGTTATGTTTATGGTGTTATGGTACATGCATGGTGATGATAGTATGTGATATGGTACATATTGGTGATGTTATGGAACATTGATTAGAATCACTATTGTCTATCTTGGTGTCTGGTTTGGTTACATGTTATGGTGCATATTTGAGGCTCGATACACTATGTTATGTGGTTGCACCTTGGTGATATTAAGGAGAATTATTGAGGAATGTTTTTGTGAGTTTTGGTATATGACTTCAGGCACATCATTGGATCCATGGTACGTGTTGGTTGAGGTATACTTGTTGAGATACATTGTTGGTACATTTCTTGGTTTATTGGCTTGGTACATGGTATCGTACAAGTGTTGATATGCATGGTTGGCATATTGTATGGTACATGATATGGTATATGATTGGTACATGGTATGGTGTTGATGTACATGGTTTATACATGGTATGGTACATAATTGGAATACATGGTTGATGGTTGAGGCATTTGGCACAGGCTGAGATGCATGGTTGATGCACATTTTGGTACAGGTTGAGGTGCATGGTTGATGCATGGTTTGGTACAGGTGTTGGTGCATGGTTGATGAACTTGTTGCGGTACAGTTTGTGCTATATGGTTGATGATTGGAATGGTATAAGATTTGGTGCATGGTTGATGCATGTGTTGTGATATAAGTTGATGGTTTGGTACATGCTTGGTAGAGGAATGTGTTGGTGATGTTGGACATCTAGTTGATACGTGTCCTTGGTATATGATCCACATGAAAGGATCTACTTGAGTATCAGTGACAATGACATATTGGATAGGTTGATCAGTGACATACTGGATATAGTGACAGGTTATAGGTTTATGTGACAGTGATAGTGCAAGTGACAATGGTAGTGATTTTGGTAGTGACAGTTTTTGTGTCATTGACAGTGGTAGATTACTAAGGAAAAAGAGGAATTTCTCTAATGTTCTAGAATAGAAGCTTCGAGGGTGATTTGGCCTCCGATTGGTTTGGATCTCTCATCCCTGATCTCTTGGGATCATCCTAACCTCCTCAACCTATCCTTTTCATCATAAAAAAGGAGAGTATTTCTCATGGGGAAAGTTGGATTGAGTTGGCTAGATCTTGGTTGGAAAGTTCTTGAGTTTTGTACCTTGGAGTTTTTGGAGCTTGTATGTTGGCTTTGATCTTTTCTTTGTCAAGATAGATTGTTGATCTCATAATCTGTGGAGTAGAAGTGTGTGGGAAGAAAGGAACCATTGGAAGGGACCTTAGAACATCAAGGCATTGGTTGTATTCTCCTTTTCATATATTTAATATAGTAATATATTTATTTCCCATAAAATTGGTCTTATTTTATTGTATAACTCCTTGATCACATACATGGGTTTCGTTGAGTATACGTTGTTTCTTTCACTTCAATATCTTTTGTCTTTTTACAGGTTCAACATCCCATAAGCCTTGGAACGGAGTGAGGACGACACTAGCGAGGACAAACAACATTTAAAAGGTATGTCATTTATCTCTTGTTAGTTAGTATGCTTGATAATTAAAACTTAGAGAAAGTTTTATATTCTGTCTTGTTTTGTTCTAGTTTCGGGGTGAAACTAGGGAGATATGTTTTTTTCTACATTTATTGATTAATCCGATAACACTTACGACACTTAGAGTGAGGTATCTAGCTGTGAAAATTTAATGTGTAACACTCTTGCAATCTAAGGGTGATTCTCAGTGCTAAAATTAATGGCATTGTTTCCAGGGATGAAAGTAAAGATATCTTCCCTAGGAGAATGACAATGAAGAGATCCAGTTTTAGATGGTGAATTGAAGATGGACACATTGTGTTGACTGATCATCTTTCACCATGGAGACTCCATTGTTCGGAAATCTACTGGAGACTCCACTAGTTTGAGACAAATTAAATGGCTATGGAAGCTATCCTAGTCGGAAGGTTTTCCCCACTCAATTTCTCATCCATAGTTGGTTATCCACATCCTGTGCCTCAAATTGATGAATGACAAGATCTACTGCCAAGATTTTATGAGGGTGAGAAGGACAACCCTGTTGAGCATGTTCTTGAATTTCATTCTTTGATGTAGCATATTGACATCCAACATGAAGACATATGTATGAAGTTGTTTATGTACTCTCTTCAAGGAGATGTTCATTTTTGGTATCATTCTCTTGAACATTCTATCATTTCTTCACTCAAAGAGTTTCATGCCACTTTCAATATTGATTGTCAAAAGTTTTATTCCTCTGAGTTAATTTATCGTAGTTGTTGTGAGGAGTATAAAGACTTTGTTTAGGATATAATTTTTTATGAAGGCTGTGATAATGAAGAATTTTCCTTGGATGAGGAATCATCTCTTTCTCTTCCATGTTCATCTACGTCATATAATTTTTGTTGTTGTTGTTTTAATAAAGAAAATGCAGAATTTGAGTCTGTTCTGGAAGCTGATACCCTTTATAGACCCGTCTCTAAAAGACCTAGATATGAGAAACCTATCTTTGACTCATACGGTGATGACAAGATATTTCTTCCTGGATTGAATCTTCAAAGGTATCCTATTTTTAACAATGAAGAACAATTTTCTCATGTTGGGAAGAAAATATCTCTTGATACATCATTTGAGACTCCTCCTTTATTTGATCATTATAGAGACAATGATGAAGATGCTAAGGTATTTTTTGTCCTGGAAGCGAAAATCAGTAGCAACCAACCTTATGATGAAAGTGAAAACTTTTACCAAGAGCAACATGATAAAGAGCAACATCCATTCATTGATATACATGAGGATATTTATTGCAATAAACTAGCAGATGTTTTCAGAGAAGATAAAAGGAAAGTGGATCAACAACATGCATCATCCATTCATTCACCTGTACTTGCAACATACATTAAACCATATGTGAGCAGTTGTAAATTAGAGTAGGTTTTCTGTTATCAACCCAATAAGTTTTATCACCTATTTTATGACCCTATAGAGAAGTACATGGAGTTGCATTTCCTCCATGTATTAAAGCCTTCAAGCTTTGTCATACCTTAAACATTGGGAGGTAATCTAAAGAATTTAATTAATTTTCTGTCACATTTTTATTATCTCTTGTTGATCAGTGACAGAGTAAGAAAGTTTTCAGTTAGGAAGTTACTTAAGTGGCTCTGGCGGAAGTTTTTTTTCACCTAGCCTATTGTAAACGCCAGTTAGAGTAGGATATTGTATATAAATAAGCTTGTGTGCGATATTTTTAGTTTTCAATTTTCTTTTAGTATTTAAATAAGTGACCCCATAGCCCTAGGATAAGAGACTAAAGCTACTTGTTCTTGGAATGTCACATGTAGCATGCCATCCCCTGTAGAGACAATGTTATCACATGAAGTTGTCATGGGTCATATGTAGTTTTTGCAGGCCAACCAAGTCCTTTGTTTGCAAAGGGAAAATCCATGAGTGAAATACAACTTTCGGAGTAGTCCATTTCAAGCTTGAAATATAATCAAGCATACAGGCTCAATTTTTAGTGGAGGAGATCCCATGTACAGTTCGGATCAACGAATCTCAAACAATCGAAGTTTCAAAGTCACACAAGGATTAATGACTAGACAAAATCCCTGAAGTGCCGAAGTACCGAAGTGATGAGATACTTCCATGTCAACCAGGAGAAAGTCATTTTGGGAGATATTCATTCCCACGTTCAAAAGATCTCGAACCCCAAAGCGTTGAAGTAATGAGAGGATTCCACGTAAGCTGGGAGAAAGTCACTTCATGATATTTCCATCCAAAAGTACCGAAGTCCCGAAGTCCCAAAGTAGATCTGAGCCATTGAAGGATGAGGACACACGTCGATAGATATAACACTTTGGAAATGCGACACTTCAAAGTATTGTGCAAGCAAGCAAAAGAAAAGTCCTGAAACCTGAACCTACGAAGTGAATCGCAGTCGTCCAAAAGAAGAGGACACATGTAGACAGATCCAACACTGCAAAGATATGACATTAGAGAGGATTTTAAGAGCTATGCATTGAAAAGGCCTAAAGCCCGAACACTTGAGGTGAATCTCGGTCATCCAAAATAAGAGGCCATGTGCATACATATCCAATACTTTGGAGATACGACACTCCAAAGTATTGTAAGAGCCATGCAGTGAAAAGGCATGAAGCCCAAACTCCCGAGGTGAATCTCAGTCGTCCAAAACAAGATTCCATGTGTATACATATCCAACACTTTGTAAATATGGCACTTCGGAGGATTGCGCTAGCAAGAAGAAGAAACCTCCCAAAGCGCAAACTCCCGAAGTAATCATGCACCATTGATCTCAAATCCAGGAGTATTACATGGAAACAAAAGAAGGGTGTTCCCGGATCATGGATTGTGACAAGATCAATGAACGCACTTCATTGCAGGGACAGAAAGTGCTCGAGCGCTAAAATCTTATAGCAGTATCGCAATCGAAACCACTGTATAACTAAGGGGTTATATGGAAATTGGTGGTGGATTGCGGGGGTTGGATAGGTGTGGATCCAAACTTCCCTTGGAAACATTCGCAATCATGTGATTATATATGGTCCAATCTAAGAGAAAAGCATGGAAGAAAGCTAGGCATAAGGCCTTATCCTGATCCCAAGGAGAAATTATTTAATGAAAGAAGGACTGGTGGTTGATCAATTGACTACGCTCTTAAATGGAAACATGGGGGGTATGGACAAGGAGGCATAAAATTTGTAGCTCAAAGTACCATAGAGGGAATTTTCTTTTGCATGCCCATATTGACCAAGGTTTCCTTCTGAAAAAAGGAATAGGGAAGACAAGAGAATACACATGACACTGGAAAGGAGGTTCGCAAGTAGCAAGACATGTTGATTGTTTTGATTATAAATACATCATATGAATGATATGTCTAGAGAGGAGGGGGCTTCATCCCAAGACTAGAGGAAGTTTTGAGAAATGTTTATGATTGTATATTTCAGTTTGTAAGCCGGAGGGGCATGTAGCTGTAAATTGTATTGTTATTGAAGACTCATATGAGTTGTTTCATCATATTTGTCTCCTATGTTCTCTGTTTTATTCTTCATCTTGTCTGAATGTAATTGTTGATTTTAAGGATTAAATTTTTCCTTTGATCGATAGATTTCTGATGCGGTAGAGGATCTGCTATAAGCTTGCCTGTTTATCATTGTTTACTGTTCAAACACATCTAAATTATCTTTGCAGAGAGGATATATTCTTAGAGAATATTCACCTTTATGTTTTTCTCTTATTATTTTCTTCATCATAATGAAAATATTTTGTTTGATAGGGAGCTTAAATTCCTTTAATGAGCAGACTTTTTATGAATCCATAGCCCAATGTTTCGTCACTGATATGCAGTGATATCTTTTGTCTTTTCCTTTCTTTAAAGTATTGTTGATCTTTGATCTCAAACCATTTAAATACATTTACATTTTGATGGGTACTGGGCTTATCCTCTTGCAGTCTGAGGGTGCTTCTCACTGCTAACATGATGTATGTAATATAACCTGCAATTCTAAAGAGGGTCTCTTGGAGTGGCTAATCATGCCTTTCGGCTTGACTAATTTCCCATCCAAATTCATGGGGATGATGGATGATATATTGCATCCATTCACAAACTCCTATGTGGTCGTATATTTGTATGACATCCTCATCTTTAGAAAAACATGGGAGGAACATTTGAAGCACAATGAGTAGGTCTATGGCACCCTGTGACAACACAAGCTATACACCAATTTGGAGAAGTTTTCCTTTGACATGTAGATAATTAAATATTTGGGATACTTCGTGGATGAGAAGGCTATGCATGTGGATCCAACCAAGATATAAGTCATTCAGGATTGGTTGTCCCCGATGACACTAACCAAACTCCACAAATTCTTGGGCCTTGCCAAATTATACCATGGGTTTGTGTTGGGATTCTCTCATATGTCTTGGGCCCTAATCTAGGTAATTGAGGGTGGAACCAAGGCCAAGTTGGTTTGGGATGCATCACAACAAAAAAAATTCAAGGATTTGAAATCTCGCCTCTTCTCAACACTATCCCTTATTCTTGTAGACCTATAATAGCCATTTAAGATTGAGACATATGCTTCAGATTATGTTATTGGTGTAATCCTCATTCAACATGGGAATTTGATGGCCTATCACATTGAAAAACTATCTGATGTTATTCAAATATACCCTACCTATGAAAGAGGGATGTACTCCATTGTGCAATAATTTCGACAGTGGAAACATTATATTTTGGGAAAGGAAATGATCATCCACATTGATCATAGGCCTTTTCAATTCATGCAGGAACAAAGAAAGCTACAAAATGACCACCATCAAAAGTGGCCCATGTACCTACAACAATTCCACTTGAACATCAAGTACAAGAAGGGTAGCACCAGCCATGTTGCAAATTGCCCTAGTCGACCCCCAATTTTGGTGATAACCACAGTTCTTAACTCCCATGGGCATGAGACCTCTAGGTTTCCACAATTATACAATAATGACTCTGAATTTTCTACTACATATCAAACATTGAACATAGGAAAACCAATTCTAGACTTTCATCTCCGAGATGGACTATTATTCCATATAAGCCATATATGTGTTCCTTCAAGTGATCGTGAAAATATGATTTAGGAGGCTCATTAAAATCAGGTGATAGAACACTTTGGCGTGGAAAAAACAACGAAAATACTGCAAAAACATTTTTATTGGACAAAGATTCAACACAATGTCAACAAGTATATCATATCCTACACTTTGAGTGCCATTGTCAAACCCTCCATTAAGAAACAGGGGCTACACACCCTTCTGGATACTCCCGATAGGCCTTCGGAGTCCATCTCGATTGATTACATGTACGATATCCCTTCAACCAATCATGGCAATGACCGTGTCTTCATGTTCATTGGTTGATTATGTAATATGGAAATTTTGATACCCTTCAAATGTAGTATCGCTGATGAGGCCAAACCTAAGTTGTTCTTTGAGGATGTATGGGTTCATTTTGGGCTCCCATGTGCCATTATTAAATATCGAGACATCAGGTTCTTGAGTACTTTTTGGTCTAGCCTATTGTCGATGATGGACACTAAGTTGACCAAATTGACTTCCATCCACCCAAAGACTAATGGAAAAATAGAGGTAGTCAACAAGATTCTTATTCATATTCTAAGGATATACTATTCCAAACATACATGCACATGGGATGAGAGCCTTCCTTATGTCCAACATAGCTACAATAGATCCCTCAAAAAATCTATTGGACATAGCCCATTTCAGGTGTGCTTGGGGTTCCAACCATTTTTCCTCGTTCATGTGGCTCTTCCCACTGTAGTTGCACATGAAGAGTCCTCCCATGATGAGACTGAGCATGATTGAGAAACCAATTTTTTTTGAATGAATAAAACAAATCCAACAACATGTTCATGATATTTTGTAGAAATCCAATGCCAAGTATAATCAATGCCACAATCAACATTGGGTACCACCAATGTTTCAGGTGGTAGATAAGGCATGGTTTCACTTGCATAAATAATGCCTCATAGGAACCCATCAAAATATCCTCCCACTCTGATATGGGCCTTACACCATCACCAAGGCTATGGGTGAGAAGAATTATTTTGAATTAAATATTCCCCATTTCCTTAGATTACACCTCGTATTTAATGTGAAACTACTTTGAACATATTTTCTACCTCTCCTGGACACTTCATACATGGTCGAGCACTTGGAAACTACAAAAATCAATCATGATTGTGTTGAATAGGTGACATTTGATCGAATCATGGACACCCTACCAAATGGAACCTTCCAACAGAACATCCAACTCTACTAGGTCATCAAAGAAGAGAATCTTCTTCACCAAGGAAAGTCGCTCATCGGGAGTCAGATTTAGAAGAAGTTTCTCCATCCGATGGAGGAACTTGACTCAATGGGGGCCATTTATTTCTAATTGAGGAGGCTTTATCTAGGTGGATACTGGTGGCCACCCACCTATTCATCTAATTCAGAATCGTTCAACATATTGACATATTTTCTATAGTTTTTCAAGTCCCAAACTTTTAGGGTCGTTTTGAGGTCCTAATGATGTTTTTGTGGCGTAAATTTTTCCAGCATGTACCTGAAGGTAGATATTGGGCCATTCAGAATGTGTACTTCTCTACTATACCTTTTTGACAGGAAATTGATCACCACAAACAAAGATTGTATGAAAATGTTCCTCCCTTGGGAAGATGAAATATGAACTAACCACATCAAGGTCCACAAACCTTTCGACATTTCATATTATGGGGTTAGGGTTTGGTATGTTTAGGTTTTTATCATTGATTATTTATGTTAAAAGTCCTTTTTGTCCTATTTTTAATCAACTTCTTGTGAATGAGGATAGCCAACACGTCTCTCTCTCTTCAGGGATAAGGTACTAGCATTCCAACTAGTTAGTGTGCTTTGCAATTTGCAGCCTTTTGTATTCCATTCATGAATATAATCTAAGTTTAATTGTATTACTGTGTTTTTTGTAATACCTTTATGTGTTTCCTTGTTATATCTCTATCCTCATTTCGTTCTAAATATAATTTGTTTCAACGATGGCATTCCTTGGGTTGTGCAACTTGAGGGGAAATAGAGATGGTGGATTGGAATGGAATCTAGTAATTAGCTTGCTAAGAGGGGACAATAGCTATCCTTAGGAACCAACATTTCTTCTGTATTCATAGCCCCAACTTGATGGTGATTTGTTGTTGAGAATTAGAGAAAAAAGTCTAGGGTCGGGTGGAACATCTGTCCTCTGTAGTGGGTTTCCTGTTTATTAATAAGATAAGTGCTCACAGTCATTATGTTGTGTATTTTTCCATATTTGAAATTGGTATCATAGATATATTTGATCATTTTAATAGTAACCAAACTCAACTTGAAGATTGATAAGTTACATTGTCATTGAAGAATATATTTTGTATTCTCTTTTGAATAAAAAATATTATTTTTTCATTGAAAACAAAAAAATAATAAATAATTTTTTTCACAAATTTATTTAACATTATATAACATAACAATGAAAGTATTATTGAATTATCAATTCACAAATAAACACAACATTATTTTAAAATTAAATTTCTATAAAAAAATCCATCTCTTTAATGAACATTTCCACTTTAAAAGAATCAAATCAAACCCTAAATACCTTGAACAATACCCATTAACCCCCATTAACCTCCATAAAGTTTTAGAAGTAATCCATCCCTTTAATGAACATTTCCACTTAAAAAAATCAAATCAAAGCCTAAATACCTCAAACATCATCGATTATCCTCCATAAAATTTTAGAAGTAGAAGAAAATTAAATGGAACAAAATACATAATGTACATGGGTGAGTGCAAGAACTTGGTGGAAGAAAAAGTGGTTACGGCATGATTAAGAATGCACACTCGCAAGAATGTGTGCACGTTATTAGAAACACGTACGCATTCCTATACCTATAGGTTCAGATATGGATGAACTTCCATGTAGATTTCCACATAGGTTTAGTGGAAAAACCATGTGTACAGTCTTAATAGCACGTGTGCCTCTTAATACCATGCACGCGGTCTTACTGATAAAAATATATTAAGGGCTCGAGCGTGATTTGTGCTTCTCTCATTGGGAAAATATAGTGGAGCTAGAGAAGAGGAAGAAAGGGATGAGGGGGACACCATGTTCATTTATGTTACATTTTTCTTAATTTTAATCATAGTTAGTCATTACGATTTAGTAATTTTCTCCCAAAAATCTTTTTTTTTTTTTTAATGTAATTTTGTATTTTAAATAAAAAAGGAACCTAATTTACATGACATGGATTTTAAATTGCAGCATATATAACACAATGGAACCCCAAGAAAATTTAAAACCCTCACAAGGAAATCAAGAAGATGAAAACCCCAACCCACCACCGCCACACAATGTAAAAACTGAAATTGATGAGGGTTTGGTTATATTACGAACCATTGAATAAAAATTAAGGGAGACTAGAGATCCCAACAAAATCTCCTTGATCACTTATTTGAACATCATTCTGCAGTCCATTGAAAGTCCCCAAGGGAAATTGACCTCGATTTCTGATTATAGGGAATGAATGTATGAGTACTATACCATTAGTTTCGACATAAACTGAGTCAAAGAACTGGGCATTTAAAAAAACAAACATTGTCTATTTTTAGGGATCCTAGAAATGGAAAAGAACTACCATTGACTAGGAAACACATCTCCATTAACTGGTGCATCCATCCCCAGATTAGTCAAAACTGGATGGGTAGGTGATACATGGGTTTTGATAAAACTCCCTGCAATAACAAGGAGATTCCCTTATATTTTCTGAGAAAATTATGCGCCGACTTTATTATGGATAAGAATATCAACTACTTTTTCATTGGTGACATCCATGGGGTGGTTTGTGGGTCCACATAGGACCGAGAGAATGCCAGGCGCAACCCTGAATTAGGTCCTTGTCTCCCCAGGCGAAGTTCTATCCCCCATACCCAACATCCTCTTATTGCAGAGAACTTGCAACAAATACAACTAGCCATCTCATCTTTGACTTGTAACCTAGTGAAACACAATAGCTTTGTTGCACTATATCGAAAAGAGGTGCCTTCTAGTGACATTGATAGAGGAGTTGGAGTGTCAACATGCACAAGAGAGTACCATGAGGGGAGGGCACATGGACATAGAATATGTCCATGTCAATCTCACATATGCTCGAGTCATGAGCATACATGCTATGGGCCTATAGAGCCCAGTGGACAACATAGCTTTATAGAGAAGGTTCATATCTTAACCCTCTCTACGTTATTCATCGTTATACATTTATTTTGTAATTTTTGTATTTATATAGATATTTTATTGTATGTTGTTTTGTAGTTGTTGCGTCCCAAATTTTATCACATTAAATTGTGCATAGTCACGAGTAACAACTATGAACTAAAGCGAGAAGGAAAGTGTAGTCTGTAGTGATCGAGATCCCCTATGTAGTTCGATGTAGTGCAATCTCCAAGTGCAGTTGGAAGGATTCCAAATTTGGTAGGTAAATAAAAGCTTTGGTGGGGGCGCTAAAATAGCCAGCATGCCCATATCTCAGATCTTGTTTAGATGAATGGCCTCAAATCATGTTGGGGCCGCAACATGCTCGGGTGATAAAAGGCCCTAAGCAGGCCGAAATCCTAACCACGGTTTCGTAGGGAGGCTACATGGCAGAGGAGGGTGCATTTCGAGCCCGAAAACGGTGTGGGCCTAAACCGATTTCTGCATACCCAAAATCATGTGTGCATATAATATTGTATCTGACAATGACGGGTAGTCGCCCACTAGTCATCCACTCATGTTCCAATCCCGAGGAAGTTTCAGTTAATGAGCAGGGAATGGTAGCTAAAACCTCATCTCAGTCCATAAATATAAAGGATGGAAATTATGGCTAAGAAGGCAAAGATGTCAGACCAAGGTACAATGGTGGATGGTTTTTCCTGCAGGCTCATGCTGATATGAGCTTACGTATGATAGAAGAAGGCACTAATATCATGACATAAGGTTTCCTAGACGAAAGGCTTTGAATGGGATGGCTAGGTCACACTCCTGTCATTTGTGGATTGATCTGAGTATAAATAGATTAGTTCAATATTTTGTTAAGTTCGTCAATTGGTTGAGCAGATCTCCCTATTTTGTAATATTTGATAACGGAGTTGTTCTTTGGTTTTGTATGAGACCTGAGTCTTTTGCATTAATAACAATCAACTTATTTCATCATATTTCTTATATCTTTCTTTAGACACTCATGCATGGAGGATCTAGATGAGAGTTTTGGTTGTATTGTAATGTAGGGTTGATTATAATGCTATTGTGACCTATTTCAGTAATTCCCTTGTTTCCTTTTTCCTTCTTATACTGAAATTCTTGTGCATGGTGGATCTAGATGAGTCATCGTAGTTGCATGATAATGGAGGTTTGATTATTATGCTACTGTGATATATTTCAATGTCTGAAACTTGAGTTCAAGAGTTCTCTTGTGCCTGAGTTTTTATTCACCAAGTTGCTTGAAAGCTGGATGCCCATGGAAGACTTGTCCACCTTTCTCACTAAGTCTTTCCTCTTCTCACCTTTAAATTTAAACCACTGACTGAAGTTAATGAGGACCTCATTTCCCTATGCATTGCTTGTCCAGTTTCTATGTTAAAACATTCTTGTACTGATTTTTTTCCATTTGACTTCCACTCATAAACCTACCTCCACAAACATTTTGATGGGTAATAGGATTATACTCTCGCAATCTGAGGGTGACTCTCAGTGATAAAATTCTTGGCTCCATTTCCAAGGAACAAATTGAAGATATTTCCTTGATATTGAATGACAAATAAATTTTGATTCTGAAGGTGCATCATAAATCAATACCTTGAAGATTGTAACTTGCACCTAGCGATTCCACTGTTTCAGTTGTGGCTCCCAAAGGCAGACACACGAGGTCTACTCCACAGCTGCCTCTGGAAACACCTGAAGCTGACCCATAAAATATTATCAAGAAAGGAAATACCTCTCAAGAAGGGATTTCAACTGTTGTACTAGGTGATTCTTGTAATTTACATGATTCTTCTTTTAACACTCCAGTAGCTGCATCTAATTCTCCTTTTATACCATATGCTAGAGTTTCCATAAGTATATATTTTGAAATCTTTCCTGTTGAACTCCCCTTTTCTAGTATTCATTTGGAAGGAGACAATTTTGACACCCATGTTTCCCCTGACATTGTAAAGTGGTTTAGACCCAGAAGCTTAGATTATTTTCCCACTTTGTGTTTTCCTACCCCTCCTCCTATCAAAGTTGTTGTATCTAAATAGGGGGAAACTTCTTTTCCTTTGAATACAATATTATTCCCCTCCAACACTCAACCATTTCCCTCTTCCCCTAGAAGAACAACTCCAATCCTACCTGTCCAAACTCCATCTCCCCCTAGTTCTCCTACAATTCACATCCCAATGGCAGGTGAAAATCCTCCTAGAAACAAAATGAATTCCATAGTGGCTACTAGATATGCCCCTCTTGTTTTACCTCAGCCTATGAATTCCCACCCAACTGGAGACTACCTTAAGTACATGCCCAAGTTCACAAGGGAGGAAGACATAATTGTAGAATAACACCTTTCATCTTTTCATAGTTATGCATATAATCACAACATTGAAAATGAATATTTGTGGATGAGAGTTTTTGTAAAGAGCCTTGATGGTGAGGATAGGAAATGGATTAGGGGCTTAACTTCTGTATCTATTGATGGGATTGAGGCTCTAGATGATTCATTCTTAAGAAATTGGGGGGATAAAAAAGTATTTCTTTATTATATTACAGAATTTGGTTCACTTAAGAGGAAAGAGGGGGAATTTGTTTCAGACTTATCAAAGAGGTTTAGCAAGATGTGCAATAAGATTCCCACTAAAAAAAATCCTACACAAACCTCTTCCAAGATTACTTATGCCAACACTTTTGACCCTTATTTTTTCCTCCTGTTGAGAGAAAGAAGAAATACCTCCTTAGCTCATATGCAAGATGCAATCCTTTAAGTAGAGTCTAATATATTGGCAGCTAGAAAAATTAGGAGTAAATTTGATAGAGACAAAATAAAAGGTAGGGATGAAGCTTCAACCTATGATTCCTTTGCTACCTCCCCGCAAGTAGATGAGTTGACAAAACTGGTAAAATCACTTTCTGCAGAAATGGAGAAAATGAAATTTGAAGGAAAACAAAACTATAGGAACCCCCAAAATGCTGATAATAGGGGTAATTTTAGAAGACCCAATAATTCCCCTCGGATCATCCAAAGAGATCAAAGAAGTAGGGATAGGGATGATAAAAATATCCAAGCCCCTCTCCAAAATAACCTTGTTATTGATGAAGAAGGAGAGGAAGAAGATGATGATCCTGAAATCCATTATCTTGGTGACACCTCCTCATCCCCTCATTTAACCCAATATTCATATGAAGAGTTTCTCATGGATAGCCAACTAAATGAGCTGAGAAAAGGGGAAACGATCAATGGAAATACAAATAGATACAACCTAAGGTCCAAGAAGAAAGAGGGAAAGCCTGACATTCCTGATCAACCTACTAGAACATAAAATCTTGTTAAGAGTGTGGAAGCTAGCAGCAAAGAAAAAGAGGCACGAGACCCCTAGGCAGTGGCTAAGAGCCCTACCCTATAAGTTAAAGAGATTATGAATCCTCCCTCCTCTTTTATCTTTGAGAATGATATTCAAAAGATTAAAATACATGTACCTTTCTTGGAGCTAGTCAAGAATGAGGATTTTAAGAAGTACCTTTCCAAATTGCTGCAACCTCAACCTTCATCTTATCCCACAGATTCAGTCAACCTCGAATATGAAAAACCAGCTTTCATACTAGGACCTTTGGTAGAGGATAGGGATGACTCTTCCCCTCATTTCTATACATCAATGAACATTCATGATAAAGTGTTGCACAATTGTTTGATGGATTTAGGGGCATCTAATAATCTCATGCCTAAGACTGTCATAGATGAGCTTGGGTTGGAGGTTACAAAAACGTACCATGACCTATATTCATTTGATTCCAGGAAAGTGAAGTGTCTTGGGGTTATCAAGGACCTGGTTGTTTCCCTATTACAATTGCCAATGAAAAGTGTAGTCATGGATATTGTGGTGCCTGATATCTCCCCTAAGGTTGGGATGCTCTTCTCTAGATATTGGATCAAAAGACCAAGGGGAAATTTAAAGATGGATATTTTATATGCCAACATTCATGTGTTTGGGGGAGAACATATAAGGATTTATAGGGAAGCACAAATTTCTTACATTATCAGTGATGAAGAAAATACTACCAACCACCCTATTTTTGCAATCGATACTTATTTAGGAACCAATATGCTACAACTTGCTAATGCTCCTCAAACACCTATTGAAATCAGAAAGAAGCCTATAACCTCTTGTGCATATCCTCTTCCCAATAACTATCTTTGGAAGATGTTTTTTGATGGAGCCTCTTCTAGGGAGAGTGCTGGTGGTGGGGTAGTCTTCATTTACCTTGCCCAAGAGACCATATCCATGTCTTACAAGCTTGAATTCAAAAAAACAAACAATGTGGAAGAATATGATGCTCTTGTTTTTGGTTTGAGGGCTGGTAAAGACATGAAGATTGAATAACTAGCAGGAGATGCTAAGTTGATTGTTCATCAAGTCAAAATTATGTATCAAGCTAAGCACCCTAGATTGAAGACCTAAAGAAATGAAGTTTGGGATATTGTTGATAGTTTCTTCTTGTATTTTAATATCTCATTTTTTCCAAGAGAAGAGAACATAGTGGAAGATTCCTTGATCGTTTCAACAAGTAATTTTAGGGTTCCTTTTCCCCCCAAACTCAAGTACAATGTGGAAGTAAAATACATACCCTCTATTCCTTACAATGTCAAACATTGAAAGGTTTTGGAGGATAATCTTGAGATAAAAAGATTTCTTGAGACTATGGATGAATTCTATGCTTTACAGATTGATCAAGATCAGGATACTAAAGAAAGCCCCCATGCTGATATTTTTCTGAATAAAATTGTTGACCATCATATTGTTCAGTTACCTAGTAACCATATTCCAAAAGGACTTGTCCCCTTAGAGAGATTGTTTGATAGAAATGATATTTTTGTAAGGATTAAAATTTCAACTGAAGATGTTGATGTGACTGAATGCAATTGAGGAACAAAAGATGATCCAAAGTATGTTAAATTGTCTAGCAGTTTGTCAAAGGAACAAAGGAATGAGTATGTCAAGCTTTTGAAAGAGTTTGCAGATGTGTTTTCCTGAAAATATGAAGATATAAGGACATATGAAACATACATTATTGAGCATAAGATCCCTTTGAATGAGGAGGCCAATCATTTTAGGAAGAAACTCACACAGATAAATCCCATGTTGCTTCCTATTATTGAAAGATAAGTGAAAAAGTTGTTGGATGCCCAGATCATCATCCCTTTGAGATATTTAGAATGGGTGGCTAACTTGGTTTCTGTTAGGAATAAAAACGGGGAAATCAAGTTATGTGTTGATTTCAGGAATTTGAATAGGAGCTCCAAAAAAGATAACTACCCCTTGCTAAAGATGGAGCACATTTTGCAGAGAGTGACTAGTTCATCTAGGATATCTATGATTGATGTCTTCTCTGGGTACAATCGGATCTATGTCTTTCTTGAAGATAGAGAGAATACATCCTTCACTACTCCTTGGGGCACATTCATGTATGCTAAAATGCCCTTTGGATTGATGAATGCAGGAGCAACCTTCTAGCGAGCCATGGACATCGCCTTTATTGGGGAGAATGATAAATTTGTAGTCATATATCTGGATGAAATTACAGTGTTCTCAAAGTCTGACAAAGAGCATTGTCATCATTTGAAGAAGGTCTTCCTGAAATGCAGAAGGTTTGGTTTCTCCCTCAACCCTAAGAAATATTTGTTTTCTATGAAGGAGGAAAAATTATTGGGGAATATTGTGTCAGCAAAAGGGGTAAGAATTTATCCAAGCAGAGTAGAGGCCATCTGATGCAGGAGCATCTTTCCATACCAGCCAGTCAGCCACGTCAGCGCGCACCCATTCAGGGATGAAAGGGAGGCGCAACCTCATTTTGAATTTGAATTCAATGTAAATTAATGTCTTAGGATGGTGAGCCATGAATGC
>JZKD02S0250491.1:198704-233183 GCA_000966675.3 Picea glauca
ATATATATATATATATATATATATATATATATATATATATATATATATAGATACTTGTGTTTTCTTTATTTACAAATTCATATTATTAAAACACAATTTATCATGTAATTGAAGAAAGTATTTTTTTTTTAAATAAGAAAAGACTTATATAATATTTAGGTTTAGGTTTATTGTCCTAGTTTCTATTAAAACAATTTCAAAATTTCAAAATGCAATTACATTATTTTGTATAAACAAAATGAAATAACTTTTTGTTGATCCATAAAATTAGATGTCTCAATGTTATGGGAAGTTAGCTTGTTTCTTTATATTAAAGGAAGACAAGTTAGCTTGTTTCTTTATATTAAAGGAAGACAAGTTATTAGCCAATGAAAAATACATAAATTCATACTCAAGACCTAAAGATTAAAAAAGATTTATATAATATCTAGGTTTAGGTTTATTGTCCTAGTTTTTATCAATACAATTTCAAAATTTCAAATTGCAATTACATTGTTTTGTATAAACAAAATGAAATAACTTTTTGTTGATCCATAAAATTAGATGTCTCAATGTTTTTTTTTTGTAAATAAAAGGACCTTATATTATATCACGAGTATACACCTGTTCTTCGTTTGGCAGCCACCTGTTCCGCCACATAAGGGAAACCAGAACAGGTGGCTCCAAGCGATGATATGTCTATCATGGCTGAAATATAGTTTACAAAAATTGTGCAGAGAGCTTAAGGTTTTAACAGGAACCATGTTCCATCTAACTAGCCTAGGGTTGGCTTCATTCAGAGCCGCCATAACTAAGATAATTACACAACTGGAAAAAAGAGTGAAAATGAAATCACTATCCATTCTAAAACTGTAATTGACAGAAAACACCGGAAATCGGGGGTGAGTCGTGTCAAGCCAGTGGGGAACCTAGATATCCATGAGAGGTGTAAGCCGAGACAAACTTTTTCTTGCAAGTGGCGCAACGTGCTTGCATTGGGGCTTCTAAGAATACCTCAAACAACAAATCCAGTCATTGACTGATTGCCCTTTGGCCATGAACTTGTTCGTCCTGCCGTTGTCGGATGTTGAAGAGGAGCTCAAGATGCTCCTCTTCTAGATGACAGGCAAAGTGTGAGCCATCCTCCTCTTTGTATGTTCTTGTATCTTCCACTACAATTGGGTCCTCCCCTGCATATTGATGCAGGAGCATCTCAAGTGAGCAGCGCAGAAGCAAAAGACAGCTGGATAAGCGCCAGTGCAAATTTTGAAATTACCTTGAAATTGATGCGCAATCTTAAATGAGATAATTAAGAAGGAGAACATTTGTATAATGTAAACGGACCTTGACCAATTTGCTCTCATCCTTTAGTAGGTAGAAGTCATTTATAGTAGTTAATGCAAGTAGATAGAATTGAATGTCAGATTAGACAACTTTAGAGCGTAAAAGGGAAACGGGATATAGACACCCTCATTGTGTAATTGTAGCATAGAAGAAGGAGAAGAGCATAGAGGAGAAGTAGAGAGCTGTGTAGCAGACTCCATGTACATAAGTGCTAAATTAATACAAAGAAACTATGATTCAGACTCACGGTGTTCATATATTCTCTGTGTATGCATCTTTGAATGTTATGCTCATGAATGTTTTACTCTTTCTGTCATGCAATTGCTTTTATGCTATGTATGAATGATTTCTTGTTGAATGTTTGAAATATGAGAGGAAAGGGAAGAGGAATGAGTTTCAATTGTTTCTCTATCTGAGCAAGGGTTCCTGCAAGGAGTGCAGTTGAATCATCCGCAAGGAGTGCATTGACAAGGTGTTCATAGGTTTATCTCTGGAGGCTCAGGAGAGATAGCTTTTGTTCTCATTCACACAGAAGTGCAGTCAGGCACAAGAGCCATGCAAGGAGTGCGCAGGATGATTAAAGTCTCAAAGTTTCGAATCTGAGCGAAGCATTGAAAGACTGTTGTTGCAGGTGTGCACAGAGTCAAAGGATTTCAACACTTGAAAGTGTTTGAAAATCTGCCACAAGGAGTGCGTGCAAGGGTTTTTCTAGAATACACCGAGTCATGGAAAGCTTAGAAGAATTTGAACCTTCGAAGGAGTCGAAGGAAGGAACGAGGCCAAGTAACCTTGAAAGTTTTAAGAAGGCGTAGTGATGGGGACCGCAGGAGGACGAGTTCCCTGGAGAGAAACACCTTGGTTAGTTGTGCAAAAGTTCACAAGTGAAAGAACAGACGGTTTAAATTCTCTGAAGAGAATTTGGGAAATCCTGTGGGCCGTTAGATCTCACGGAAGAGCAAGGGAGTTACGATGAAAGCGTCGAAAGGTTCTAGTCTTAGGAGGAGTAGGACCATAGATCCAAGCCACATGAGCCGTTGGATTTACATGTGGATTTCTATATCGGGGTTTCGTAGGTTGAAGTCCCGTAAACTTGCAACGGGAACCGAAAAATCATGAAACACGAAGTCCCAAACGCTAAAGGGTTGTGTGGGCCACAGAGGAGTCAGTGAGTGGACAGGTGGCGCACTCTCGACAAGAAGTCAGTTTAGTTGACCGTTTCGGGGATTCGTGGGGTGAATTCCTGAAACCTTTTCATTAGGATTTGCGATATCGTGAAGTCCGAAGTTCTTCTGGAGTAAAAGGGGCGTTGAAAAGTCAACTTTGTGAGCATGTCGGAAATTCAGAATATCAGGTTTCGGGAATTGCAGGAGTAAGTTTCTTGACACCGCGACCGCCGAAATCGCGATAAGGAAAAACCCGAAAGAGAAGAGGATGGGTCAGCGTTGACTGATTTCAGGTTTCGGAGATCTGAAAGACAAGCGCATGACCAATGGATTCGTGAAAGGGTGAAGTTTGAGTTCCCGAAGCAAAAAGGGGAGTTTCTGAAGTTGACTGTGGGTGGAAGTTTCCCGAAAGGGAAATAGAAGAGCCACTCCAAAGCTCTTTGGGCCAGTGGAAAGGGAAATATCCTGTGTTGACGTGGACCTTCTGACCTGTGGGTAGTGGAGTGAGCGAGCATCATCATTTCTGGTATCAGAGCACAGAAAGGTTCTTTTCTTTCTGTAGCAAAGAAGAAAAGATATTTCACCATGCCGCCAAGGAGAAGGGACAGGCTAACACCCGATCTCCCAGAGGATAGGGAAATGTCATGAAGAAGAGGTAGGAAGATGACTGATCCAGCCATAAAGAGAGAGATGCGTGATCTACGAGCTAGAACCAAAGACATGGAGACAACACAAAGACGCACAGTCAGTACTGGGGATCTTAGTGATTCTGAAAGTGAAATTGAGGCTGAACATGAAGAAGAAGTTGCAGCTGAAGATGCAGCAAATGAACATTTGATAAGAGCTATTGCAAGAATGGGTGCAAGAGTGAAGATGGATATTCCATTTTATGATGGAAATCTGGATGCAGAGGAGCTTCTAGATTGGATTAGAGCTCTGGACACATACTTTGACTATGAAGATGTCGAAGAGGACAAGAAGGTCAAGCATGCTGTCACAAGATTGAAGGGACATGCAACATTGTGGTGGGATGAGCTACAAGCTGACAGACGCTGCAAAGGCAAGCAAAAGATCAAGAGCTGGGATAGAATGATCGCGAGGATGAAGGAAAAATTCATCCCCAAATATTATCAAATTAATCTATTTAGGAGGATGCAGAACCTGAGACAAAAGCTGATGACAGTGACAGAATACACTGAAGAATTCTACAGGCTGAACATCAGGGCGGGTCGTCAGGAGAGTGATGATGAAAAGGTTGCCAGATACATGAATGGCCTAAGATACGACATTCAGGATGAGATGGGCATGGTAACCATCCGAACGATGGAAGATGCTTATCAGATGGCTCTAAAAGCGGAAGAGAAGTTGAGCCGGAAGAAGGGTCAGAGAGGCCGAGGCAGAAGTCAACCTAGAGGCAAATCAGTTGCCCAAGATAAATATCAGAAGCCCAAGGAGGACTGGAAGAAACCGCATACGCGAACTGAGAGAGGTGGAACCTCACATCGAGGGCAATATGCTGAATAGAGAGGGAAGCATACTGAGCAGAGAGGAGATTATGCTGATAATAATACTTTTCCTTGTACTAGAGGTAGAGGAAGAGGAAAAGGTTGAGTAATAACATGCTTCACATGTGGAAAAAATGGGCACAAGTCTTATGAGTGTCTAGACAAAAAGAAGGAGAGTGGAGAAGCTCACATCACCGAAGCACATAGGTGAGATGTTGAGGCAGAAGACGTTGAAGACGAAAGATCGTTGATGATGCGAAAAGCTCTTTTGACACTAGAGAAGGAGGTGGAGAGTTCAATCCAAAGGACCATACTTTTCCGGACTGCTTGCAGGACCAAGGATAGGGTATGCAAGGTCATTATGGACAGTGGTAGCACAGATAATCTCGTTTCTACGAAGATGGTAGAAAAGCTGGAGCTGGAGACGATTGATCATCCAAGCCCATACAGAGTTTCGTGGCTACAAAAAGGACATCAGGTAACTGTCACTAAACAATGTTTAGATGAATTCAATATAGGAGGATATAATGATAAGATATTATGTGATGTCATTCCTATGGATTTTTGTCATCTATTGCTGGGTAGACCATGGAAATATGACAGGAATGTGATTCATGATGGGAGAATGAACACATACACCCTAGAGAAGAATGGGAGGACTCACATGTTGCTTCCAATTAAGGATAAGGAGGTGAAAATGGAAGTAAGAAACATTGTACTTCTCATGAGTGGGAAGGAACTTCTTACAGAGGTTAAGAAGAAGGAGGATCCATAGTTCATTGTGTTCAAGAGGCCGAAGATTATTTTGACCAGCACAAGGGTGGATGATTTACCAGAAGAGTTTTAAGAACTACTGGAAGAGTTCGCTGACATAGTAGTGTGAGTCATCATATTGATCTCATACCAGAAGCCAATTTTCCAAATAAAGATGCGTACAGATTGACACCGTAAGAGAATGAAGAGGTTAAGAGGCAAGTCCAGGAGTTGCTGGACAAAGTTTTGGTCAGGGAAATCTTGAGCCCGTGTGTTGTTCCAACAGTACTCAGTCCGAAGAAAGATGGAGGCTAGAGGATGTGTACTGACTCAAGGGAGATTAACAAGATAACCATTAGGTACAGGTTTCCATTACCAAGGATGGATGATCTGATGGATTGCTTGAGTGGGGAAAAGTATTTTTCAAAGATTGATTTGAAAAGCGGTTATCATCAAATCCGCATGAGAGAAGGTGACGAGTGGAAGACAGCCTTCAAAACCAACGAAGGGTTGTATGAATGGATTGTTATGCCATTTGGCTTAACAAATGCGCCAAGTACCTTCATGAGGTTGATGAACAAAGTGCTGAAAGAATTCATTGGGAAATTTGTCATTGTGTATCTGGATGACATACTGATTTTCAGTAAAACAAATGTAGAGCATCTGAAACACTTGGCTACAGTAATGAAGAAATTACAGCAAGAGAAGTTTCTTATAAACATGAAGAAATCCTCATTCATGAAGACAAAACTCATCTATTTGGGATTTGTTATTTTTGCAGACAAATTAAGGATGGATCCAGATAAGGTGGAGGTAATTAAGAATTGGCCATCACCAAAGAATACCTTTGAGGTGAGAAGTTTTCACGGATTGGCTAGTTTCTACAGAAAATTCATCAGGAATTTCAGTGGAATTAGTGCACCAATGATGGACACAGTGAAGAAAAGACACAAGTCTTTTCACTGGACTGAAGAAGCTGAGAAGATTTTTAATCTGTTGAAGAGGAAGATTACAAAACAACCAGTTTTAGTGTTACCGGATTTCCAAAAGACATTTCAAGTGAAATGCGATGCAAGTGGATTCACAATTGAGGCAGTCTTGAGTCAAGAAGACATGCCAATAGCATACTTCAGCGAGAAGCTGAATGAAGCGAAAGTGAAATACTCCACTTATGATAAGGAGTTTTATGCTATTATACAGGCACTGAAGAAATGGAGGCATTACTTGATCCCGAAAGAATTTGTCTTATACAGTGATAATCATGCACTGCAGTTTGTGATTCAATACGAAAAGTTGAATCAGAGACATGTCAAATGGGTTGAGTATATGCAGAATTTCACTTTTATGATTAAACATATTTCGGGTACTGCTAACAAAGTTGCTGATGCTTTGAGCAGGAAGTGTTTGTTGTTGCAGGAGTTTAGAGTCAAAACGTTGGGTTTTGATGATCTTAGGGACATGTATGCAGAGGATCGTGATTTTAAGGAGGAATATGAAGCAACTAAGAATCCAATTCTCAGGGATAGAAGCCAGTGCGTAGAGTACATGATCCAAGAAGGATTACTGTTTAAAGGTAATCAACTGTGTATTCCAAAATGCTCCATGAGGGAGAATCTGCTGAAGGAGAAACACAATGGAGGATTGGTAGGGCACTTTGGTCACGACAAGACGTTCACAAAATTGAATGAGTCATACTTTTGGCCGGGAATGTGAGAAGATGTCAAGATATTTGTGGACAGATACAAAATTTGCCAGCATTCAAAGGGAAGGAGACAAAATGTGGGATTTTATCAACCATTGCCCATACCAGAAAGGCCGTGGGATGCAATCAGCATGGATTTTGTATTGGGGTTGCCAAGAACAGAAAGAGGATTTGACTCAATATTTGTGGTGGTCGATAGATTTTCCAAGATGGCACACTTCATTCCATGTCAAAAGACCAATTAAGAAACTCACATTGCGAATCTGTTTTTCAAAGAAGTCATTCGACTTCATGGCTTACCAAGGAGCATAGTTTCAGATCGAGATACCAAGTTCATAGGGCACTTTTGGAGGACCTTATGGAAGAAGCTGGGAATTAACTTATCTTTTAGTTTAGCTTATCATCCTCAGACAGATGGACAGACAGAAGTGGTGAACAAAAGTCTTGGAGACTTGCTGAGAAGCTTGGTGATAGAACACCACAGCCAGTGGGACCACATATTACCACAGGCAGAGTTTTCTTATAACGAATCAATTAATAGGAGCACAGGGCAGAGTCCATTTCATATTGTCTATGGCATGCAGCCGAGAGGAATTTCTGAGTTGAGGGATTCAGAATAGATTGCAACTAGGAGTGCTAGTGCAGAATATTTCGTAGAGGCGATGAAAGAAATTCACAGCCAGGTGAAGGAGCGACTACAAAATTCAAGCCAAGAATATAAGCGCAGAGCAGATCAACACAAAAGATAATTTCAATTTGAGGTTGGTGACTTGATTCTAGCACATTTTAGAAAGGAAAGGTTCCCGAGAGGAACATATAATAAATTGAATATGAAGAAAATCCGACCATGTAAGGTCTTAAAGAAATTTGGGGTGAATGCTTACGAGATTGAATTACTCGATGGGATCAAAATTTCTTCGATGTTCAATATCTCATATTTGTACCCATATAAAGCTGAGGAAACACGAACAAAAAATGAGCAGCCAGTGATCCAGTGGAAAAAGCAGATGCCAATTGTATATAAGCTGCAGATGGAGTGCATACTAGAAAAAAGAGTGAGCAAGAGGACCAGGCGAAGGCAATACTTTGAATATTTGGTCAAGTGGAAGGGCCATCCAATTGAAGATGCCAGTTAGGAAAATGAAGAAGAGATCCAGAGGCATGGACAGACCGTGCATGAGCTCATGCATAGGAGCCCATGAAAATTTTCAAGCCAGAGAGTATGATGCAGGAGCATCTCAAGCGAGCAGCGTGGAAGCAAAAGACAGTTGGACAAGCGCCAGCGCAAATTTTGAAATTACCTTGAAATTGATGTGAAATCTTAAATGAGATAATTAAGAAGGAGCGCATTTGTATAATGTAAACGGACCTTGAGAAATTCACTCTCTTCCTTTAGTAGGTAGAAGGCATTTATAGTAGTTAATGCAAGTAGATAGAATTGAATGTTAGATTAGACAGTTTTAGAGCGCAAAAGGGAAACGGGATATAGTCACCCTCATTGTGTAATTGTAGCATAGAAGAAGGAGAAGAACATAGAGGAGAAGCAGAGAGCTATGTAGAAGACTCCATGTACAGAAGTGCTGAATTAATACAAAGAAACTGTGATTCAGACTCATGGTGTTCATATATTCTCTGTGTATGCATCTTTGAATGTTATGCTCATGAATGTTTTACTCTTTCTATCATGCAATTTCTTTTATGCTATGTATGAATGATTTCTTGTTGAATGTTTGAAATCTGAGAGTAAAGGGAAGAGGAATGAGTTTCAATTGTTTCTCTATCTGAGCAAGGGTTCCTGCAAGGAGT
This sequence comes from Picea glauca, assembly GCA_000966675.3. Lineage (NCBI taxonomy): Eukaryota > Viridiplantae > Streptophyta > Pinopsida > Pinales > Pinaceae > Picea > Picea glauca. Next base: position 206,957 of record JZKD02S0250491.1, read on the forward strand.
GCAGTTGAATCGTCCGCAAGGAGTGCGTTGACAAGATGTTCAGAGGTTTATCTCTGGAGGATCGGGAGAGATAGCTTTTGTTCTCATTCACACAGAAGTGCAGTCAGGCACAGGAGCTGTGCAAGGAGTGCGTAGGCCGAGTAAAGTCTCAGAGTTTTGAATCTGAGAGAAGCATTGAAAGACTATTGTTGTAGGTGTGCGTAGAGTCAAAGGATTTCCACACTTGAAAGTGTTTGAAAATCTTCCACAAGGAGTGCGTGAAAGGGATTTTCTAGAAGACACAGAGTCGTGGAAAGCTCAGAAGAATTTGAACCTTCGAAGGAGTCGAAGGAAGGCATGAGGCCAAGTAGTCTTGAAATTTTTAAGAAGGCGTAGTGACAGGGACTGCAGGAGGACGAGTTCCGCAGAGAGAAACACATTGGTTAGTTGTGCGGACGTTCACAAGCGAAAGAACAGACAGTCTGAATTCTATGAAGAGAATTTGCAAAATCCTGTGGGCCGTTAGATCTCACGGAGGAGAAGGGGAGTTACGAAGAAAGCATTGAAAGGTTCTGAGCTCGGGAGGAGTATGACCATAGATCCAAGCCACAAGGGTCGTTGGATTTACACGTGGATTTCTATATCATGGTTTCTTAGGTTGAAGTCCCATAAGCTTGCAACGGGAACCGCAAAATCATGAAACATGAAGTCCCGAAGGCTAAAGGGTTGTGTGGGCCACAGAGGAGTTAGTGATTGGACAGGTGGTGCACTCTCGACAAGAAGTCAGTTTAGTTGACTGTTTCGGGGATTCGTGGGGTGAAGTCCCGAAATGTTTGCATTAAGATTCGCGATATCGCGAAGTCTGAAGTCCCGATGGAGTAAAAGGGGCATTGAAAAGTCAACTTTGTGAGCATGTCGGAAATTCGAAATATCGAGTTTCAGGAATCACGGGAGTAAGTTTCTTGACACCACGACCATCGAAATCGCGATAAGGAAAAACTCGTAAGAGAAGAGGATGGGTCAGCATTGACTGATTTTGGGTTTTGGGGATCTGAAAGACAAGCGCGTGACCAACGGATTTGCAAAAGGGCGAAGTTCAATTTCCCGAAGCAAAAAGGGGATTTTTTGAAGTTGACTGTGGGTGCAGGTTTCCCGAAAGGGAAATAGAAGAGCCACTCCAAAGCTCTTCGGGCCAGTGGAAAGGGAAATTTTCTGTGTTGACATGGATGTTCCGACCTGTGGGTAGTGGAGGGAGCGAGCATCATCACATATGTCAGTTTCCATCTTGGCGGGAATTCCTCCTTCATGATACAGCCTTCGCCCCCCCAGTAAGGCTCAATTGGTGGGTTGAAAAGGCTGGTGGACACAGGGAGGTACGCCTCTGAGGGTGGTGATGTCATGTTCACCGAGATTGGGCCTGGTTGTGTAGCTGGAGGTGGCTCTGTGTTCACCAAACTCGGGCCTAGATTCCAAACTAGAGGTGGTGCCTCTTCTTTGATATGGTTGAGGTGCTAAGGTGCCTCTTCCTTCGAAAAATGTAGAGGCAATGGTGGAGAGTATGTTGGGGGGGACAGGGTCTCCATTTTTGGAATGCACAACGAATTCTGATTCTGGAGCGAGGGTGATGGGTCTCCATTTTTTGAGTGAATAGGGTCATCTGAGTGCTCCTGGTATGTCTATGGGGGCGGCTAAAATGGGCATGTAAAGGTCGCTGAGAGGTTGTAAGTCTATTGTCTCGGGTGATGACATACTTCTTCCTGGTGCCCCGCCTGGGCTTTCCTCACTCTCGGGGCATGGTGGGAAGAACCAGGGGGTGGGGAAGATGCGAGGGGGATGTGGGAGGGAGATAGTGGCCAAAGGAAGATAGGAGGACTATAACATCCCGCTCTAGCGCACTAAGTGAACTTATTCTTTGAGGACACTTTCTCGCAAGTGATCCGGATTATTATGCTATTAAAATTTTTGATTTTGATTATGAGGCATTATGGGATGATGACATGTTGTTTTTTTTCCTTGACATAGATAGGTGCTATTGACTTGGTTTTACTGAGTGTGTAGGATTATGGACATAGAGGATGTCGAGGCATCGATGAAACCCCTTGGACTCCAGAACGAGTCGGGGAGTGTACCATTGGGGTTTGATTGTTTCATTGTGATTTTAGTACTTCTAATTAGATGATATGATATGGATATATTCTGACATGATTCGTTGATGATGCAGGCTGATGATAGCTTGCCGACTAGACTCACATGTGGAGTAAGGGAGTCACACATGAATACCAGAGATGTTGAGGGAGAGGTGTGGTCAGCAGCCCTGCCACAGCCTACTAGCACTCCCGTTGTGGCTCGAACTATAGGTTAACGACTACCTAGTTTGAGAGGACACACGATGCCGTGAGGGCAGACTGCGACAATCACTCACGATGATTCTAAGGGGCATGCAATAAGGCAGGGGACTTATTCCTTAGAGGCCATTAGTCTCCCACAAGTTCACCTGGCGGAGTATTAACTCTAGGGGTTATTGATGTTTACCAAGTCAGTCAAGAGGCGAGTGGCACCCTTGGAGCACGTGGTGCATCCTAAAGGGCATGTCGCACAAGAAAAATGGAGAGTGACGAGTGGCACCCTTGGAGCACGTAGTGCGTCCTGAAGGGCACATTGTGCAAGGGAACATATGAGGTGAGTGGAACCCTTGGAGCACCTAGTGCATCCTGAAGGGCACGTCACGTTGTTGATGATAGAGGAATGAACCTAGATGGCCTTAGGACGAATACCGTGTTAAGTATTTTTAAAACAAATTCCCTAATTAAATGTCGTCCAATAAGAAAATTTAAGGTTTAAGTCTAAACTATGCTAGTGGTAAAATTTTATCTCTCAATAATGATGATGATAATAATAATAATAATAATAACCACATGAATAATAATTATGATCTTCGTTAAATCTTGTAACATGAAGGGAGTAAGAAAAGGGAAAAAGGGTTAATTTCCACACCTGCCTTTTTGAGTTCTAAGTAAAAATGGTAAAGAGGGAAAATCTAAAATATTAGGAAACTAGGAAAAGAGGTAAACATAAAAAGGGAAAAAGGGGAGCTTAAGGGAAAAAGCGGAAAGTCAACTTAAGAAAGAATCTACCATTTAAGAGCTTTCTAATTTAAACTGAATTAGCAATTTAATAATAGGGAAAGCCTTTAAAACTAGTAAGGGAATTTGGGGACACCTAGGAGTGATTCTAGGAGTAACTCTAGGTGGGTGAGGGAAATAAGATAATTAATTAATTAAAGAAATTAAATAATGGAGGAATGTAGGGGATTGGGGACACTTGTACAAAGAAGAATTTTTAGGAATTTATTTTTAAATTTTTTTAATTAAATGAGATTTTATGAAAGAAAGGAAGTTCGAAACTCTATATAATTAAGGAGGGAGAAGGATGAAGGACCATCTTCTATTTGCATAACATTACGCTGCAGAATTATCTACTTGATTGATTTACTTGTGGGAGTTGGGATAGCCAGGGTGAAGAGGAGTGGTAGCTCGGCCTTGCGAGGCGAGCTGGGAGCTAGTCGAAATCTCTGGATAGTGTGTGTGGCCCCTTTGCAGCTTGGGGGGCTAAGGGGGAAGAAGAGTACCCCTAGCATTGGCTAGGAGGTATCGGTGAAGTCTTGATGGTCGGCAAGTGGGGGTTGAACAGAGTGCACGGGACGTCATTCGGAGCGAGCGATTAGGCAACTATACGCTCTCTTCATTTTTGTATGGTAGAATGTATTAGGACTTATGCTTGGATCTTCTTATTTAATGGAAAAGTAAAATGATGTTTTTTTAAATTGGTGACTGAAACTTTACTTGGCCTAGCTCGTTGGTTGTTGAATCCCATGGCCTTTGTTTTCCCACATGTCATGACCTCCCTGTGGTGCTGATTTTGACCTTGAGGTTGTTTAGCCTTCATCCCTAGCTCACCAATCCTTGCCTGAGCAGTCGGCCAGGAGCCTGATCTACGGTCGTCGCCTTAGCGTTAAAAGACCTATGGATCTAAACGCCATACTTTTATTTGCTAGGATGGTGAAGCGAAGGACGAACCCATCTGTTGGCTACCTCTGTTGTTTTCCTTGATAGTTTGTTGACTTGCGCCTTCCGATACGGCCTCTGTGTATGGATTATCTTGCTTCCTTGTTGTTTATTTTTCTACGCCTTGACTGATAGAAGCATGTGATCCTTTTGATGAGTTATCCTTATGGCCCTGACATTCTCTTACTATTGTCATCATTTTTACATTGGTATCCCGAGATGTAAAAATGATTTAACTTCGATCTGCGTTTTGGTTCTCATTGGATTGACTTGTTTTTATCACTTCTGCAATTGTCGTTATGTAGTGGATGAAAAAAAAAAAAAAAAATCTTACCTCTGCGATTTTAATTATGTAAAAAATGTAAAATATTGACTCTTCTATTGTAATTAGGTAATGATGTAAAAAAAAATATTACTTCAACGAATGTAATTTGTGATAGATGTAAATCTTAACTCTGCATTTTATTTTGTTGGTCAATTTAGCTCTGCGTTGGATACTCCCTCGCAGCATAACCTTGTGTGTTTTTGATGACTATTTTTTCTGCATCCCTTATTCATACCTCTACACCTTAATTTTTGAAGATGGTTAGTCTGTGTTGTCCGATTTGGTGGCAGCATTCACTTGATTGAGTTTTTTTTTTGGAATGACCGGAAGGTTGTGCCTTGAGACCCTGCCAGAATTTCCTTGGGTGCATGCTCTTGTTACCCTTAACCACTACAAACTTTATTCTTGCTAGACTCCATTGTGTTGATACCCTTCCAGACTGCCATTCGATGCTTGAAACTGGTGATTTTTCCCCCTTGGGACTACTCTTCGTTATTGTTACCTATGGTCAGTGAGGTTAGCTGCCTTAGGATTGCATTTCTCTTGAATTTCTTAGCCCAAACTCTGTCTGGAGGAAGCAATGAATTATCCCAGCGTTTCCACGCTTTTTCCATCTTGAATGTTGTCTGCTCCACATGCGTAAGTCTCTAGCGAGTGTGTTCCCTTAAGTTTTTCTTTTACCTGAGCGGAAGCTGTTGTTTTCTTCCACGCATGAGTGCGATTGCGTTGTTGAATCCCCATTGATTGGAATCAACTTACCTTCATGCTTGGAGATGCCTTAAGAATGTAGTATATCCACATTTACTGCCTTGTCTATCCCAGATTCCATTCCAAGGATTGAGTTATTGCGTTGGCGTTTTCTTTTAAAAGAATACATGTGCTGCATGTTGCCTGGGTTTTTCCATAATTTGTCACCTCGCGAGTTGGGCTCTAGATGGCTTGCGACTTCTTGTATTTTTAACTTGGCGAGGTTGTTATGAATCCCTGTGCCTTCTTGACTCCTTGTCAGCCTAGTCACTAACCATCCTACCCTGCCCTTTGTGTGCGGTGTATTGCACAGCCTTAATTCTCATGTCAATTTCTGTAATATTTATATTCAACATAGATTTCGTTATTATGTATGGCATTAGTTCTCCCTAATCCATTACGACAGTAAATTAATAATAGTAAAGCTAAATGATTCAACATTTATGCCTGAGTTTTACCCTTGCCTTGAGTCTTTACCTTTACCTAGCATTGAATATTATTAAATGCCTTATTATTTTCTTTGTTATTTAATGCCTAGTTATTTTCTTTAGGTTAAATGCCAGGTTATAATTGTTATTAAATGACTTGTTATTAAATGCCCTAATATTAAATGCCTTGTTATTTGCTTTAGGTTAAATTCCTTGTTATTTTCTTTATTATTTATTTTAATGGTAGCAGTCTAGTTTAAGATTGTTACTATTGTTATTGAGATTTATGGCTAGTTGGATGGAGATTAGGATTAAAATAGATGTGACCCTATAGGTTGTATTAATGATTTAAATTGAATGGTGAGTAAAGATTGGATTGAATATTTTTAACTTTGCTAGATTGGTTGTATTTAATGTCTATTTGATTGTAAATTAATGGCTAATTTATAATTTAGACAAGCTAGTTAGATTATAATTAATGAATAATTATATTTTTAATTATTAGCCAAGTCGAAGTCCAAACTTGCTTATTGATGTCCATTTAACGTTGAATTAGATGGTACCTCGATGACAAATTGTAATTAAAATTGCCCAAATGGATTGGTTTTAAGGCTAAATTAGATTGTACCTTAAGGTCATGTTGCATTTTAGACATGCTAAGTTGGGCTTGTAATAGATGATTAAAATAGACTGTAATTATTGACTAGCTTGACCTGACGATGGATCGGGATATTGGAGAAGTTGTTTTTAGCTTGCGCTTCCCATGGAGGGTGTTGTTGTTCATTACAATTAATGTTTGTACTTGGTTTGTAAACATTTAATGTTCTTGGTTGCTCGCTGTAAGGGTTCTAGTTGTTGGTGTAATTAATTTTGGGGGCGTGGGGTTGTTAGGATGATTGTCCTTATCTTAGTAGGCTTGGTTTGCTTGTGGCCAGCCTTGAGACCTTAAATGGTCAAAATCGATGGGAACGTGGGCTTGAGCGTTGATTATGGGTCCTAGAGGTCTAAACCATTGCAGGGTAGGACGGGCGAGTAGTCATTCTTATTCTTTGTTGGTTGATTGTCGTACATTGCTTCCAAGTGATTTATGTGCTTCTTAGGTCATTAGGTTGTTGTCGCATGATTTGCATGTGTCATGTTCGTTGTCGTGTTGCAGCGTTGAGTATAATGTCTTTATTACCCTTCCACACACACACACAAAAAAAAAAAAATTCACTTGTTATGTGAGGCTTCTTGTCATAACAAAATGGTAGGTTCGCTACATATGGTATCAGAGCGGGTTCAACCAGCGACTTGGGATTGCTATGGATTTCGTTGATATGATTTAATTATGATGTCGCTAATTCAGTTGACTTGTGTGCATGCAGGTAATCATGGTTAGAGGACGTTGCAGAGGTAGACAACGGGGTGCGAGGGGAGGAGGCACAATGCCTCCAATAGCATCCACGTCTGAGGGGTCTAACCCCTAGGGAGATGAGCAGGTTCTCGGACAGGAGTAGATAGCAGTTGGTGATGTAGTTGGAATGATGAGATATTTTCAGCACATGTCCAAGGAACTGATTAGTCATTTTGACACAGATGAGGATAGGGAAACGACACTTGTTGAGGTTCCACCGTGCACTTCGGTCAGTACTGGTAGCATTCACCGTGAACTTGAGAAGCTCAAATTTCCCGAGTTCTTTGGTGTCCCGAACGGCGAGGCTGTTGAGGCATCGTTGGTGAACATGGTGATGTGCTTTGCACTTCGCGATTATACCTCCAACATGAAGGTCCTCATGGAGGTATTTCAACTGAAGGGGAGCGCTCTTCTATGGTGGAAGACTCTCCTACCGCAATTGAACATGTCCATCGAACATGTGTCATGGGAACTATTTGAGGAACGGTTCTGAGAGAGGTACCTTTCAAAGGAATTCATTGAGTGTCAGCTCAATAATTTCAACGCCTTACGATAGGGAGGTCGTACAGTGCCCGAGTATGAGGCTCGTTTTATGGAGCTACTCTGGTATGCTCCGCACCGTAACACTGAGAAAATTAAGGTCAATAGGTTTGTGTTTAGCCTTAACGGTAACATACGTGCAAAGGTCAGGATTTTGATGCCTCAAACCTTACATGATGCCATCTAGAAGGCCCTCATAGCAGAGGAGGAGCTTATCAGCGGGGGTCAGACCAGGACTCCAACAAGACTAGCAATGAAGGTGTCATCTGGAGCACAGCAGCATTAGACACCAGCCAGACATATGTCGAGATATCGTGACTTCCAGAGGGGACCCACTTTCACTACACCTCGACGATCAACGCCTCAGCTGCGGACACCTTATCGGGGACCACAACATCAACAACAACATCGACTGTAGAAACAACAGTTTAGGTATGTTCAGTAGAACAGACCAAGATTCCAGGCTGGTGGGCCGTCATCTTCTACTTCAGGTACCAATACTACTAGGCTGAAGAAAGGGTGTTGGACGTGTGGGAAGCCACACTACCAGCGTGATTGCTCGATGGATAGGACTAGAGCGTCCATATCAGCCAAACCCACTACCGTGAGAGATATCGGCAAGGTCCATCAGATTCATGCAGTGGTGAATAACCGCTAGGCAGAGCATCAGTCGACTGTGCTCGAGACGATAGGTACCGTCGCTGACCAGACCCTTAGTATTTTGATTGATCCCGGTGCTACCGAGAGTTTCATTTCTGGTGTAGCGCTAAAAAGGATTAAGGTAAAGGTAGTCAAACAGGATGGGTTTATCTTCGTAGAGATGGCTTTGGGAGCCAAACAAAAGGTTGGAGGAAAGGTTACAGGTTGTATCCTTAACCTGGGAGAGTTTGTCACAAGGGACAACCTGTATGTCATGATCTTAGGATCTTATGATGTTGTGATTGGTATGGACTGGTTGGAATCACATGAGGCGATACTCAACTGTAAGACGAAATGGTTGAGCTTGTTCGATGACGAGGGACAGAGATGTGTGATTGTAGGATGGAACCAGGGAGTTTCCCTGAGGTTCATCTCTTCCTTACAGCTACAGAAGAGCATGCGCAAGGGGTACAATCTTTATGCTATCCTTGCGTTAAATGAGAAGGGATTAGCGGAAGGTTTAGAACACTTTCCAGTGGTGAGAGAGTTTGCGGACGTATTTCTGTAGAAGTTACATGGGATGCCGCCGGAAAGGGAATTGGAGTTTACCATAGACCTAAAACCGGGGACTGAACCGATAGTAAGAATGCCTTATCGGATGTCGACCCTGGAGTTACAAGAGTTGAAAATGCAATTGAAGGAGTTGTTGGACCTGGGACTGATATGTCCATGCGTGTCACCATGGGGTGCACCTCTTATTTTCATATGAAAGAAGGATGGGTTATGGAGTCTCTGCATTGACTACCATCAATGGAACAAGGAAACGATCAACAATCAGTATCCGTTGTTGAGGCTTGATGATCTGTTCGACCAATTGAAGGGCGCGATGGTGTTCTCGAAGATCGACTTGTGATTAGGATACAACCAGTTATGGATTAAGGAAGATGATGTCCCTAAGACCGCCTTTAAGATGAGGTTTGGACATTACAAGTTTACTGTTTTACTGTTTGGAATGATAAACGCCCCAGGGGTATTTATGAGTTTGATGAACGGGGTGTTACGAGAGTACTTGGACAAGTTCGTCCAAGTATTCATTGACGATACTTTTATTTACTCTTGGATGATGGAGGAGCATGAAGAGAACTTACGCTTGGTACTACGGTGTCTGTGAGAGCACAAATTGTATGAGAAGTTGTCTAAATGCTCTTTTTATCAATCAAATATTCACTACTTAGGGCATGTCATCTCCGTCGAAGGCATCGTTGTGGATCTAGCCAAGGTCGAGGCTCTCCTGGAATGGCCTGTGCCAACGAATGTCCCAGATGTGCATAGCTTCATGGGTTTAGTAGGATACTATCGACGGTTCGTCGAGGGATTTTCGAAGATAGCAAATCCGATCACGGAATTGCAGAAGAAAAAAAAGAAGTTTGTTTGGACCGAGAAATGCGCAGAAGCATTTAGGAGGCTCAAGGAGTTGTTGACAATAGTACTGATACTAAAGGTCCTTGACATGGACATAGACTTCTTGGTATGGACTGACGCATCCAAGGAAGGCTTAGTCAGAGTCTTGATGCAAGACAGATGAGTGATCGCTTACATCTCGAGGAAACTGAGAAGGCATGAGGATAACTACACGACGCATGATTTGGAGTTGTTAGCCATCGTATATGCCTTGAAGGTTTGGAGACACTATCTTGTTGGACGAAAATTCGAACTAAATACTGACCATTGTGGACTACAACACATATTTATGAAAAGCAACCTGAACGCGCGACAATGATGTTGGCCAGAATTGCTTAGCGAGTACGACTTCAAGATTACTTACATACAAGGAACAATGAACCGAGTGGCAGATGCTTTGAGTCGAAGATCGCACATATTTTCGGTGTTGCCTCTTCAAATGAATCTACATGAAAATATTCTAACGTTACAACATGTTGATGACTGGTAAAAAGAGGTTGAGGGTTTTTTCGGACAAAACACAACGATGGTACCACGATTTGAAGGATTTTCGTTTTATAGAGATGATCTATTGAGGTTTAAAAATCAGATCTACATCCTACCAAATGATGAGTTGAGGATGTTGATCCTAAGCGAGGCTCATAGAGCAGTTTACATGGCTCACTTGGGAGTCACGAAGATGAGGGAAGACCTTAAACCCTTATTCTTCTGGAAGGGAATGAAAGCAGACATAGTCAACTATGTTGTCAGATGTCTAGAATGTCAGCAGGCAAAGGCTGAACATAGACACCCAACAGGATTACTACAACCACATGCTATTCTGGAATCGAAGTGGGAGGTTATTTCGATGGATTTTATTGTTGGACTGCCACTGACGACAAGGAGACATGACTCGATTTTCATAGTAGTAGACACTCTGACGAAGAGTGCTCACTTTATTCCTATGCATACGATGTATTAGGCACCTAACATAGCTAGAGTTTTCATCAGTGAGATTGTGAGGCTGCATGGCGTGCCTAAGAGGATTATATCCAATCGATGATCGGTGTTTAGTGGATGATTTTGGACGAGTTTCCAAGAGGCCTTGGGAACACAAATTAACTTTAGTACTGCGTATCACCCAGAGAATGACGGGCAGACTGAACGAATGAACCAGAACTTGGAGGACATGTTGCACATGTACATGATGCACCAACAAAAGCGTTGGGAAGAATTCTTGCCACTAGTGGAGTTCTCTTACAACAACAGTTATCGGAGCACCATTAAGATGATGCCTTTTGAGTTTCTTTATGGGCGACCATGTCGGATGCCTTTGAATTTGGATCGGCTTGAGGATAGGGTCTTGGTGGGACCAAAAGCGATCCAAGAAATGGAAGAGAAAATGAAAACAATAAGACAAAGGATTAAAGAAGCACAGGATCGACAGAAGAGTTATGCCGATGCGCACCATGTCGACCGTAGTTACGAGGTTGGTGATCGAGTCTTCTTGCGGGTTAAACCTCATAAAAGTTTGATAAAGTTTGGGAAGGGAGATAAACTCTCTCCTAGGTTCATGGGACCTTTCGATATTGTGGAGAGAAAGGGACCCGTGGCCTATCGACTAGCATTGCCTAATTTATTGAGGCGTATGCACGATGTTTTTCATGTATCTGTTTTGAGACATTATATTAGTGATCCTACACATGTTATTGACATGAGTTCCTTGTAGGTATTGGACGAGGGAGCGCTCACAGCTGAGACGGTCCGCATCTTGGATCATCGCGTTCGACAGCTATGACGTCGAATGATAGATCAGGTCAAGGTCCAGTGGGACAATTATAGTCTGCACTCGACAACCTGGGAGGACACATATGATATGCGCCAGTATTTTCCATTTTTGTTTGATAGATAGACATATGATAATGTGATACACTTTATTTCGGCATATATACTGTGAAACTTCGGGAGGAAATTTAGACCAAGAGGGGGTGTATGTAACATCCCTCTTTGTCGCACAAAGCGAACTTATTCTTTGAGGACACTTGCTTGCAAGTGATCTGAATTATTATTCTATTAAAACTTTTGATTTTGATTATGAGGAATTATGTGATGATGACATGTTGTTTTTCTGCCTCGACATAGATAGGTTCTATTGACTCGGTTTTACTAAGTGTGCAAGATTATGGACTTACAGGATGCTGAGGCATCGATGGAACCCCTTGGACTCCGAATCGAGTCGGGGAGTGTAACATTGGGGTTTGATTGTTTCACTGTGATTTTAGTACTTCTGATTAGATGATATGATATGAATATATTCTGACATGATTTGTTGATGATGCAGGCTGACGATAGCTTACTGACCAGACTCACATGTGGAGTAAGGGGGTCACACATGACTACCAGAGATGTTGAGGGAGAGGTGTAGTTAGCAGTCCTACCACAACATACTAGCACTCCCGCCGTGGCTCAAACTGTAGGTTAATGATTACCTAGTTCGAGAGGACCCACGATGTTGTGAGGGCAGACTGCAACAGTTGATCGTGATGATTCTAAGGGGCACGTAATAAGGCGTGGGTCTTATTCCTTAGAGGCCCTTAGTCTCCCACAAGTTCGCCTGGTGGAGTATTGACTCCAAGGGTTATTGATGTCTACCACGTCAGCCAAGAGGCAAGTGACACCCTTGGAGCACATGATGTGTCCTGAAGGGAACGTCGCGCAAGAAAAATGGAGAGTGACAAGTGGCACCATTGGAGCATGTAGTGCATCCTGAAGGGCATATTGCGCAAGGGAACATATGGGGTGAGTGGCACCCTTGGAGAACCTAGTGCGTTCTGAAGGGCACGTCCCATTGTTGATGATAAAGGAATGAACCTAGATGGCCTTAGGACGAATAACGTGTTAAGTATTTTTAAAACAAATTCCCTAATTTAAGGTTTAAGTCTAAACTATGCTAGTGGTAAAATTTTATCTCTAAATAATAATAATAATAATAATAATAACAATAAACCACATGAATAATAATTATGATCTTCATTAAATCTTGTAACATGAAGGGAGTAAGAAATTAGTTGTTTCAAAAAAAATCTATTGGATTAAAATTTAAAAAGGGAATTAATTGTTTTATTACCTTGATAAATTAAAATATACTAATTAAATAAGAAAAGGGAAAAAGGGTTAATTTCCACACCTGCCTTTTTGAGTTCTAAGTAAAAAGGGGAAAGAAGGAAAATCTAAAATATTACGAAACTAGGAAAAGAGGTAAACATAAAAAGGGAAAAAGCGGAAAGTCAACTTAGTAAAGAATCTACCATTTAAGAGCTTTATAATTTAAACTAAATTAGCAATTTAATAATAGGGAAAGCCTTTAAAACTGGTAAGAGAATTCGGGGACACCTATGAGTGATTATAGGAGTAAATCTAGGTGGGTGAGGGAAATAAGATAATTAATTAATTAAAGAAATTAAATAATGGAGGAAAGTAGGGGATGGGGGACACTTGTACGGAGAAGAATTTTTAGGAATTTATTTTTTTTAATTTTTAATTAAATGAGATTTTAGGAAAGAAAGAAAGTTCGAAACTCTATATAATGAAGGAGGGAGAAGGATGAAGGACCATCTTCTGTTTGCGTAATGTTACGTTGCAGAATTATCTACTTGACTGATTTACTTGTGGGAGTTGGGATACCCAGCTCGGAGAGGAGTGGTAGCTCGACCTTGTGAGGCGATATGGGAGCTAGTCGAAATATCTGGATAGTGTGTGTGGTCCCTTTGTGGCTCGGGGGTCTAAGGGGGAAGAAGAGTACCCCTAGAATTGGTTGGGAGGTACCGGTGAAGCCTCGACGGTCGGCGTTCCGGGGTTGCACGAAGTGCACAGGACGTCATTCGGAGCAGGCGATCAGGCAATGGTACACTCTCTTCATTTTTGTATGGTAGAATGAATTAGGAATTATGCTTGGATCTTCTTATTTAATGAAAAAGTAAAATGATGTTTTTTTAAAATTGGTGACTGAAACTTTCCTTAGCCTAGCTCGATGGTTGTTGACTCCCATGGCCTTCGTTTTCCCGCATGTCATGACCGCCCTGTGGTGTTGATTGTGACCTTGAGGTTGTTTAGCCTTCATCCCTAGCTCACCAGTCCTTGCATAAGCAGTCGACTAGGAGCCTTATCTATGGTCGTCACCTTAGTGTTAAAATACCTATGGATCTCAACGCCCTGCTTTTTTGTGCGAGGATGGTGAAGCAAAGGACGAACCCATCCGTCAGCTACCTCTGTTGTTGTCCTTGATAGTTTTTTGACTTGCGCCTTTCGGTACGGCCTCTTTGTATGGATTATCTTGCTTCCTTGTTATTTATTTTGCTGCGCCTTGACTGATAGAAGCTTGCGATCCTTTCGATGAGTTATCCTTATGGCCCTCGTATTCTCTTACTGTTGTCAACATTTTTACATTGGTATCCCGAGATGTAAAAAGTATTTAACTTCGATTTGAGTTTTGGTTCTTGTTGGATCGACTTGTTTTTATCACTTCTACGATTGTTGTTATGTAGTGGATGGAAAAAAAAAAAAAAAAATCTTACCTCTGCAATTGTAATTATGTAACAGATGTAAAATATTGACTCTGCTATTGTAATTAGGTAATGATGTAAAAAAAAATATTACTTCGGCAAATGTAATTTGTGATAGATGTAAATCTTAACTCTGCATTTTATTTTGTTGGTGAATTTAGCTCTGTGTTGGATACTCCCTCACAGCATAACGTTGTGTGTTTTTGATGACTATTTTGGTTGCATCCTTTATTCATACCTCTGCTCCTTAATTTTTTAAGACGATTAGTTTGTATTGTCCGATTTGGTGGAAGCCTTCACTTGACTGATTTCTTTTTTTTTGGAATGACCGAAAGGTTGTGCCTTGAGACCCTGCTAGAATTTCCTTGGGCGCATGCTCTTGTTACCCTTAACCACTACCAAATTTATTCTTGCTAGAATCCATTGTGTTGATACCCTTCTAGACTGCCATTCGATGCCTGAACCTGGTGATTCCGCCCCCTTGGGACTGCACTTCATTACTGTTACCTGTGGTCGATGAGGTTAGCCACCTTAGGATTGCGTTTCTCTTGAATTACTCAGCCCAAACTTTGTCTGGAGGAAGCAATGAATTATCCCACTGTTTCCACGCTTTTTCTAGCCTGAATGTTGTCTTCTCCGCATGGGTAAGTCTCTAGGGAGTGTGTTCCCTTAAGTTTTTCTTTTACCTGAGTGGAAGCTGTTGTTTTCCTTCACGCCTGAGTATGATTGTGTTGTTGAATCCCCATTGATTGGAATCGACTTACCTTCATGCCTGGTGATGCCTTAAGACTGTAGTATATCCACATTTAGTGCTTTGTCTATCCCATATTCCATTCCAGGGATTGAGTTATTATGCTGGTGTTTGCTTTTAAAAGACTGCATGTGTTGCATGTTTCCTAGGTTCTGCCATTTGTCACCTCGTGAGTTGGGCTCCAGATGGCTTGCGACTTCTTGTATTTTTAACTTGAAGAGGTTGTTATCAATCCCTGAGCCTTCTTGACTCCTTTCCAGCCTAGTCATTGACCTCCCTGTCCCTCCCTTTGTGTGCGGTGTATTGGACAGTTGTATTGCACAGCCTTAATTCTCATGTCAATTTATGTAGTGTTTATATTCAGCATAGATTTGCTTATTATGTATGGCATTAGTTCTCCCTAATCCCTTACGACAGTAAATTAATAATAGTAAACTTAAATGATTCAGCGTTTATGCCTGAATTTTACCCTTGCCCTGAGTCTTTACCTTTACATGGCAGTGAATATTATTAAATGCCTTATTATTTGCTTTGTTATTTAATGGCTGGTTATTTTCTTTAGGTTAAATGGCAGGTTATAATTGTTATTAAATGCCTCGTTATTAAATGCCCTTTTATTAAATGCCTTGTTATTTGCTTTATTATTTATTTTAATGGTAGCAGTCTAGTTTAAGATTGTTACTATTGTTATCGAGATTTATGGCTAGTTGGATGGAGATTAGGATTAAAATAGATGTGACCCTATAGGTTGTATTAATGATTTAAATTGAACAGTGAGTAAAGATTGGATTGCATATTTTTAACTTTGCTAGATCGGTTGTATTTAATGTCTATTTGATTGTAAATTAATGGCTAATTTATAATTTAGACAAGCTAGTTAGATTATAATTAATGAATAATTATATTTTTAATTATTAGCCAAGTCGAAGTCCATGCTTGCTTATTGATGTCCATTTAACGTTGAATTAGATGGTACCTCGATGACAAATTGTAATTAAAATAGCCCAAATGGATTGGTTTTAAGGCTAAATTAGATTGTACCTTAAGGTCATGTTGCATTTTAGACATGCTAAGTTGAGCTCGTAATAGATGATTAAAATAGATTGTAATTATTGACTAGCTTGACCCGATGATGGATCGGGATATTGGCGAAGTTGTTTTTATATTGCACTTCTCGTGGAGGGTGTTGTTGTTCATTACAATTAATGTTTGTACTTGGTTTGTAAACATTTAATGTGCTTGGTTGCTCGTTGTAAGGGTTCTAGTTGCTGGTGTAATTAATTTTTGGGTGTGGGGTTGTTAGGATGATTCTCCTTAGCTCAGTAGGCTTGGTCTACTTGTGTCGGGCGGGATGTAGTCACCTGTTTGTTCCTCAAAATAGTTGCCAACCTTGAGACCCTAAATGGTCAAAATCGATGGGAACCTGGGCTTGAGTGTTTCGTATGGGTCCTGAAGGTCCTAACCATTGTAGGGTAGGACAGGCGGGTAGTCATTCTTATTCTTCATCGGTTGATTGTCCTACATTTTTTCCAGGTGCTTGATGTGCTTCTTAGGTCATTAGGTTGTTTTCGCATGAGTTGCATGTGTCATGTTCATCATCATCTTGCGACGTTAAGTATAATGTCTTTATTACCCTTCCACACACACACACACAAAAAAAAAAAAATCACTTGTTATGTGAGGCTTGTTGTCGTAACGAAATGGTAGGTTCGCTACAAGGACCCACAGAGTGCGAGTTGTGAGGCTAGGAGGGTCGAGGAGCACTGTGCAGAGATTGTAATGGGAAAAAAATAGGAAGATATGAACACTTTGGTTGCCTTTATTTCTGCTGGGATCCATTGATGCCTCTCCCATCGCCATTGAAGGCTGACAGGATTGATATAGGCGACTGGTATAGGTGGCTTTGCTGGATCACTCATTCGAGAGCTCCTCCAGGCACACTGACTTAACTCCCCTCATGGTGTGTGCCATGGGGAGTAAATACGTTAGAGGTGGTGGCTTGGGACAATAACTCCCCCCGCCATCTGTCCCTGCCATTTGTCCCCCTCCTCTTGCCAAGTGTCACCCCATCCGGGTTAGATGTCTCAATGTTACGGGACGTTAACTTGTTTCTTTATATTAGAGGAAGAGAAGTTATTAACCAATGAAAAATACATAAAGTCATATTCAAGACCTAAAGATTTTTTTAGCTAGTATTAGAAAAAATAGAAAAAGACTAATATCTCTTATTGTCTAAAAAAAAGTAATATCTCTTATCATCATAAAAAATTTCTAACAATGAAATCATATACTTTGAAATAATAAATCCTATGCTATTTAATCTCATGACCTAGAGGAAAACCATATAGAATGGATTTCAAAACTTTATTATCTTATTTTTTTTTAAATAACAAAATTATAAAACCTAATTTTTCTATTTGTCTCCAATACACAACAAAATATGGAGAGACTACTTAGTCACCCTTGTATCTAGTTTGAGTGTAGGCTTCCATAACTACGTTCTAACGGTGTGGCTTCTACGTGGTCTTTCTCGCCCTGCAACTGATGTCCCTTACATGCTTCACTTAACCATCGCCATGTTCACATTAACCACATTTATTGAAAATAAATAACTTAAAATATCAAAATAATATCCATACATCCTCAGGATTTCAGTAAATTTAGGCTTTCGAGTTACAAGTTATTCATTATTTAAGGTGTTGGTTAAAGAATTTGGTGGGGAAATGTAAATTTGGACAAAATATCTATTTTCTGTTTAAAATTTGTCAATTCAAGATTTTCAGTATAGATCATGTCATCAACATATAAACATACAATCAAAATTTTACCATGCTGATCTATTTTGGTGTAAAGAGTTGGCTCATTTTGGCTTCTACTGAAACCACTTTTGATCAAGTAAGTGTCAATTCTACTGTACCAAGCTCTTGGAGCTTTCTTTAAGCCATACAAGGCTTTCTTCAACCAATATACTTTGGCTGGTTGTTCTTGGACTTCAAATCCTGGTGGCTGATCGACATACACCTCTTCTTCTAAAAAACCATTCAGGAATGCTGAATTGACATCCATCTGGTATACTTGCCATTTGTGTTGGGCTGCTATGGCCAATAGACTCCTTACAGTGTCTAGTATTGCTACTGGAGAAGAAGTTTCACCATAATCAGTACCTGGTTGTTGTGAGAATCCTTTGGAAACAAGTCTTTCCTTGTGTTTTTCAATCTTCCCTTTTTCATTGAGTTTAGATTTGTAAACCCACTTGACACCAATACTCTTCTTATGAGTTGTTAAATAAACAAGATCCCATGTCTTGTTTTTCTCAATGGAGTCAATTTCTTGGTTCATGGTTTGAACCCAATGTGGCTCCTTAACCGTTTCCTTAAAAGATGTAGGTTGACATGACATTAAAGCAAAAAGGTTGTGTTGTTCAAAGTCATCCAACTGCTGATGGATTTCTCTCAAACTTCGAGTTCTTTGATTTTGAATTTTAGAGGATGAGTCTCTGCTGGAAGTTGAGTTATCCTGAGAATTTCCAGGTTGTCTTTGTACCTGCAATCTTGGAAGAATAGTTTGAGGTACTTGCTGTCCTAAATTTTCTGCATTTTCAGAACTTGGCAACAATGTATTTTGATTGTCCATTTGTTGATTTTCTGAATCATTTCAGAATTGATTTTCTAGAAATTTTACATCTCTGCTGAGAATTAGTTTCTTGGTGATTGGATTGTAAAGCCTATAAGATTTATATGTTTCACTATATCCAGTGAAAATACATTTCTCACTTCTGTCATCAAGTTTCTTCCTTAATTCGGAAGGTATGTGAGAATACGCTATGCATCCGAATATCCTTAGATGTGCAACATTGAGTTTTGTCCCACTCCATGCTTCTTGGGGGACTTTCATATTTAGACTTGTGGTTGGAGATCTATTCAAGAGATAAGTTGAGCATGCTACTGCCTCAGCCCAAAAATTATTTGACAAACTTTTCTCTTTGAGAAGTGTTCTTGCCATATTCATTATTGTCTGATTTTTTCTTTCAGCCACTCCATTTTGTTATGGAGTATACCTAGCTATTGTTTGCATGATAATTCCATGTGATTTGCAGAAATTTACAAATTCTCTGGAGTTGTATTCTCCTCCTCCATCTAACCTGAGTGCTTTGATATATTTTCCACTCTGTTTTTCAAATTCTGTCTTGAATTCTTTGAATTTTGCAAAAGTTTCAGACTTGTGTCTGAGAAAGTAGATCCATATTTTTCTGCTGAAATCATCAATAAATGTTAGAAAGTAAAAGCTACCACCTATTGAATCTATTTGCATTGGACCACATAGGTCAATGTGTACTAGTTCGAGATGTTATTTGGCTTGATTTGATGACTTTGGAAAACTAGTTCTCTTATGTTTTCCAAGTAAGACTCACATGGGGGAATTTGCTCTTTAAAGATAGGAAGACCTTTGACCATGGAGTTCTTCTGAAGAAGACTTAAACTATGAAATGGTATATGTCCAAATATTGTATGCCAAACCATTGTTTCATTCAGGGTAGATGCACTTTGTGCATATGGTTGAATCATATTTGCAGTTCTGAGTGTAAGGGGAAACATCCTATTTAGAGTCATATGGATTTCAGAAATTAATTTTCTGCTAGGGTTTTTGTCATATATTTTGCAAGATGCTCCTTCAAAAAGTACCTTATATCCATGTTCAATGAGCTGTCCTACACTTAGCAAATTATGTTTCAAATATGGAACATGATAGACATTGTTTATGTCTTTCTTGACATTCTGTTTAGTAAGAATAGGAACAGTTCCTTTTCCTTGAACTTTAACTAAAGCATCATTTCCAAGTGTAATATCAAATGAGAGTGAAGAATCAATGCATGAAAGTAAATCTTTGTTACCTATCATGTGATTGATGCATCCACTGTCCAACAACCAGAGATCTTTAGGTTGTTCTTCAGTCTTGTGACATGAGAGAAACATACCTCATGAGGTTTCTCTCGTAGGATTTGACACATGTGCTCTGCTCGAGAGCTGATCTGCTTGCTTCTTCCTGCATTTAGATTCATAGTGCCCATACTTTTTGCAGTAATAGCATTGTATGCTTGTTTTTTCATTTGATCGTCTCCCTCTGCCTCTTTGAGGCTGGAAATTTTGATTATGATCTTGTTGTCTGTGTGCTTGGAAGTGTTGATTCGGGTGTTGTTGTCTGTGTCCTCCACTGGAATGAGGATTTATGTGACTGCTCCCTCTTCCTTGGTGATCTCTGCCTCTCCCTTTGCTGAAGGAGAATTGCATTTTGAAAGCATTGGTGATGGACTCATCTATGAGATGCAGTCTGGTCTCATGTGTCACCAGAGAACCAATTAGTTCATCTGTTGAAAAACATGACAGATCCTTGGATTCAAGGATTGTTGTTACAACCATTTCAAATTTCTTTAGTATACTTCTGAGGATTTTCTCAACAATTCGTTGATCAGTGATGGTTTCACCAGTCAATCTGATTTGGTTCACGATGCCCATGACTCTGGTCATGAACTGATCCACATTTTCGGACTTTGTCATCCTTAGAGTTTCGAATTGCATCCTCAAGGTCTGCAGTTTAACTGTTTTGACCCTGTCATTTCCTTGATAGGAAGATTTAAGGATGTCCCAGGCCTGCTTTGAAGTACCAGCACCTGTGATTTTTTAAAAAATCGAGTCATCCACCGAATTTTGAATCCAAAATTTAGCTTTAATTTCTCTGTTTCGCTGAGTTGCCTGAGCAATTTTCTGTTGGTTTGTCATGGCGACAAGGTCTGCTAGATCTGGTTCCACATATTCATGATCCATTGAATCCAAACACTCTTTTGCTTGCAAGAACAACCTCATTCGAAGAGACCATAACTCATAGTTTTTTCCAACAAGAATCGGACCCTGAGTTGGTCCTAAATTGCTAAACGTTGCCATCTATTAAAGAATTTAACAAAACAGAAAAAAATTCTTACTTACCTGTCTCCTGTGTGTAATTTGCAGTGACTTCAGAACTCTGCGATTCAATATTTCGCGAGTTTCGACTTCGCGATTTTTGGCTTCGCGATTCTGTCTTCGAGACTTCGTTATACGAGTCCTTCGATCTCTTGTCACTCCAACATCCGATCGTCGAAACACTAAAGAGGGCTTAATGGCCTTAGATTGGCCCTTTGTCTCCGAACAATATGACCACACACCTAAAGGCTAAAGCGTTGTCGGCTTTTCGTGAATCGGGGAATCGCGATGCCTTCACCAGTTCTTTGTCCCTCAATTTACCGAAATTTTGCCTTTGGACAATTCAATAGTCCAGATCTTCCTGTGATCTGACGGTCCAGATCCTTTCGGGATTTCACAATTCATTATTTCACGAGTTTAGAACTCTTGTCCCAGAGTTTCCGAAACCGCAAACTCCGAAATGTCGATTTGCCGAAATGACGTTAACTTTAGTTAGCCCCTTGGGCTATACCTCTAGTCCACATGACCTCTCCTGATATGACCGCAGTCCCTTTCGAAGTTTCACGACTCAAACGTGCGACCTCTTGGTCTCTCGACTCCAGAAAAATCGATTCCCAAAATGCCAATGGCCTTCCCTTGCGGGACTTTCCCTAAGGGCCTAGATTGTTGCCACGCGTCCCCTCAAGTTGGACGGTCCTCGTCGTTTCACGATGCATGATGTCAAGATTTCGCGTATCGGGGTTTTGGAGAGCAGTCTCCTTCGCTCGTCCAACTTTCGATCCCCGATTTGTGATGGGATAAGATCGACAACTCACGATCTTTTGCGATCCAACGGTCCAGAATAACTCGTGATTTCGCGATTCATGAATTCTCACGGCAGTCTTCTAACCTTTACACCTTGCGAGTCAGCGAAATGACGAGATCACGCCATGTGTCTCTTGATGGACGGTCCAGATGATTTCAAAATTTCACGACTTCATAAGTCAAAATTTATCCTGTGCACTCCAGAGGACTAAACCTTGTGCACTTTCTCGCTGATCCAATGGCTATCGGTCCTCTGCGCAAGATCTAACGGCTGAAATTCTTTTGCCTTTTCCATGCTCTCCTCGTCCCTTCTGAACTGGATTTCCGCCTTAGATCTTCTCGAAGGACGGATCTTACTGCTGCGATGGTTGTTCTTTGCTCCTTAGACGCGATCTTTGATGCATTTGAAGGAATTTTCTCCTGTGGAAGAAAAATTCGTGATTCTTTCAAAGATTTGAAAGAATTACACAAATTCTTTAAAGTGTTATGTTCTCTGCAAAGAATTGACGAATTTGAACAAATATTCTTGAAATCTTCAATGTTTCTGCCTTCTGTAGGTTTTCTTTGTGGATCTTCGACGAATCCTAAAATTTTCAATATTCTTTAATATTTCTTCCTTCTCGTGTTTCTGCTACCTCAGACTTTTGAGCGTACAACGCTCTACTTCCTCGCGTGAGCTTCTTACGCTGATCTTTTCGAGCATATGAACGGATAGCTCTCCAATCCTTGTGAAAAAGTCTGTGTCGCGTGCTCTCAAGATCTGTGTAAGCTCTGCGCTATTTGAGGATCGTGTTGCTCTCCAGCCTGTGTGAAGAGGCTTACTGCTGAAGCTCTAATACCATGATAAATTGTGAAGCAAGAAATGCAGAGAGAAAGAATAAAACAGAAAACAGTATATTAGAATATAAGAAGAAGAGTACAAAGCGAGTACATGAAGAAGATCATGAAGAAGTACTATGCAAAGGGAAATAGATGAGCTAAATAGGCTCAAGAAAAATGAGAATAGAAAGTATAGCTGGCCAGGACAGCTGGCACAACAAATCTGTAGATCCAACCATTCATCACCCAGTTTCGGACAAAATCAAACAGAAAAAATTAACCCAAAACAACCAAAAGTTGCAACGTTTAGATTATTGCACAGCTATAGCATAACGTAAGGTATTTTACGGTAAATCCACAGAGAGTAAGCAGGACAGTGTTGGAACTTGGAACTCGTACATCCAATAGAGTTTTAATTAGACGCCGCATATCTACAATGTACAGTCATATATGAAACTGAACCAATAAGAAGCGGCTAGATAAACCTAACTTGAAGTTAATATGCAGATGGATATCCAATTCAACGTTGTGAAGTGGGAAACACAACAAATATCATACTGCAAACAAACACAACTGCGATCGGAAGGCTAATGACCAACTGCTTCTGGTCCTCTTGAGCATCCGTGTAGTAACAACTCACGACGTTGGTGTTAAATATATTGTACCCTCAACAGACTAACCGTACACTGCCAGCTGTACTGAACAGTTGTACTTTCTATTTTCGTCTTGCTTGAGCATATATAGCTCAACCATCTTACATTGTAATGATCTTCTGAGTTCTGTACTTCTTCATACATTTCAATATACTGTTCTATTCTTTCTCTCTACATTTCTCTTTGCTCCACAATTTATCATGGTATCAGAGCTTCAGCAGTAAGCCTCTTCACACAATCTAGAGAGCCACACAATCTGCACAGCGTAGAGCTTACACGCATCTTGAGAAAACATGACACAAACTTTTCACAAGGTTTGGAAAGCTTTCTGCAATACTCTTTAAAGATCACTGTAAGAAGCTTAAGGAGGAAGCAGAGCGTACAACGCTTGAAAGATCCTGGATGAAGAGAACGCAGAAGAAGAAACAGTAAAGATTCTTGTAATCTTTTCAAGAATCGTCAAAGATTGATGAAGAAAAGCCGGAGGAGGCGAGAAATTTTAAAGAACTCGTAAATTTCCCTCACATATGTTAAATATTGAAGCACAGAACGAAGAATTCATGAAATTCTTTCAAATCCTTGAAAGATTCACGAATCTTTTCTTCCGCAGGAGAAAATTCCGTTAAATTCGGGAAAGATCGCATCAAACACGCCAAGAATAGCCATTAAGACTACAAGATTCATCTTGTGAACAGATCCAAGGCGGGAAACCAGTCCAGAAGGGACAAGGAGAGCGCGGAACAGGCAAAAGCGTTTCAGCCATCAGATCTTACGCGAAGGCCCGACAGCCATTAGATCAGCAAGAAGGTGCACGACGATTAGTCGTTTGGAGTGCACAGGAGAACTTTTCACTTGAGAAATCTCGACGTCATCTTGACCGTCCATCAAGAGACATGTGGCGAGATCCTATTCCATTGGCATATCGGGATTCGAAAAATCGCGAAACCTGAGAACAAGTGATCGGGTTTCTTTCCAGTGAAATCCCCGACGCAAACCTAGCCGTCCATCTGTTCAGGACGCGTGGCAGAGATCGAAGCTTTCGGAAAAGTCCTGATAAGAGACTTCATTAGTTTTAAGGGATTCGGCATTTCACGGATCCTGGAGACAAGAGGTCCGGGAGATAACATATCGCGAAATCGCGAGGAAAGATCACGATCGTCCATCTGTTGGGACGCGTGGCAGTGATCAGGGGAATCGGAAAAGTCCCGATAGGATAGCGCCATCGGAAAATAGGCGATCGCAGAATTGAGGAGACAGAAAACATCGACATAAAGAATCGCAAAATCCCGATTCGCGATATCCTAATACGATCTGGACCGTCCGATCACAGCAGATCTAGACCGTTGAAAAGTCCAAAGGCGATTTTTCACGTTTCGGCATTTTGCATGACAAGGAACGGGAAAAGCCCGTAGTGCTTTAATACAAGGCGTGTGGTCACATTGAAAGGAAACCAAGGGCCAATTCAAGCCCGATAAGCTCCCATCGTCCATCGGCAAATCGACGTTTCTGAGATCGGAGGTAAATACGAATTTTTCCCTCTATTTTTTCTACATTTTTTTTTTATGTATGGCATTGTTTAGCAATCTAGGACCAACTCAGGGTCCGATTCTTTTGGGAAAGAATTATGAATTTTGGTCTCTACGAATGAGGTCATTCTTGCAAGCACAAAAGTGCTGGGAACCAGTGGATCTTGGATATGTAGAACCAGATCCAGCAGCCCTCACTGCCATGACAAATGCGCAGAGAATTGCTCAGGCAACTCTGAGGACCAAGGAAAACAAAGAAAAATTCTGGATACAGAACTCTGTGGATGATTCGATATTCTCGAAAATCACAGGCGCTGGTACTTCCAAACAGGCCTGGGACATCCTCAAAATGTCCTACCAAGGAAATGACAGGGTAAAAACAGTTAAACTGCAGTCCTTGTGGACACAATTCGAGACTCTCAGGATGACAGAGTCCGAAAATGTAGATTAGTTCATGACCAGAGTCATGGGCATTGTGAACCAGATCAAACTCATTGGTAAAACCATCACTGATCAACGAATAGTTGAGAAAATTTTCAGAAGTTTACCCAGGAAATTTGAAATGGTTGTAACAACCATTCTTGAATCCAAGGATCTGTCAAGATTCTCAACAGATAAACTAATTGGTTCTCTGGTGACACATGAGACAAGACTACATCTCACAGATGAGTCAATCTCCAATGCCTTCCAAAATCAGTTCTCATTCAGAAGAGGGAAAGGTAGAGGAAGAAGTAGAGGAAGATGGAACAATCAAGGTAACCCTCATACCAGTGGAGGGAACAGATAACAATATCCAAATCAGAATTTCCAAGGTCAAAGAAATCAACAACAATATCAACAACAGAATTTCTAGCCTCAAAGAGGCAGAGGGAGAAGGTCTAATGACAAAACTAGCATACAATGCTATTACTGCAAAAAGTATGGGCACTATGAATCTGAATGCAGGAAGAAGCAGGCAGATCATCTCTCAGGAAGAGCACATGTGTCAAATCATACAGGAGACACCTCAAGAGGTATGTTTCTCTCATGCCACCAGACTGAAGAACAACCTAAAGATCTCTGGTTGCTGGACAGTGGATGCAGCAATCACATGATAGGTAACAAAGAATTACTTTCATGCCTTGATTCTTCAATTTCCTCTGATATTACTCTTGGTAATGATCATTTAGTCAAAGTTCAAGGAAAAGGAATTGTTCCTATTCTTACTATATAGAATGTAAAGAAAGACATATGTAATATCTATCATGTTCCAGACTTAAAACATAATTTGTTAAGTGTAGGACAACTCATTGAAAAAGAATATAAGGTACTTTTTGAGGGAGCATCTTGTAAAATCTATGATAGAAAACCCAGTAGAAAATTAATTTATGAAATCCTTATGACTACAAATAGGATGTTTCCCCTTACCCTCAGAACTGCAAATCTGAATCAACCTTATGCACAGAGTCCATCAACCATGAATGAATCAATGGTTTGGCATATAAGATTTGGACATCTACCATTTCAGAGTCTAAATCTTCTTCAGAAAAACTCCATGGTCAAAGGTCTACCTATCTTTAAAGAGCAAATTCCCCCATGTGAGTCTTGCATACTTGGA
>JZKD02S0250491.1:253625-298688 GCA_000966675.3 Picea glauca
GGTATATATAGGAGACTAGGAGGTATAATTACAACTAATGGTCTAAAGCCGACATAAATAAAATAACATTACTAATATAATATGCCCCAATTAAGGGGTAATGAGCCAATATTAGAGCTTAACAATATACGATTTTTTCACAAAAATAAATTCAAGAGTAAAATCATTCAATCCATCCACAATTTTTTTTTTCCAAGGCCCATAGACCCTTCTCTCCTATATGGCCTGATATTTGGTTCCATAGCATTGTCTTCTCTATATATAGTTTTCTTTCTAAAGAAAGAGA
This sequence comes from Picea glauca, assembly GCA_000966675.3. Taxonomy (NCBI): domain Eukaryota; kingdom Viridiplantae; phylum Streptophyta; class Pinopsida; order Pinales; family Pinaceae; genus Picea; species Picea glauca. Next base: position 253,912 of record JZKD02S0250491.1, read on the forward strand.
TTTTTCAAGAGATTTTGACTATGAAGGTGTAGATCTTGTAGATCTATCCTTTTCATAATTTGAAGAACTATTACACTCAATATTGCATGCATCAATCTCGAACAAAATTTCCACACAAACACCATTAGAAAGTACCATAGATCCTCACACCATATTGCACCCTTTGTTAGAAGAAACAACCTACAAACCTACATCATTAAGTGTTCCTACTAATATTAGGTTTCATGCTAAACTCAAAATGTGAAAAACTCCATTGATCCCCTTTACTCCACCATCAAGGAATGTAATCAAGAATATACCAAGACCAAAAATGCTAAAAGGAGAGTCATCACCAAGGTTTACCATCCCACCATCATATTTATCGTATGCATAAAACCAGTTTCAATGGGAATTCATATGGAATGAAGCTTTGGAGTCTATCAACCATGCACTTTGGCTTGCACGAGTTTCCAAAGCTACAAAAAAGGCATATCCACCATCCTCTTGAGAATTGTTTTTACACTCGTCATTATAATAATTCTTTTTCTTCTTCTTCTTCTTGTCTTCCATGCAGTCCCTTTTGAAATGCCTGACCTTTATGCAGTTCCAACATTTATCCTTGAACTTTACTAGAGACTTATGTCTCCAATGGGATTTTAACCTACCATTTTCCCTCTTATCTCTCCCACGAGATTTTAACCTACCCTTCTCTCTCTTCTTTCCTTTCTCCTTCAATCTTCCACAAAAATTAAAGGCCTCATTGGTGGATTTAGAGGATTTATGAATCACCTCCTCTGAGATTAAAACAACCAAAACCTCATCAAGTACAAATACCTTCATAGTGCTTCAAACAACCATTACTAGGTTGTCCCATGAATCTAGAAAATAATACAAAAGAATCATAGAATGGCCCTCCTCATCCATCTTTACTCCAATTAAGATCAAATAGGTCATAATAGTATTAAATGAATTCACACGCTCAAATATTCAACCACCATCACCCGTTCTCAAAGAAAAATATGTTTTCCACAAAAAAGGTTTATTAACCAAGGATATATCCTAATACAAATAACTCAACTTATTCGAGAGAGTTGTTACAATGTTTTCCTCATAGACATTTAAAAATAACGAATTAGGAAAAAAGAGTCTGATAAGGATTCTCACCTTTCTCTAAAACACCACTCACTCTTTTTCTATTATGTCAATGGGTTTGGTTGCAGATACTACAACCCATACATCTTGATCTACAAGAATATATTCCATCTTGAGTTTCCACAACTCAAAGTTGGTTCCATTAAACTTCTCCATTTCTAATATCGATGTTGTTTCCATTTCCCTACAACAATATTTCCTTATGCACAAGTTCCCACTCAAGAAATATTAGATAAAAAAACTTCTCTGTAACACCTTGAAACCGAGGTGACTGAGCTACGATACTAAATGAAAAGAAGTAGAGGTGTGGAATATGCTTCCTACATTAATCCATGAGAGAAGAATGTGAAGAAATTAAAAACAATATCTAAAGCAAAATCAATGTATTATTCAACAACTAAATGGTTGCAATGCATAGTCCTTATGCTCTCAGCTAGAGTGTTTAGCAATAACATGGTTCTAGAGATACTTCAACAACATAATATTAAGCTAAAACCTACTCACTAAGTTTATTCCAGTCCTTGCACTAAATAAATAGGAATAAATAAAACCATAAACCATTTATGGTTTTTCATTTCTTCTTGCTTGAAACCACCAACAAGTTATTCCTTTCCATTGCTGTGCATTATTATTTTCTCAACTATAGCACTAAAATGTTCTCTACTCTTGCACCACGACACTACAATATTATCTTATCCACCATAGCATTTCAATGTTCTCTACTCCACTACAACGTTGCAATATTATATGCTTCACTATATCATTGTATTGTTCTCTACTCCATTACAACATTGCAATATTCTTTGCTTCACTACACCACTACAAGGTGTATGCCACTCCTATCCCAACACCCTAAAAATATTAGATGTCAAACATCCCCATCCTAACGAGAAATTCAAAAGAACTGTAGATTCAAAGGAGCATTGTAGAGATGGAGGATGGTGATTGATCAAAACCAATGATACCTTACAAAGACCAAACATAAGATTGGACAGAAGAAAGAATAAATAAATTAAGCTAATGTGTATTGCTTCATGATTCAAAATGGATCCAAACACAAGCAAATGGTTATAAGACTCAGTACCTACAAGTATAATTTGACAATTAATGAAGGTTGGATGAAAAAACATTATTAAAAAAAATCAATGAAAGACAATGAAAGACAATTAAATAAATGAAAAGAGGGGAAAATAAAATAATTAAATGACAAAGAAAAATGAAAATATTAGAGAAAAATGAGGAATGGGAAATGAAATATCATCAAATCTCTTATATCTTCATGTAACTTGACTCTAAATGGGATTTTGGGATTTTTTTAGCAAATAGGTGAGGATGCAAAAGACTCATGCACTTCATTATAACTAGATATTATCAAAATAGAAGTTGAGAAACCATTTGAATTAGGTTTTCTCATTTGGGTTTCGAGTGTAAACATGGTGTCCATTGTGTTGTCAATAGTTTGAATATTTTTCTATCTTTGTGGGAATGAGATCTCTCAATTAGTTATTTGGTGTTTCCTCTATTAAATATGTTTCCTTGTACTGATATTAATGGTTAAAGGGTGAATGGTCAACAATAGTTATGATTGTTTCACTCAAAATTCCATTTGCTATTGGAAATTGATGAACATAATCATCTCTTTATTCTCCATCATCCATTTTTCTCTAGTGTTGAAGATTTAAGGCTGCCATTAATTGATGCATTCAATTATTTAGTAGGGTTTCTAATTTTTTTCTTACTGAGTAGAAAATATAGAAGTCCGATACCATTGTTATTCCATACCCACTTCCACGATGAGGAACACACTTCTATGAGGCTATACGCCTCAAAACTATTCCTAGTGAGGTCGTATGTTATCTCTTATTGGTCCTTGAGACTAAATGTAGTCCATACAACCATGCATTGCACATTGCATTATCAAGATAAATCACACCACTATTTAATTTATTTCTTTGCAAAAAAAATGATATAAAGTGCTTTGTCTTTCTCTCACACCATATATTATGCTTCAATTAATGCCATCTCTTAATTCATTTCATATATGTGATCTTTTTAATTACCAACGTATATAGGTGTGGTTGAATTGGTTTTTAAGTCGAGGGATTAGAGATAAGTATAGAAAATATTGAGATAATATATGATATTCCCTTGCATTTATCATTGTGGTTTTGTATTATTTCATTTCCCCATGAATCTAACCCATTTATATATGTTTAATTAATGAATCACTCTCATTTGTCGATTAAGATCCTTGTTACTTCCGTTTAAAGAGTGGTCATTTCATAAATGGTTTTAATTTATTGTGTCATGTATGTTTTGATGAGTGGTGCTCAATTTGAATGGGAGTATAAGTTGGATTGTTGATAAAGATAGGAAATCTGGAAGGATGGGCATTGAATGAGAGACATGATTCCATTGTAAAGGCATTGTGAACCATATTCCATTTGAAAGTTCATTGATTTAAGTTCACTGGTTATCCAAGCATTTCATAGTAAGTTGTTTCCATTAAGTATAAAGGTATAAAACTTGTAAATAAGCAATTTTATGGTTGGTTTTCAACTCTAATAGGATTCATTGATAGCTGGAAATACTAGCTTCTGATATTACCCAAAGCATTGGTCTTTTGGTAGTCTTTTACTCATCAAACAATCCACTATAATCAAAATTGAATACACATGAAAAACCATGACATTGTCTCAGCCTTGATCACCTTGATATAATTATTTCAATTGGATATTCATGCGTAGAGGAGTTGCACCAAAGATAAAGTTCTTAATGACAGATTAATTATATAGAATATAGTGTTACAAAGAAAATTTCCCTTGAAACCATGTCCTTATTAGCCATTTTGAGCTACATACGTGGGTCTTATTTGAAGGCAATAATCTGGGAAGGGCCTTGTTCCATAATACTCTATTGAATGGGTTAGATATGAATCCTTATCTGGATTTTAGTTCAACTTTACTAACACTAGGCACTATTGAGATATTATTAGATATGAAATTTTGTTATCTATTATTATTATTCTAATGTGACAAACACTACAGCCATCCATTTTTATTTTGATTATGTTACTTCCCTAAAAATGGAGCCTCCTTATTTTTTATCTTAAGAGAAAGCCTCATAAGTCTCCTTCATCTCAATATTCTTTTGGTGATTCATGTTTCACTTGGAAAATAAACAATACTTAGTGTTACAATCCAAATTTTCAATTGACAAAGTTACTTCAAGCTCCTCCGAACAAGTTCAGAGGAGTTACTTCAAACTCCTAGGAACAAGTTCAGATGAGTTACTAACTATCGTTCCGATACACAATGATATAACGAGAGTTGGGAGAAACTCCTTCGATCATATCGAAGGAGTTACGGCTAACTACTCCGATATGCTCGGAGGAGTTACTTCTAACTCTTCCGAACTAATCAGACACCTTGCTCTTAACTCTTCCAATCAAACCCACCCAAACCACCACATTAAATGGCATAAGTAACCATTTGGATATAAAACATAATGGGGTTGAGTTCAGTATTATTCGACCAATTGAATTTGAACGAGAAAAACTAAGGATAAAGGCGCCAAGTTGAACATTGTTCAAGACTCTCTCCTATCCATATCCACCACGTGATGGCATAATCTAGGCAAGGTTACATCACCTCTCTCCTTTTTTTCAATATAGGGTCAGGTATTTGTTCTTTAGGTTTTCTTACTCCAATGGTTACAATCATTAGGAACAATGGATTTTAATTTTCAAGAAATTTTCATTGGAAGGAAAATAAATTGACTTAAGGGGTATGAAAGGGAAACTCGGTAAGGTGATAAGCTCTAATGGCATGACAAAATTATTGAAAAAGGGGCATGAGGGTGTAATTTCACAACTATGCTCACTAGATGTTCAAAAATCTAAGTCATCTATTCCCCTAGATCTCCAAGGGATCATTGATAAGCATTCCAAAGTATTTGAAGATATTCCCAAAGGTCTTCCACCCACTCGAAATGATGATCATGATATTCACCTAATTGTTGGGAGTGTTACTCCTAACATCAGGCCTTAGAGATACCATTATGCCCATAAGAGTTAACTTGAGTGTATGGTTGAATAAATGTTATAGGTTGGCATTATTAGACCTAGCCAAAGTTCTTACTTTGCACCGATGGTAATGGTACTCAAGAAAGATGGTGCATGGTGTATGTGTCCAGATTATAGAGAGCTCAACAAGATAACTATTAAAGATAAGTTTCCCATTCCTGTCATTGATGAATTGCTAGATGAACTACATGGATCAATCTATTTCACAAAGTTGGATCTTCGTTCAGGGTATCATCATATTAGAATGAAATAATAAGATATCCCAAAAACAACATTCCAAACTCATGAAGACAATTATGAATTTTTGGTCATGCCTTACAAATGCACCTTCCACATTCCAAGGGTTGATGAATTCCATTTTCAAGCCCTTCCTTATAAAATTTGTGTTAGTATTTTTTGATGATATACTAATCTATAGTAAGTCTTGGAAGGATCATGTGCGACATGTTGAAAAAGTGCTACAACTACTAAAGGAGAGACAACTATATGCCAAACCATCCACATGTTTCTTTGGGGTGAAGGAGGTAAAGTATTTGGGTCATATTGTATCTCATGAAGGTATCAAGGTAGACCCTAACAATATTAAGGCCATGATGGATTGGTCGATTCCGAAAACATTGAAGAATATTAGAGGATTTTTGGGTTTGACGGATTATTACTGCAAGTTTTCTCAAAACTATGGAAGAATAGCAGTACCTTTAACGACATTAACTAAGAAGGATGTGTTTTCATGGACTCCAGAGGCAACTCAATATTTTGAACAACTTAAAGAGGTGATGTGAAAATCTCCTATCTTTACCACACCAGACTTCACAAAAACTTTTATTGTGGAATGTGATGCCTCGGGAAATGGAATTGGTGTTGTTATAATGCAATATGGAAGGGCCCTTTTTTTTGAAATTCAGCCACTCAAGGGAAAGGACTTACACAAACCCATTTATGAGAAGTAAATGATGGCAATAGTACATGCATTGAAGAAATGACACTCTTACCTAATAGGTAGGCACTTCAAAGTCAAAATAGATCATGATATTCTTAAATACTTCTTGGAACAAAGACTATCTTTAGAAGAACAACAAAAATGGGTGACCAAGATATTGGGTTATGATTTTGAAATCATTTATCAAAAAGGGAAGAAAAATGTAGTGGCAGATGCACTCTCAAGAAATGATGAATATGTTGAGGCCTTTATCTGTGCTATCTCGATCATCCAACCTGATTGGATAATAGAAGTGAGGGATGAATGAAAGAATGACGAAAACATGTGGACTCTCATTCAAAGGTTGTAGTAGGATTCGAGTGCATCAGATACATTTACATGGAAAAATGACTCACTATGGTACAAAGATTACTTATGTTTATGTAAGAAATGCCAAAATAAACAAAAGGTACTATTGAGATTGCACACCTCTCCGGTAGGAGGGCACTCGGGATTTTTGAAAACCTACCATAAGGTCAAGAAGGATTTTTTTGGGATGGCCTTAAAACTGATGTTCAAAGGTTTGTGGAAGAATTTTTAGTTTTCCAACAAAATAAGGTGGAAACAATTAACACCTCGGGTCTTTTACAACCATTAGTCATCCCAAGTCAATTCTTGGAGGCATTTTCCATGGATTTCATCATAGTTTTACCGAAGTCTAGAGGAAAGACTGTCATCATGGTGATTGTTGATTGACTGACCAAGTACGCAAATTTTTGTGCACTCTCCCATCCCTTCAAATCCAGTACAGTAGCCATTGCATTCATGGAGACAATTCAAAATCTACATGGAAGCCCAAAGATTATTGTAAGTGAAATATATCCCATCTTCACTGGACATTTTTGGACATAATTTTTTTATTTTTTGGGTACTCAATTGTCTCATAGCTCATCCTATCATCCTCAATATGATGGACAAACCAAGATAGTGAAAAAATGTTTGGAAGGATACCTTCATTGATTTGTCTCTAATAAACAAACACATTGGTTCAAATGGTTACCCTTGGCAGAATGGTGGTATATCACTTCCTTTCATACTACAGCAAAAATGACACCATTTATGCCACTTTATGGATACCACCGTCCTTCCATTACTTCTTCTCTAAAAGTCAAATATAAGGTTCAAGAAGTGGAAGATCACATTGGGCATCAACAAAAAGTTCTCCAAATCTTAAAGGACAACTTGATCATGGCACAAATGTTGGAAGATTGCTTGTTGTCATTGATGTCAACCCTAGTCATTGGTTGTAGTCATTGATGTCAATCCTAGCCATTGGATTTTGGACCCAACAATTGATCGAAGTAGATAGACATGAAGGAAATTACACATGCAAGTGCAACACCCATGGATGGATAGTATAAGTCATGCCTCTTTCAGTGGTATGTGGAATGTCACGTGGATCCTCACGATTGAGGAGAAATCAATTTTTGAAGATTACAATGTGAATTGAAGCATAAACTACATGTCAAGCGTAATGTCAAAATGAAGTGACATAAAGGGTATACATGCATCTCATTATACACTCATTTTTAAACACACACAAGTTTCTTAATTAACAAGGAGATACAAGTATAATTTCAGAGGAAACCTGAAGTAAAGAAGGTTGAATTTCAAGGGAGGATGAAGTATTTTGGTGATGTGTTGTAAGGTATGTTATTTACAGGTCATTTTACCATTTTCTCTATAACTTTGTTTCTAGAATGATTTAGATAGTTATATTTGTATGCTATTGGGAATACATATATAGGTACCTGTGGTAAAATTTCATCTCTTTATTCGCTATAATTTTGGAGATACACTCTGTGGAAGATAGAGTTTTTGACTAGTCCTGAAGCTAGTCATAAACAAGTGTTCTGTGTAAAACAATCATAATGTATTCATAGAGATTCCAAATGAAGTGATACAAATTGAATTAGGAATAATAAGGGATTTGTTTTTGTTTGTAGGAATTTCAGAATCTCAAGTTAAATATTGAGCGTGGGGCATGATGTACAACTTCGCTCTCCTGAATAAACCAGAATTGAATAAGGTCTACCATTTTCTCGATAACTCCTTTTATGGGAGGATTAAAGGAGTGAAACTTGGAGAATTTTAAGAGAATACATTAAGTAATATTATCTACAGGATCATAGTATTCCAATAAGTGAATAATTTCAGAAGTTGAAGAAGGGATGCAACACTTCTAAATAGGTATGGGACAAACTCAAGAGTATCTATGAAGGTGATCCAAAAGTTAAGTAGGTCAAGCTTCAACGACATAGAGAAGAATTTCAAAATTTGAATATGGATGAAAAGGAAAATATTGAAACCTATTTTCTTAGAGTTGATGAAGTTGTTAATGCTATCAGAGGATTAGGTGAATATACCAATGAATCCTTGGTTGTACAAAAAGTGTTGAGATCACTTCTCTTGAAGTATGATGCTAAGGTCTCAACCATTGAAGAAACTAGGGATTTGACCAAAATTACAATGGATGAATTACATGGGTCTCTTATAGCATATGAAATGACAACAGGTACAGAAAGTGACCATCTAGACAATGAAGAATCCTTTAAATCCATAAATAATACAAAAGACAAGGATGTTGACTGTTGACACTCAGAACTGAAATGGGTTGCAAAAAATCAATCTCGAGGCAACCTTGAACCACTTTGGATTAGAATCTTCCCTCTTCCAACCCAAGAGGGATCTCTCGAAAAATGTCACAAAATAAATTGAAGTAAGCATGAAAACGGTGGGCATATTTATGGGTAAATGATGGTCTTGCATTTTTGGAGTTTGGGGGTTAAACCAGGGAAAAGGTCCATTGGGCATGGAGTCAAATGAAAACCAAAGAAAGGAGACAATAGTAGAGATTAAATAACCTGGAGGAAGTGAGGCAAAGTAAGTCTATCTTTCAACGCTTTAATTGTCATGATGCGGTAGCGGAAAGAAAAAGGGAAGTTCGTCGTAGCGAAGGATATATGGAGAGTTCTGAAAATGCAAATTGGTCTTACACAGCTGATAGCTGATGCAGAGGAAAGGCAATAAACAAATACAGAAAACCCAAATCCTTTCGTTATATTAGTGGTCGTACTAAAGTATAACGAAGCCCATCGGTTAGAAGAAAACAAAATGTAATGCAGTTGTGATGGATTAAGGAAGACATAAAGATATGGTAAATACAATTTCAACTGCGAGTAAGGAACACATAAATGAAGTCCAAATAGTTTTAACACAGCTAAAAGAGAAGAAAAACATGTTGAAAGAAATCGACCGTGATGAATCTCACAGTCGCAAGTCACAGATTTTCTTTATTACTCCATTAATGGGTTACAAAAGCTCAAACATTACAATGAAACCCTCTTCAGAAGAGGTTTGCCCAGTGTTGTGCTCATGCGCCCCCCCTGTTCTGTTACATACCACAATTATTTAAAAGAAACATCTAAAAACCCATGTCTTTGCATTCCGGGGAATATAAAACGATTTGTCTTCTCCGGACTGTGCGACTGCCAGGTGTTTAGCCGTTTGGGGGCACCTCTCCTTCGAATTCCTGGTGATGACTGTTCAGTGTCTCATATCATGAATCCTTTGAAGTTCTCCAACTTGATTTTATATGCATCTGCATTTTCCTGTGCCTCGCTTGCATTTGCTATCATTCGACCCATTCTAATAAAAATAAAGTAGCTCAACCAAAAAACACTGAAACCGACAACTCTGCGGCGCATAAGTTTTCCTCCATACCAGTACAAAAGGCACATAACATAGTGCGATAAACTGACATGTCCCCAGGGCCAATCCTGCGTACCATGACCGTTTCTTAATCTCCTTGTGTGATTTAACTTGCATGGATTCATGCTTGTAATCGATCAATCCATTTGTTAGAGTAATCATCGGTGTAATCTTTACGAGTATTACAAAGATACCTGTGGATGTGGTCATTCCAAACAGTACTCTCCAACGGATGAATTTCTCTCATCACTTTCCAGACAGCGTTGTTACACTTGAATCCTGAACCCAGAGCTATCTACCAGCCTTAAATCGTCGCTTAGCTTCCATGTAAGCCGCTTCATACCAGAGCCCGCTAGTAGAGGTGTTCCCGAACCGATAGAGGGCCATGCGAGAGGGCTCCAAGTCGTAATCAGTTAGTTGCAGGATTTTCCCGACGCCACTGATCACGGTTTGACCCCCGAGATGAATGCAAAAATGATGGAAGGCAAGCCAGAAATTAGGAATATAAGGCATCAAATTCATCTTCAGGACCTTTATGCATATCATATTGTATACATAGTAGAGCTGCTCCGTTATGGGAAGAACTTGGGATTACCCATGCACTCATTTTCCCAGTTGGCATCGTTTCTCCAGTAAGTGTCGATCTCATTCAAAACTCTGTAACTGTAATATGGACCCAAAGATCTCCTCGTTGCATCGGAGAAGTTCAATGGAATCCCAAATGAAGGTTCGGTTCCTTCGGGGATCGTTTGAACAAATACCACCATCCTAGCTCAAAGCAAACAACCGCTAGAATGGCCATGGCGAAAAGGATTCCGAGTGAGAGATTCCATAGTCCGCTTGCATCATCTCGAGTGTAGAGTTGAGGCTGTGCATACTATTCATGCCGATCAATAGTGACCAAAACAGACTTTATTTGACGACGATCTACATGGATTACAAATTCCAACGGAACTCGTGCTCCTCGAGACAACTTAGACAAAATAGATATAATACCCTCAACTTGTTCTATTTCCTTCCCTGTAAAAAACAACACACATAGCATAAAAATCATTCTTTGACAAGGCTATGCATGAGACTGCTTCCTCTGGATCATTTGTCATAAGGATTCCACTCGCTGGCTGCCACAGTTGCGGTGTATTATTCGTTGTGGTCTTGTCAGAAGAATTGTGATCATTACGCAACGAACAGTATTGGAGGAAAGAGCTAGGACGACAGCTCTTGCCATGTGTGTCTCTCCGATGCTTCGTAAATCAAATGGGAAATTGAGTCAATGGTAATTGCCCTCTGTTGTAGTAATTATGGACTAACCCATTTGGATTGTGTAGTGTTGGGCCTGTAACTGTCCATTTAATACGTCTGTGATATCTGTCACCATCTCCTGCACCCTTAAACGACATGATAATTTGAATTTGGTCGTTACTCATTGTAGTATCTCCCCACATCTTAATGAATAGAATGGAAGTTCAGTGAAGGGTTTCAAAAAGATTTGGTTAAACTAAATTTCTGCAGCATCCAAAAAATGATTGCATCTAGTTCTTTTAACATAAGTCACCAACATAAGCATCTAAAATAGGTGGTATGTTGAACAAAGATTCAATGAATGGATATGAAGCCGATAACTGGGTGCTGTTGAAATTGTTTGCCTCGTTTTGCTGCTGCTATAATTCTGGATTGAAGTATAAACCAAGATAATTCATTTCAATGAGCCTTTCCAGATCTGCCTTGAGAAAATCAGCGCTGTCGAAGCCAAAGTAAGAAGGAGCGAAGTCAGAATAATTCTCTAATTATCTGCTCCAACAAGCCTGAATCTGAATCGCCATTGCTATCTGCAAGGTTTTGGAATTGATGTTCCACATTAGAGCTCAATATAAAACGCACTGCAAACCTCAGAAGCAGACTCTTCTCTTGATGTTACCACTCATCATCTTCCTTACGCTTGCAAGGACTTCCCTCTGGTGGTTGATGATGCCGGATTTCCATGTAGCTTTAGTTATGCCTTCAATTGAAAACGAATTGGATTGTTGTATCTGTCTCATCTGGATCAGACTAGAACTTCTGATCTAAAGAGAAAGTGTTGCGTGGGTTAATAAAAATGATCTTGTTTCGGGAACAAAAAATAATCTCTGCAAGTGCTTTGGCAATGCCTATTTTGACCCAACTTATCGGCCCCCAAGAACAAGAACAATGCACTAATTCTAATTATCCCATGATTGCTTTTCACACCCAATCTACACGTTAGGATTGTGGATGCGATGCTGGGTATTATTTCTCTTTGCCACGCTACCTATTTCTCCAGTTCCCTGCAGAGACGTTTGCAACTTTCAGCATCTAACTGTTTATAATTTTTGTTACCATCAGAGTGTGGAGAAGCTGTCTCAATGGATACCGGCAATGGATAACAATTATTAGAGCAGCCGATTAACTCCTGAATGCGAATCCCTTGGTTTTCCTTCTTATTGCAGCTTGGCCTACCAATGGCAAGAGTTGTGCCCACATCTTCATTCTTAGTGGGAACAGTCGAATCTCCATGCAGTAGTTTGGTTGGGTTGTCATGGTTTTGTTGCAGATCGCCCATCTCATTTTCATCTACGATCCGAAATCGATGAGTTTTTATATTGGAGACTGAACTCTCTGATGAAGAGGCTGCTTTTAGGTGGACATGACGAACGGAGTGGCAAACCAAACACAGATCAAGCCTGATCATGGCTCTATGCTTTAGACCAATCTTGGTTTTGTGGATCCAAGTTTGACAATAAGCTGTCTTTCGTATTGCCAGAAAATTCTTGTACATATATCAATGTCGAATGGTCACGAGAAGGAAAATGATCAAAGTACGTTTCTTCGGGACCATGGATCGAACAACATATATGACTTGATCTTTCGCGTAGGTCTGTTTCTCCAGAAGCAGGTATAGCCTGAGCAAGCAAAACGGATTGAGCCCTGATGTTGTCGTTGTTGTACTATCTAAGCCATGAAGGTAAAGTAGAAGTTGTGGGATCCTGCAACTTTGCTGAACGTTCCTCGTAACAGCTGGGCTGCTTGCCTGATTCATCATGCGAGATGGGTGTCTTCAAAGGCCCCAATAACTGTTTAGTAGAGAGGTTCACTGCAGAATCCCTCTTAGTCATCTCATATTTCCCATTCGCCCTGGAGTCGGGACTCAACCCAAGGCTTCCCGCAGGAACAGGAACTGGATGCAATCCTCACAGAGTTTCCAAGGATGGCTGTTTCTTCTGAAATTTAAGATAGGTTTGATAGGTTGCAGTAGCCATCAACCATAGCCTTGTGCTCCACATAATCTCTATTCAACACCCGAAACCAAGCACAAGAGAACTGTGGATTGATGAACTGAGCACTTTTAGGAGGCTCAGGAAAATCCCCACGATGCACCCTCACCATAACATCTGTTGAATGTTGTTACCGGCACGTTTGACAACACTTCCTGCTTCCTTCTACTTTTCCAAACTTGTTCATCGGCTGCTAATTTATCATTCGCTTCCAACCATACCTCTTCTATTTTCTCATTATTAATTTCGTATTTACTACAGAGGGATTCAATATGCTATTCTGAGGCGATATCCTGAAGCATCCATCTGGATATTAGCCTTGGTCCCTGTACAATAGAGACCCTGGAGTGTCACATGGACATGAATGTTCCACAAAATTCCTTGGGCAGCAAAGTCGATTTTCATACCTATTACAACATCGGCTCCAACTAGGGATGGCACTTTCTCGTAAAGTGCCAAGAACAATAGACCAGGTGCCTCATCCATTGGGTGACCTAGCATGAAAGTTGTAATTCTGAGTTCTCCTGCCAGTGAAATCACCATCAGAAACTTTTAATGGAGTCGCCAGAGCATGTGCAACCAATATTTTCCTAGGACTGACTGCTCAACCAGGCCATAGGACTATAACAATGTCGTTCTCCCAGGGATAGATATCAACTTCGAAAATCCCCGACAACGGTGCCAAAATGTTGACACTCAGAACTGAAGTGGGTTGCAGCAAATCAATCCCGAGGCAACCTTGAACCACTTTGGATTAGAAGTTTCCCTCTTCCAACCCGAGAGGAATCTCTCGAAAAATGTCACAAAATAAATTGTAGTAAGCATGAAAATGGTGGGCAGATTTATGGGTAAATGATGGTCTTGGATTTTTGGAGTTTGGGGGTTAAACCAGGGAAAAGGTCCATTGGGCATGGAGTCAAATGAAAGCCAAAGAAAGGAGACAATAGTAGAGATTAAATAACTTGCAGGAAGCGAGGCAAAGTAAGTCTATCTTTCAACGCTTTAACTGTCATGATGCGGTAGCAGAAAGAAAAAGGGAAGGCCGCCGTAGTGAAGGATATATGCAAAGTTCTGAAAATGCAGATTGGTCTTACACAGCTGATAGTTGGTGCAGAGGAAATACAATAAACAAATACAGAAAACCCAAATCCTTTCGTTATAGTAGTGGTCATACTAAAGTATAACGAAGCCCATCGGTTAGAATAAAACAAAATGTAATGCAGTCGTGATGGATTAAGGAAGACATAAAGATATGGTAAATACAATTTCAACTGCGAGTAAGGAATACATAAATGAAGTCCAAACAGTTTTAACACAGCTAAAAGAGAAGAAAAACATGCTGAAAGAAATCGACCGTGATGAATCTCACAGTTGCAAGTCACAGATCTTCTTTATTACTCCATTAATGGGTTACAAAAACTCAGACATTACAATGAAACCCTCTTCAGAAGAGGTTTCCCCAGTGCCGCGCTCATGCGCCCCCCCCTGTTCTATTACATACCACAATTATTTAAAAGAAACATCTAAAAAATCATGTCTTTGCGTACCGAGGAATATAAAACGATTTGTCTTCTTCGGACTGTGCGACTGCCAGGTGTTTAGCTGTTTGGGGGCACCCCTCCTTCGAATTCCTGGTGATGACTGTTCGGTGTCTCATATCATAAATCCTTTGAAGTTATCCAACTTGAGTTTATATGCATCTACATTTTCCTGTGCCTCACCTGCATCTACTATCATTCGACCCATTCCAATAAAAATAAAGTAGCTCAACCAAAAAACACTGAAACCGACAACTCCGTGGTGAATAAGTTTTCCTCCATACCAGTACAAAAGGCACATAACATAGTGAGATAAACTGACATGTCCCTAGGGCCAATCCTGCGTACCATGATTGTTTCTTAATCTCCTCGTGTGATTTAACTTGCATGGATTCATGCTTGTAATCGATCAAGCCATTTGTTATAGTAATCATCGGTGTAATCTTTACGAGTATTACAAAGATACCTGTGGATGCGGTCATTCCAAACAGTACTCTCCAACGGATGAATTTCTCTCATCACTTTCCAGACAGCGTTGTTACACTTGAATCCTGAACCCAGAGCTATCTACTAGCCTTAAATCGTCGCTTAGCTTCCATGTAAGTTGCTTCATACCAGAGCCCGCTGGCAGAGGTGTTCCCGAAATGATAGAGGGCCATGCAAGAGGGCTCCAAGTCGTAATCAGTTAGTTGCAGGCTTTTCCCAACACTGCTGATCACAGTTTGACTCCCAGGATGAATGCAGAAATGCTGGAAGGTGAGCCGAAAATTAGGAATATAAGGCATCAAATTCATCTTCAGGACCTTTATGCATATCATATTGTATACATAGTAGAGCTGCTCCGTTATGGGAAGAACTTGGGATTACCCATGCACTCATTTTCCCAGTTGGCATTGTTTCTCCAGTAAGCGTCAATCTCATTCAAAATTCTGTAACTGTAATATGGCCCCAAAGATCTCCTCATTGCATCAGAGAAGTTCAATGGAAGCCCAGATGAAGGTTCAATTCCTTTGGGGATCGTTTGAACAAATACCACCATCCCAGCTCAAAGCAAACAACCGCTAGAACGACCATGGCGAAAAGGATTCCGAGTGAGAGATTCCATAGTCCGCTTGGATCATCTCAAGTGTAGAGTTGAGGCTATGCATACTATTCATGCCGATCAACAGTGACCAGAACAGACTTTCTTCAATGATGATCTACATGGCTTACAAATTCCAACGGAACTCGTGCTCCTCGAGACAACTTAGACAAAATAGATATAAAACCCTCAACTTGTTCTATTTCCTTCCCTACAAAAAACAACAGACATAGCATAAGAATCATTCTTTGAGAAGGCTATGCATGAGACTGCTTCCTCTGGATTATTTGTCATAAGGATTCCACTCACTGGATGCCACAGTTGCGGTGTATTATTCGTTGTGGTCTTGTCAGATGAATTGTGATCATTACACAACCAACAGTATTGGAGGAAAGAGCTAGGACGACAGCTCTTTCCATGTGTGTCTCTCTGATGCTTCGTAGACCAAGACTTGGGAAATTGCATCCTGTCTTTTGATGATGGTCTGGATGGTTTCTTGGATGAAATCGATACAAAGCAAGAAGAGTCAAACCCCATGATAGAAGAGCTGTGTAATACTGGTGTCTGGAAAATGTACTTTGATGGTGCTTCGTCTTCTAAAGGGGCAGGCGCTGGAGTACTTCTTGTGGCACCTGAAGGTAAGTTCATTGTTCCTTTCTCCTATCGTTTGTAGTGGGACATAGATTACACTAATAACGTATGTAAGTATGAAGCATTGACCTTAGGATTAGAAGCTGCCAAAAAACTAAATATAAAAAGCTTGGAGGTATACGGTGATGCGGAATTAATAGTAAAACAAGTAAACTCACAGTACATGTCCAGGCATACCAGACTAAGAGCATATAGAAATTGCGTTTGGGATCTCGTGGAAATTTTTTTCTCATCCGTAAATATCCATTTTATCCCTTGTGCAGAGAATTTACATGTTGATGCATTGGCAAAGGAAACTTCAACATTCTCTCCTCCCACGACCTTCAAACTAAAGTACCACATTGAAATTAGGTACAAACCCTCCATACCAGACAATATTCGACACTGGCACGTCTTCGAAGACGATGAACAAATTAAGAAATTCCTTACAGCAGTAGGCGAATTCTCAGAAACTCACGCTTACCAAGGAAACCAAAATGACTCCATGTGGATCATGCAAGAAGGAGAGGAACCTGAAGTTTTCCGAGAAAAAATTGCGGATCATCGTATGCTGGTCCTTAAAAGCTAACCATGGTAAAAGTTGTTCTCGGCCTTTCGCCACTCGATGTTATCTTTTTCGAAGTTTCTAGCTTCTAAACCCCAACTCACGAAGGCACGATGTGATTATAACCTGATTAATTAATCGCCTAATCTAAGTTTTTCTTCCCCTTAATTAAGTCTTAAGTATCGCCATCTCGTGGTTTCGCGACTCGGCATACTAATCTCCCAGAAACTTGTCTTTGAGGTTCCAAGTTACGATATGGCGAATAAAATGATTATAAAATTAATTATGCCCCAAATCGCGATTACTGTTAATTAAGTCAAAGTCGGTCCTCCCGATCTCATGAGTTGGAGACTCAAAATGTTAAAAGAAAATCCACGATGTAGCGAACAACGAGAAATTGATTAACGTTGGTAAGATTTGATAATTTAAGATAAAGTAAGATATATCCTACGCCTCGAGGCTTGCACATTTCCCGAGGTAGCCATTTTCTCTCCATACTTCGATGGACTGTCAAACCGCCAGAAATTAATGACATTTATGGAGAAGTAGGGTAAATCCACGCATATAAGATCAGATTTTATGCAATAAATTTTTTTCTAATTACGATTTGACAGGCTTATTTCGAAAAGTACCGAATTTTCAAATATATATAAGAGTTTCATTTTATTATAACGAACGCATTTTCATAAACACGCAGAGCTCATTATTTTTGGGTGAACTAATTTCTGCATGTATACTAATTCTTGGAGGCGTTTTCCATGGATTTCATCATAGGTTTACCGAAGTCCAGAGCAAAGAGTGTCATCATGGTGATTGTTGATTGACTGACCAAGTACGCAAACTTTTGTGCACTCTCCCATCCCTTCAAATCCAGTACAGTAGCCATTGCATTCATGGAGACAATTCAAAATCTACATGGAAGCCCAAAGATTATTGTAAGTGAAATATATCCCATCTTCACTAGACATTTTTGGACATAATTTTTTTATTTTTTGGGTACTCAATTGTCTCATAGCTCATCCTATCATCCTCAATATGATGGACAAACCGAGATAGTGAAAAAATGTTTGAAAGGCTACCTTCATTGCTTTGTCTCTAATAAAAAAACACAATGACTCAAATGGTTACCCTTGGTAGAATGGTGGTATAACACTTCCTTTCATACTACAACAAAAATGACACCATTTATGGCACTTTATGGATACCACCGTCCTTCCATTACTTCTTCTCTAAAAGACAAATATAAGGTTCAAGCAGTGGAAGATCACATTGAGCATCAACAAAAATTTCTCCAAATCTTAAAGGACAACTTGACCATGGCACAAATGTTGGAAGATTGCTTGTTGTCATTGATGTCAACCCTAGTCATTGGTTGTAGTCATTGATGTCAATCCTAGCCATTGGATTTTGGACCCAACAATTGATCGAAGTAGATAGACATGAAGGAAATTACACATGCAGGTACAACACCCATGGATGGATAGTATAAGTCATGCATCTTCCAGTGGTATGTGGAATGTCACGTGGATCCTCACGATTGAGGAGAAATCAATTTTTGAAGATTACAATGTGAATTGAAGAATAAACTACATGTCAAGCGTAATGTCAAAATGAAGTGACATAAAGGGTATACATGCATCTCATTATACACTCATTTTTAAACACACACAAGTTTCTTAATGAACACGGAGATACAAGTATAATTTCAGAGGAAACCTGAAGTAAAGAAGGTTGAATTTCAAGGGAGGATGAAGTATTTTGGTGATGTGTTGTAAGGTGTGTTATTTACAGGTCATCTTACCATTTTCTCTATAACTTTGTTTCTAGAATGATTTAGATAGTTAAATTTGTATGCTATTGAGAATACATATATAGGTACCTGTGGTAAAATTTCATCTCTTTATTCGCTATAATTTTGGAGATACACTCTGTGGAAGATAGAGTTTTTGACTAGTCCCGAAGATAGTCATAAACAATTGTTCTGCGTAAAACAATCATAATGTATTCATAGAGATTCCAAATGAAGTGATACAAATTGAATTAGGAATAGTAAGGGATTTGTTTTTGTTTGTACGAATTTCAGAATCTCATGTTAAATATTGAGCGTGGGGCATGATGTGCAACTTCGCTCTCCTGAATAAACCAGAATTGAATAAGGTCTACCATTTTCTCGATAACTCCTTTTATGGGAGGATTAAAGGAGTGAAACTTGGAGGATTTTAAGAGAATACATTAAGTAATATTATCTACAGGTTCATAGTATTCCAATAAGTGAATAATTTCATAAGTTAAAGAAGGGATGCAACAATTCTAAATAGGTATGGGACAAACTCAAGAGTATCTATGAAGGTGATCCAAAACTTAAGCAGGTCAAGCTTCAACGACATAGAGAAGAATTTCAAAATTTGAATATGGATGAAAAGTAAAATATTGAAACCTATTTTCTTAGAGTTGATGAAGTTGTTAATTCTATTAGAGGATTAGGTGAATATACCAATGAATACTTGGTTGTACAAAAAGTGTTGAGATCACTTCTCTTGAAGTATGATGCTAAGGTCTCAACCATTGAAGAAACTAGGGATTTGACCAAAATTACAATGGATGAATTACATGCGTCTCTTATAGCATATGAAATGAGAACAGGTACAGAAAGTGACCATCCAGACAATGAAGAATCCTTTAAATCCATAAATAATACAAAAGACAAGGATGTTGACTGTTGACACTCAGAACTGAAATGGGTTGCAGAAAATCAATCCCGAGGCATCCTCGAACCACTTTGGATTAGAAGCTGCCCTCTTCCAACCCGAGAGGGATCTCTCGAAAAATGTCATAAAATAAATTGAAGTAAGCATGAAAACGGTGGGCATATTTATGGGTAAATGATGGTCTTGGATTTTTGGAGTTTGGGGGTTAAACCAGGGAAAAGGTCCATTGGACATGGAGTCAAATGAAAACCAAAGAAAGGAGACAATAGTAGAGATTAAATAACTTGCAGGAAGTGAGGCAAAGTAAGTCTATCTTTCAGCGCTTTAATTGTCATGATGCGGTAGCGGAAAGAAAAAGGGAAGGCCGCCGTAGCGAAGGTTATATGCAGAGTTCTGAAAATCCAGACTGGTCTTACACAACTGATAGCTAGTGCAGAGGAAAGGCAATAAACAAATACAGAAATCCCAAATCCTTTCGTTATAGTAGTGGTCGTACTAAAGTATAACGAAGCCCATCGGTTAGAAAAAAACAAAATGTAATGCAGTCGTGATGGATTAAGGAAGACATAAAGATATGGTAAATACAATTTCAACTGTGAGTAAGGAACACATAAATGAAGTCCAAACAGTTTTAACACAGCTAAAAGAGAAGAAAAACATGTTGAAAGAAATCGACCGTGATGAATCTCACAGTCGCAAGTCACAGATCTTCTTTATTACTCCATTAATGGGTTAGAAAAACTCAGACATTACAATGAAACCCTCTTCAGAAGAGGTTTCCCGAGTGCTATGCTCATGCAGCCCCCCCTGTTCTGTTACATACCACAATTATTTAAAAGAAACATCTAAAAAACCATGTCTTTGCATTCCGGGGAATATAAAACGATTTTTCTTCTCCGGACTGTGTGACTGCCAGGTGTTTAGCCGTTTGGGGGCACCTCTCCTTCAAATTCCTGGTGATGACTGTTCGGTGTCTCATATCATGAATCCTTTGAAGTTCTCCAACTTGAGTTTATATGCATCTGCATTTTCCTGTGCCTCGCTTGCATTTTCTATCATTCGACCCATTCTAATAAAAATAAAGTAGCTCAACCAAAAAACACTGAAACCGAAAACTCCGCGGTGCATAAGTTTTCCTCCATACTAGTACAAAAGGCACATAACATAGTGTGATAA
Source organism: Picea glauca (assembly GCA_000966675.3). NCBI lineage: Eukaryota > Viridiplantae > Streptophyta > Pinopsida > Pinales > Pinaceae > Picea > Picea glauca. The sequence continues at coordinate 274,805 of JZKD02S0250491.1, forward strand.
ACTGACATGTCCCCAGGGCCAATCCTGCGTACCATGACCGTTTCTTAATCTCCTCGTGTGATTTGACTTGCATGGATTCATGCTTGTAATCGATCAAGCCATTTGTTACAGTAATCATCGGTGTAATCTTTACGAGTATTACAAAGATACCTGTGGATGTGGTCATTCCAAACAGTACTCTCCAACGGATGAATTTCTCTCATCACTTTCCAGACAGCGCTGTTACACTTGAATCTTGAACCCAACGCTATCTACTAGCCTTAAATCGTCGCTTAGCTTCCATGTAAGCCACTTCATACGAGAGCCCGTTGGTAGAGGTGTTCCCGAACCAATAGAGGGCCATGCGAGAGGGATCCAAGTCGTAATCAGTTAGCTGCAGGCTTTTCCCGACGCCACTAATCCCAGTTTGACCCCCGGGATGAATGCAAAAATGCTGGAAGGTGAGCTGGAAATTAAGAATATAAGGCGTCAAATTCATCTTCAGGACCTTTATGCATATAATATTGTATACATAGTAGAGCTTCTCCGTTATGGGAAGAACTTGGGATTACCCATGCACTCATTTTCCCAGTTGGCATCGTTTCTCCAGTAAGCGTCGATCTCATTCAAAACTCTGTAACTGTAATATGGCCCCAAAGATCTTGTCATTGCATCGGAGAAGTTCAATGGAAGCCCATATGAAGGTTCGGTTCCTTCGGGGATCGTTTGAACAAATACCACCATCCCAGCTCAAAGAAAACAACCGCTAGAATGGCCATGGCGAAAAGGATTCCGAGTGAGAGATTCCATAGTCCGCTTGCATCATATCGAGTGTAGAGTTGAAGCTGTCCATACTATTCATGCCGATCAACAGTGACCAGAATAGACTTTCTTTGACGACGATCTACATGGCTTACAAATTCCAACGGAACTCGTGCTCCTCGAGACAACTTAGACAAAATAGATATAATACCCTCAACTTGTTCTATTTCCTTCCCTGTAAAAAACAACACACATAGCATAAGAATCATTCTTTGACAAGGCTATGCATGAGACTGCTTCCTCTGGATCATTTGTCATAAGGATTCCACTCGCTGGCTGCCACAGTTGTGGTGTATTATTCATTGTGGTCTTGTCAGATGAATTGTGATCATTACACAACCAACAGTATTGGAGGAAAGAGCTAGGACGACAGCTCTTCCCATGTGTGTCTCTCTGATGCTTCGTAAATCAAATAGGAAATTGAGTCAACGGTAATTTCCCTCCGTTGTAGTAATTATGGACTAACCCATTTGGATCGTGTAGTGTTGGGCCTGTAACTGTCCATTTAATGCGTCTACGATATCTGTCACCATCTCCGGCACCCTTAAACGACATGATAATTTGAATTTGGCCGTTACTCATTGTAGTATCTCCCCACATCTTAATGAATAGAATGGAAGTTCAGTGAAGGGTTTCAAAAAGATTTGGTTAAACTAAATTTCTGCGGCATCCAAAAAATGATTGCATCTAGTTCTTTTAACGTAAGTCACCAACATAAGAATCTAAAATAGGTGGTATGTTGAACAAAGATTCAATGAATGGATATGAAGCCGATAACTGGGTGTTGTTGAAATTGTTTTCCTCGTGTTGCTGCTGCTGTAATTCTGGATTGAAGTATAAACCAAGATAATTAATTTCAATGAGCCTTTCCAGATCTTCCTTGAGAAAATCAGCATCGTCGAAGCCAAAGTAAGAAGGAGCGAAGTCAGAATAATTCTCTAATTATATGCTCCAACAAGCCTCAATCTGAATCGCCATTGCTATCTGCAAGGTTTTGGAATTGATGTTCCACATTAGAGCTCAATATAAAACGCACTGCAAACCTCAGAAGCAGACTCTTCTCTTGATGTTTCCCCTCATCATCTGCCTTATGCTTGCAAGGACTTCCCTCTGGTGGTTGATGATGCTGGATTTCCATGTAGCTTTAGTTATGACTTCAATTGAAAACGAATCGGACTGTTGGATCTGTCTCATCTGGCTCAGACTGGAACTTCTGATCCAAAGAGAAAGTGTTGCGTGGGTTAATAAAAATGATCTTGTTTCGAGAACCAAAAATAATCTCTGCAAGTGATTTGGCAATGCCTATTTTGACCCAACTTATCGGCCCCCAAGAACAAGAACAATGCATTAATTCTAATTATCCCATGCTTGCTTTTCACACCCAATCTACACGTTAGGAATGTGGATGCGATGCTGGGTGTTATTTCTCTTTGCCACGCTACCTGTTTCTCCAGTTCCCTGCAGAGACGTTTGCAACTTTCAGCATCTAACTGTTTATATTTTTCATTACCATCAGAGTGTGGAGAAGCTGTCTCAATGGATACCGGCAATGGATAAAAATTATTAGAGCAGCCGATTAACTCCTGAATGCGAATCCCTTGGTTTTACTTCTTATTGCAGCTTGGCCTACCAATGGCAAGAGTTGTGCCCACATCTTCATTCTTAGTGGGAATAGTCGAATCTCCATGCAGTAGTTTGGTTGGGTTGTCATGGTTTTGTTGTAGATCGCCCATCTCATTTTCATCTACGATCCGAAATCGATGAGTTTTTATATTGGAGACTGAACTCTCTGATGAAGAGGTTGCTTTTAGGTGGACATGACGAACGGAGTGGCAAACCAAACACAGAGCAAGCCTGATCATGGCTCTGTGCTTTAGACCAATCTTGGTTTTGCGGATCCAAGTTTGACATTAAGCTGTCTTTCATATTGCCAGAAAATTCTTGTACATATATCAATTTCGAATGGTCACGAGAAGGAAAATGATCAAAGTGCGTTTCTTTGGGACCATGGATCGAACAACATATATGACTTGATCTTTCGCATAGGTCTGTTTCTCCTGAAGCACGTATAGCCTGAGCAAGTGAAACAGATTGAGACCTGATGTTGTCGTTGTTGTACTATCTAAGCCATGAAGGTAAAGTAGAAGTTGTGGGATCCTGCAACTTTGCTGAACGTTCCTCGTAACAGCTGGGTTGCTTTCCTGATTCATCATGCGAGATGGGTGTCTTCAAAGGCCCCAATAACTGTTGAGTAGAGAGGTTAACTGCAGAATCCCTCTTAGTCATCTCATATTTCCCATTCGCCCTGGAGTCGGGACTCAACCCAAGGCTTCCCGCAGGAACAGGAACTGGATGCAATCCCCACAGAGTTTCCAAGGATGGCTGTTTCTTCTGAAATTTAAGATAGGTTTGATAGGTTGCAGTAGCCATCAACCATAGCCTCGTACTCCACATAATCTCTATTAAACACCCGAAACCAAGCACAAGAGAACTGTGGATTGATGAACTGAGCACTTTTAGGAGGCTCAGGAAAATCCCCACGGTGCACCCTCACCATAAAATCTGTTGAATGTTGTTACCGGCACGTTTGACAACACTTCCTGCTTCCTTCTACTTTTCCAAACTTGTTCATCGGCTGCTAATTTATCATTCTCTTCTAACCATACCTATTCTATTTTCTCATTATTAATTCCGTATTTACTACAGAGGGATTCAATATGCTGTTCTGAGGCGATATCCTGAAGCATCCATCTGGAGAATAGCCTTGGTCCCTATAAAATAGAGACCCTGGAGTGTCACATGGACATGAATGTTCCACAAAATTCCTTGGGCGGCAAAGTCGATTTTGATATCTGTTACAACATCGGCTCCAACTAGGGATGGCACTTTCTCGTAAAGTGCCAAGAACAGTAGACCAGGTGCCTCATCCATTGGGTGACCTAGCGTGAAAGCTGTAATTCTGAGTTCTCCTGCCAGTGAAATCACCATCAGAAACTTTTAATGGAGTCGCCAGAGCATGTGCAACCAATATTTTCCTAGGACTGACTGCTCAACCAGGCCATAGGACTATAACAATGTCATTCTCCCAGGGATAGATATCAACTTCGAAAATCCCTGGCAACGGTGCCAAAATGTTGACACTCAGAACTGAAGTGGGTTGCAGCAAATCAATCTCAAGGCAACCTCGAACCAATTTCGATTAGAAGTTTCCCTCTTCCAACCCGAGAGGGATCTCTCGAAAAATGTCACAAAATAAATTGAAGTAAGCATGAAAACGGTGGGCAGATTTATGGGTAAATGATGGTCTTGGATTTTTGGAGTTTGGAGGTTAAACCAGGGAAAAGGTCCATTGGGCATGGAGTCAAATGAAAACCGAAGAAAGGAGACAATAGTAGAGATTAAATAACTTGTAGGAAGTGAGGCAAAGTAAGTCTATCTTTCAACGCTTTAATTGTCATGATGCGGTAGCGGAAAGAAAAAGGGAAGGCCACTGTAGCGAAGGATATATGCAGAGTTCTGAAAATGCAGATTGGTCTTACACAACTGATAGCTGGTGCAGAGGAAAGGAAATAAACAAATACAGAAAACCCAAATCCTTTCGTTATAGTAATGGTCGTACTAAAGTATAACGAAGCCCATCGGTTAGAAGAAAACAAAATGTAATGCAGTTGTGATGGCTTAAGGAAGACATAAAGATATGGTAAATACAATTTCAACTACGAGTAAGGAACACATAAATGAAGTCCAAACAGTTTTAACACAGCTAAAAGAGAAGAAAAACATGCTGAAAGAAATCGACCGTGATGAATCTCACAGTTGCAAGTCACAGATCTTCTTTATTACTCCATTAATGGGTTACAAAAACTCAGACATTACAATGAAACCCTCTTCAGAAGAGGTTTCCCCAGTGCCGCGCTCATGCGCCCCCCCCTGTTCTATTACATACCACAATTATTTAAAAGAAACATCTAAAAAATCATGTCTTTGCGTACCGAGGAATATAAAACGATTTGTCTTCTTCGGACTGTGCGACTGCCAGGTGTTTAGCTGTTTGGGGGCACCCCTCCTTCGAATTCCTGGTGATGACTGTTCGGTGTCTCATATCATAAATCCTTTGAAGTTATCCAACTTGAGTTTATATGCATCTACATTTTCCTGTGCCTCACCTGCATCTACTATCATTCGACCCATTCCAATAAAAATAAAGTAGCTCAACCAAAAAACACTGAAACCGACAACTCCGTGGTGAATAAGTTTTCCTCCATACCAGTACAAAAGGCACATAACATAGTGAGATAAACTGACATGTCCCTAGGGCCAATCCTGCGTACCATGATTGTTTCTTAATCTCCTCGTGTGATTTAACTTGCATGGATTCATGCTTGTAATCGATCAAGCCATTTGTTATAGTAATCATCGGTGTAATCTTTACTAGTATTACAAAGATACCTGTGGATGCGGTCATTCCAAACAGTACTCTCCAACGGATGAATTTCTCTCATCACTTTCCAGACAGAGTTGTTACACTTGAATCTTGAACCCAGAGCTATCTACTAGCCTTAAATCGTCTCTTAGCTTCCATGTAAGCCGCTTCATACCAGAGCCTGCTGGTAGAGGTGTTCCCAAAATGATAGAGGGCCATGCGAGAGGGCTCCAAGTCGTAATTAGTTAGTTGCAGGCTTTTCCCGACACCGCTGATCACAGTTTGACTCCCGGGATGAATGCAGAAATGCTAGAAGGTGAGCCGAAAATTAGGAATATAAGGCATCAAATTCATCTTCAGGAGATTTATGCATATCATATTGTATACATAGTAGTGCTGCTCCGTTATGGGAAGAACTTGGGATTACCCATGCACTCATTTTCCCAGTTGGCATTGTTTCTCTAGTAAGCGTCGATCTCATTCAAAATTCTGTAACTGTAATATGGCCCCAAAGATCTCCTTATTGCATTAGAGAAGTTCAATTGAAGCCCAGATGAAGGTTCGGTTCCTTTGGGGATCGTTTGAACAAATACCACCATCCCAGCTTAAAGAAAACAACCGCTAGAATGGCCATGGCGAAATGAATTCCGAGTGAGAGATTTCATAGTCTGCTTGGATCATCTCAAGTGTAGAGTTGAGACTGTGCATACTATTCATGCCGATCAACAGTGACCAGAACAGACATTCTTCGATGACGATCTACATGGCTTACAAATTCCAATGGAACTCGTGCTCCTCCAGACAACTTAGACAAAATAGATATAAAACCCTCAACTTGTTCTATTTCCTTCCCTACAAAAAACAACAGACATAGCATAAGAATCATTCTTTGAGAAGGCTATGCATGAGACTGCTTCCTCTGGATCATTTTTTATAAGGATTCCACTCGCTAGCTTCCACAGTTGTCGTGTATTATTCGTTGTGGTCTTGTCAGATGAATTGTGATCATTACGCAACCAACAGTATTGGAGGAAAGAGCTAGGACGACAACTCTTTCCATGTGTGTCTCTCTGATGCTTCATAGACCAAGACTTGGGAAATTGCATCCTGTCTTTTGATGATGGTCTGGATGGTTGCTTGTATGAAATAAATACAGAGCAAGAAGAGTCAAACCCCATGATAGAAGAGCTGTGTAATACTGGTGTCTGGAAAATGTACTTTGACGGTGCTTTGTCTTCTGAAGGGGAAGGCGCTGGAGTACTTCTTGTGGCACCTGAAGGTAATTTCATTGTTCCTTTCTCCTATAGTTTGCAGTGGGACATAGATTACACTAATAACGTATGCGAGTATGAAGCATTAACCTTAGGATTAGAAGTTTCCAAAAAACTAAATATAAAAAACTTGGAGGTATATGGTGATGCGGAATTAATAGTAAAACAAGTAAACCGACAGTACATGGCCAGGCATCCCAGACTAAGAGCGTATAGAAATTGTGTTTGGGATCTCATGGAAATTTTTTTCTCATCCGTAAATATCCATTTTATCCCTTGTGCAGAGAATTTACATGTTGATGCATTGGCAAAGGCAGCTTCAACATTCTCTCCTCCCACGACCTTCAAACTAAAGTACCACATTGAAATTAGGTACAAACCCTCCATACCAAACAATATTCGGCACTGGCAAGTCTTCTAAAATGATGAACAAATTAAGAAATTACTTACAACAGTAGGCGAATTCTCAGAAACTCACGCTGACCAAGAAAACAAAAATGACTCCATGTGGATCATGCAAGAAGGAGAGGAACCTGAAGTTTTCCGAGAAAAAATTGCGGATCATCGTATGTTGGTCCTTAAAAGCTAACCATGGTAAAAGTTGTTCTCGGCCTTTCGCCACTCGGTGTTATCTTTTTTGAAGTTTCTATCTTCTAAACCCCGACTCACGAAGGCACGATGTGATTATAACCTGATTAATTAATCGCCTAATCTAAGTTTTTCTTCCCCTTAATTAAGTCTTAAGTATCGCCATCTCGCGGTTTCGCGACTCGGCATACTAATCTCCCAGAAACTTGTCTTCGAGGTTCCGAGTTACGATATGGTGAATAAAATGATTATAAAATTAATTATGCCCCAAATCGCGATTACTGTTAATTAAGTCAAAGTCAGTCCTCGCGATCTCGCGAGTTGGAGACTCAAAATGTTAAAAGAAAATCCATGATGTAGCGAACAGCGAGAAATTGATTAACGTTGGTAAGATTTGATAATTTAAGATAAAGTAAGATATATCCTGCACCTCGAGGCTTGCACATTTCCCAAGGTAGCCATTTTCTCTCCATACTTCGACTGACTGTCAAACCGCCAGAAATTAATGACATTTATGGAGAAGTAGGGTAAATCCACACATATAAGATCAGATTTTATGCAATAAATTTGTTTCTAATTACGATTTGAAAGGCTTATTTCGAAAAGTACCGAATTTTCAAATATCTATTAGAGTTTCATTTTATTATAACGAACGCATTTTCATAAACACGCAGAGCTCGTCATTTCTGGGTGAACTAATTTCTGCATGTATACGCAGTTCTATCGTAGAAGGGCGAAAATGCAAGCTTCGGCTATGGCTCCGCAAAAAGCAGCAAAGACAAATGTCGAGGTCACAGGACAAGGCTCAGACAATGTCTCCGACACTTCGCCCCGGAGTGTCGACTCGGTCCCCAGCTGGTCATTTGTTTTAGACATTTTGCAATCAAAATTGGTGAACTATTCAGACTCAGACGACAATGAAAAGGATGACCTGAACACTAAATACAAGATAGTTGTCCAATCTAGAATGCACAGGGTAGCAACCGGACCATGGTTGCTCCCATATTATGACATGATCTGATGGGTGTTGGATCACATAGACCTACCCACCAGAACTATCATGAACCGACAACAGGTCACGGTCGGGACTTTTAGACTGGAACATATCCAAACCATGTATAAGCTTCCGATGACATCTGAGTACACATATGATGCTGAATTCCTGGAGAAGTTCAAAGAAAAGGAGTGCACAAAATATGATAAAACCATCCCCGGTTTGATAAAGGATTGGGTTTCGCGCTCCGCGAAATTCAGAGCAAATGACCAGGGTGTTTATTCAATCACTTCGTTGGAGCCATAGTATAAGTATGTGGCAATGATGACATGTCGACTATTTGGGAGGGAGGCCACATCACATTTTTTCATTACATGGGTGCCTCTAATGTTTCGGGTCACAGAAGGTTGCTCGTTTAATTGGGCAAAGATACTCTCGGATAGTTTGGCCAACCAGGTCACAGAGTATCGGGAGTAGAAGGCAAGTGGAAGGTCGTCCTCATTTTTCATGTCCGCATATATTATGGATGCGATATGTTCCATGACACCATTCCCATTGATGAGCTGGGCTTGGAATCCAGCCGAAGACAGGCCCATGCATGTATATCACGAAAAGCTATGGGAAAATAAAGCAGAAAGTTTCATATATGAGATTTTGAACTGGGTGATGGTGCCCCTGCATATCACCATTTTTGGTCACCCACCACATCGTATCTCGGACAACATTGCTGCAAATCTGAGTGGCATAGCGGACTGGTACATAGAGGCAAAGTTCTCGTACTTCAGAGTGTTCGGGGATATTTTCCCCCCGCTCGCGCTACCATTGTTCATCCCCGACAAGATGGCTTGTCGTGAGGTCACCTGGTAGACAGTAATTGGCGGGGTGAGTAAAGAAATCAAGGGATACTCTAAGAAGGTGTGGTCTTCTTTTCCCATTCGGCTAAATTCTTATTCTTTATTGGATTTTGGGCATGCCAAAGTCGAGGCTGTAGCTCTGGAAGACCTGAATTTGGTCTCCATCGAGTATAAGAAACACGATCCTCAGAGGGTTGTGAGCAACCATTTAGCAAATTGTGGGCTCAAGAGATTCGAGCATGAGAACTCACCCTCGGATGATATTTTCCAAGGAGCAAGGTCTTATGAAGAAGTTATCGCCTGGATTCGATCCTTGGCACTTGAAGACACAACTTCTGTGTTAAAATTCCAGGAGCATGGACGAAACGGTCTCCCCGCTATGTTGCGAGGTGAGAGTTCAGGTGTTTCTGAGACAAAGCAAAAGGATGCCGAAAATCCCAAAGATGCAATTCCTGATTCGGCAAAACGCCAGGACGAGGAGAAAACAAAGAAGCCCGAAGTAGAAGCACAGACTTTGGACCCGTCAAAGAGACAGATTCCGGAACCGTCAAAGAAGCAGGACTCAGTCGATACCCCAGGAAAATCAGCAAAGCAAATTGGGGAACCCATCACTTTGGTCACCCCCTTTCAATCGATGCAAGGAAATATCGAAGAAGGATGGATATTTAATGAGGAGATTAGGCCCATAAGAGCAGAAGAACTTCCTCCGAACGAGTTTTTATTTGATAAAAAGAGAAAATTGGTAGTGAAAAGAGAATTCTACCAGGAGGGAGAATCGACTGCTAAGAATTTCAAGGTCATGACCGATGGAAAAAATAAAAAGAATGAGCAATTCACCATTGAGATCGTAGGGACGCTAGGAGCGTATGCATCGGCGAATCAATTTTCGGTCGGGATTTTGAAGAACCAACTCAATAGGAAAAATCGCTTGATCAGAACTCTCGAGGCCAAATTGGCCTCGGCCACAGAAAATGCTCAGGGCCAGGTGAGCGCGGAGATAGAACTGGCCCGACTGGCTGATAAAAATGACATAGAGGTGCTTAAAACCAAGCTCGAGCAAGCACATCTAGTAGTTTGAGATGGTTGGATACAGGCGGGCCAACAGAGGACTATGATTGCAGAGCTGCAGGGTCAAGTAGAGATCGTCGAAAGCAGGATGATCAACGTCGAGGGGTTTAAATCTTGAGCGATCGAGATTCGGAACAGAATCTCTTCTCCACAACAGAGTTTTCTCTCCAAAGTGGGAGCGATCCGAGAGAATTGTCTATTGATGAATCAGGTTTCCGAGAACCTGACTATCAGAGAAAGGGATGCTGAAGCCGCTCGGGTCGCCTTCCAGGAGGCGGTGATAGCCATGAATAATAGAGTTTCTACAGGTTCTCTTGGGCTCTCCATCCCAGAACAAACCAGAGGTAATATTCTGTTGAAGGATTGGGAGCACAACATTGCCCTGGGCAAGGAACAAGCCCAAAAGGTAACCAATTCATTAGAAGAAGCCTTCAATTCTATATATGGCGAGCTGTTGGGTATGGACAGTGGAGACGATGTAGAAACATTGATACAAATGAATGTGGAACAGATCTCGCTTGATCTGAAAGAGAAGGATGAGAGATATTCGGACGATATCTCTCAGATAGATATGGTGGACATGGCTCGAGTTGATAAGCACTTGATCCATCCCAGCGCGCAACTAAGTGCCCTCGACGTCATCGATGCACAAATGGGGGACAAGCTGCAGCATTTAGCCCGAGAGTGTTACTTCGCCGAGGCCAGCTATCAAGCGGAACCTTCACGGCTCGTATCTCAACTTGTGGAAAGATGTATTGCCTGCACCGAGTCCGTGCGAATATGAGCACCTGGAACTAAGTGAAGATAGAGTAGGGGAAATGGAGTGATTGCTCTCTCCTCTTTCATAACTGAAATTCTTGCGACTATTGAGATTCTACCTTCTTTGCAAAAATTGTATAAATATACCCCAGAAAGAAATAAACCGGGCTGGACCCTTTTTGAGTTTTTGTAAGAGAGTTTGTGCATTGAGATTTAATACAAGCGGATCCGAGATTCTCAATTCCATCACTTATTTATTACAAGTTTGCTTTCTTGTTCCTCATTTTTCAATTTCAATTCATATTCATAATTGATGTGCTTCGTTATACTTTAGTACGACCACTACTATAACGAATAAATCTGGGTTTTCTGTAATTGTTTATTGCCTTTCCTCTGCACCAACTATCGGCTGTGTAAGACCAATTTACAGTTTTTAAATTCTACATGTATTTTTTGTTACATCGGTTATTTTCTTACATATTTTCTTCTCCCATTTACTTCGTGAGATTTTCCCCTGGTTGGAACCTGACACCATAAACGACTCGATGTTTTTCTCCCATATCACCCCTTTATTTAAATATAATACAGTTACGGGAACGAGCCTTAGATTCGCATCCATATTCTAACTCCGTGACCACAAGTTCTCTTTTATAAGACCAAGCTGAGACATCACTCAACCTTTCTCAAAAGTTCTCTTACCTGTCCTGTTCCCCCATGACAATCCCTATACCAACTCAACCTAACGTCGAACCCGGATTATTGAACCAAACACACATTGCCCTAAACCTTTTCAACACTATCCTTAAAATAGAAACTAACTGGGTCGAACTTGAACAATCATGGGTGGCCATTGAACGAGACATAAATATTCAGGAACAGTTCGAAGCCATACAACCCCAATGAATAAATCTCCCTTAGTTTCTTTCTTCGAAGTTTGACTCCCTCCCTTCTCCATATCCTAACCACTTTCGGATGCCTTGACACTATACTTTCGAGCCTTAAGTACAGACTCAGGAACAACACTGACCTTGAAGAAGAAATAGAAAATTTCGTAAGAGGTTCCAGAAGGGAATCAAAAGATACAAAGGTAAGTCTCCTCTCAAATGCTTTAACTGTGGTAGAATATGACATATTGTTAAAGAATTCTACTATGAAAAGAGAAGTCTCAACAATAAAAAAATATTCTACTCCAAGGATGATGACATCTCCTCAGATGAGAGTGATGAAGAAGATAATGATGGAGGATACGTCTTCATAACCAAAGAAGCCAAGGATGATGATCACAAGAGTTCTAAAGAAAAAGAAATCATTTTTTAAGAAGATTCAGATGAAGAAACCAACCTTGATTCCTTTTGGGGATACAAAGACAACATAGAGAGTGAACAGGAAGATGATAATATTGAAAAGTTGAAGCATTTTGAAATTGAAAATAACAAGGTTATAAACACAAGCATAATACTAAATGTGAATTAAGTAGTTGTGAAGAAGAGAATTACAGCCTTGAAAATACCATTGGTATCTTGAAGGAAAAATTAGAAGATTATGAGAAATTGAAAGAAGAATTGGATCACAGAAAAAGGGAGCTACTATTGACAATAGAAAATTTGAATAAGTTCTAAAAAAGAACTAGAAAAATAGATGACATCATTAGCATTCAAAGATCTCCAAACGAAAATACATGACTAGGATATAATGATAGTTTGAAGACAACAAAACAAGAGAAGGAAGATGAAAAGGATGAAACCAACACTCCAGAGCAAGTTGAACAACAAGCTAGAAGACTAGAATTCAAAAGGAATGAGACATCAAGAAGATACTCTCCCATCAGGTATGAAATCAATCATTATGAAGGAAACTACAGAAGAGTATATTGTGAGCTCAGATGGAATACACCAAAAAGAAGATCACTTACTCCCAGGTATCAAAATTTTGTTCTTGGACATTGTTATACTTATGGAAAGTTTGGACACAAGGCAATCAATTGTAGAATAAATGAAATAAATAACTACGCAAGATACATGAATGGTGCAAATAATAGATATGGAAATGTTCGCATACCTGTCAACAAAAAATATAATCCATTTGACCCATTAATGGATCAAAATATTTTATGCTACAAGTGCAATAATCTTGGTCACAAAGCATGAGATTACAGTGAGATGAAGGAAGATAATCCTATGCCAAATTTCCCTATACCAACTACAACATGGAAAAGGAAAGAAATTCCACACAATGAAAACTATTGAATAACATTAGTCGCTAAATAATACAAAGAATCAGATGAATGGTTCATAGACAATGGGTGCTCATCTCATATGACCGGAGATCAAAGAAAATTTTTCTTGAAGAAAAAGGGTGGAAATGTTTCATTTGGAGATGAGTCATCTACCAAAATACTTGGAAAAGGAACTGTAAATCTTGGAAGTGAAAATGCAAAAGAATGAAAAGTCCCATTGGTTGAAGATCTGAAGCATAATCTCCTCAGTTTCAAAAAAATATGTGATCAAGCATACACTCTATAGGATCAGAGTATTCCAATAAGTGAAGAATTTCAGAAGTTGAATAAGTCTCGGGAAGCATTATCGGGTTTTATGTGATAGTTGGTTAATGGTGATAATTTAATGTAAATTTTTATTATCTCTCATATATTCTTGGGGTGGAGGAAGGGGAAAGGATGGAGAGGTAAACCATCTCTTGATATTGAAGGATTGTATCTTCCTTTTGTAGGTTTCTCCCTCTCTTTATATTTGGATGTCGTAGCTACATTTGGAAGTCATTAATTCCCTTGAACAATAAATATTGATTATTTATCATAGATTGTGCATGGTGTATTGTGGTGTGTTGGTGTAACTCTTCTACTATTATTCATTGCTCATTGGATATAATTGAATATATAATCTGGTTGAAGTATAAGTTCATTTTTCTTTTAAATTGTACATGATACTGATTCACCCCCCTCTCAATATCATCAACAAAATCGCATGAAACAACAAGCAGATCAATATCGTGGTGAAAGAAGTTTTGAAGTAGGGGATTTTGTTTTTAAAACTACAACCATACAAACAGATTTCCCTCAAGAAAGAAAAGAAGAATAATAAATTATCACGAAAGAAATATGGCCCTTATAAGGTGTTACAAAAGATTGGTACTATGTCATACAAATTGGAGTTTCATGTATCTTCACGATTACACCCAGTTTTCCATGTTTCATACTTAAAGAAGGTTATAGGTGACAAGATACATGTTGAAACTATATTGCCAGAACTTGACGAGGAAGGAAAAATCATATTGGATCCCAAAGCTATCACTGACACAAGAATTCACCAACTGAGGAATAGATCCATTTAAGAGTATCTCATTAAGTGGGGAAAACTTCCTATTGAAGATTCCACTTGGGAAGATGAGTGTTTTATACAGAAGCATCCAGAATTACTTAAGCGTTGCAGACAACACTTATCTGAAGGGGAGGGGCATGTTAAGCCATAAATAGTGGAACATTATGCCTTAATTGGGGCATATTAAATTAGTAATGTAATTTTATTTATGTCATCTTGGGTCCATTAGTTGTAATTGTACCTCCTAGTCTCCTATATATACCAAGGAGACCTTTTCATTTGAAATCATCAGGTATTTGGAAATTTATGTGGTGTTTAAGGAGGTTTCCCCCTCGAAGAGGATTATTATCTAAAATTCTATCTTTTTCAAGGCATTGAGTACTTATTCTGAGGTTCTTTTTATGCTATTTTGATCCTTGTGGATTGGGAAGTAGCACACTTCTTCATCAACTGGATGGTTTCCTAGATTTGAGTGAGCTAGATGAAGTCCTATAATGACATAAGGTGTGAAATGATGCCAAGAACCATAAGGTCCAAGACGACAATGAGGTTGTACCCACTAGAGATATGCTACACATGTTGATGAGGTCCCAGATGCATGAATGTGACATAACCATCAGATATTTTGTGTGTGACTATGACATATCTTATTTGGCTATGATGGTCATATCTGTGACATGATATGTTTTATCATGAGATATCATCTGTGGCTGTGGAGATGCTACACGTACACTAGTTTGCAATACCATGTGAGTCTTTCCCATGCCATGTGATATGGATGGATGTGACTAAGAACATTACTTGAAGAACATCATAGTTAATACCTTCCTAGATAAGAGGGAGTGTTCAAGTTTTGGTAGTCCCAGGAGGTATTAACCTCCAATATAACCTTTGTTCTTAGAATAGAATATTTCAGAAGGAAGAGAACCGTTAAACAAATGTGGAAATACTCTAGAAGAGAAGTCATACCAAGGAGAATAATAATAAATAATTAGAAGGCTCTGGAAAGAGAAGTCGGCCCCACATGAAAACTCACTTGGAAAGGTTAGTATAAATAGAGGTAAAGTGATACCTCTTTTAAACACTCAATCACACTGCAGTTAAGAGAGCAAGTCTATAAGGTGCAACCATTGTAGCAGTTCAGGGAAGGAACGAAAGGGAGGAAGTATGAGAAAGGTGACGCAACAACTTTAGTGGTGAATTATCTCCTTGATCAGTCTTTCTAGTATCTCTCTCTTGTGTTCTTCTCTTGGTAAAGGTACACTCTATTGGTATTGTGTTGATGTTGTAGCCGTGTTGGTATTTATGGTTAGGGTTTATATGAGAGGACTCACTTCATGTACGAAATCTATCTAAGAAAAGGTTACTTTTCTTGGGGGTGGTACGTATAATTTCCTATGGTTGGGTGAAAATGGTGTAACATTGTTTATGGTAAAACGAGCATACCAAAATTTTGACTAGACTAGTCAAGAAACCCTATCTTCCACAATGTATATCTATGAAAGTATAATGACCCAGATGTTGAAATTTTAACCACAGATACCTTGATATGTATTCTAAATAAATTCCAATTTTTTTTTTGTCTAAAGCATCCGAGAATACAATTATAGAAAAAATTCCAATATTACTCGCTTGACGAAGAAAAACCTTACGACCGATTTTCTGATACCAAATGTTATGATCCAGTGCATTACAAATGACAAAAAATCAATGATTTTAGTCTGCTTCAAGGGGAAACCCTCCTTTTACCATATATCCAATTTAGAATACAATATGAGATGAGATAATATAATCCTAATACTAGGTCTCCTTGGTATATATATAGGTGAAAAATGGTAAACTATAATGAAAGGGTACCATGAAGGGTTCTAGCCAACATACAATTATAATACTATAAATGTAATAACTCAATATCTAAGGCTTAATAAAGATTTTTACACATAAAATGAGGCTTTGTATAGGTATTAAAATATGACTCCTAAGGTGGGTTAGGATAACCAGAAGGTGATAAAGGATACCTAATAGAGTCTTTAGGGTAAGAGGTGTTAACCCCACCATAAGTTTACCATATACACTATGTATAGGTGGATTAGTATGTGGATATGTATATCACACTAATCCTACAAGATTATCAACCACATGGGATTCCCTTGGTGCAAACAAGACACCTAATAAATAGTTTGGGGCATCAGGAAGGATGGTACTCTGATTGGGCATATATAAGATCATATTGTCGTTCCTTTGGATGTCTTCCTCCTCACTCCTATGTATAGTCACACATACATCCTTGGAAATGGGATGAAGAATATATTTTAGGAACGAGTACATAATAAATTAATCATTAATATTCTCATTTCCTAAGCTACATATACTATTTAATTCATGGATGTGATCCATGACATGGGCGTTTTTAATTTGATGAAAATTGGTTAAAATATTGATCCCTATGTCATGATATTCTATAAACTAAAAGAAGATCAAGTAAACCTTTGCTATGGATTCAAAGGTTTAATGGGAATTTATAGGTTGGTCATGTTAACACTTTGTAATTTGCCTAAGGCTGTGGAGGCAATCACAGAGGTAACCTCGAACCACTTGGAGTCTTCGATCTAGCCCTCGAAGACTCAGAGAGGGCTCTCTCTTTTCGATTTAACTTGGTTTGTATGGGATGGATTTTAGGCTAGATATGAAAGTAATGAAAGTATGGGGTTGGGGTTTTGGTTTTTAAATAGTTGTTTTGGGACAACGAGAAGGGCCATTGGGCAAATGGGGTCTGCGCTTAAATATGTGATTCACTCTCAGATCTAGACAAAGTTATTACATAGGGAAAGGTAGCAGAAATGTTGGATCGAATTAATTTTTGATGGTGTCGATTTGAAGAAGAACTAGGGGAGGAAAAAGCCAATCAAAGGAGCAGCTAAGAATTCCTTAACTGAGATTTTTAGATGAGTAACATAAAGATTATAAAAAGAACAGATGCAGAGTATTTGCCAATAAATTCTGCTCTGTTACTATCTTCTGACAATAAGAATTGACAACAAGTGAAAAGATGACAGGAAAAATACTTAACAGAGGAAGAACGCCACCAACACATCCTCATAAGAATCCTGTAAAAATCATGCCCATTACTGATCAATCATTAAAGATTACAGAAAAAGTTTGAGGACAAACACAGCCCACAGTCCAGTAAAATAAAACACACCCTCACAGGTCGAACCCTCTCCTCTCAGCCCGAACCCTGCTTTCATCTTTTACATCTGCATGTATACAAAAATTCCCTCAGCCTTGCCAAGACTCGCGCTCTACCTCTATTTTCTGAAAATAGAAAACAGTTACAAAGATTGACACATGTCAATTGTCTCCTAAAACAAACCAAACAGTAAATTAAAGGGAAAGTTAAAATTGGTAACTGTTGCCTCGACATCTATCATACTAGAGTTTGTTTAAGATTTGCTGGAGAATAGACTCTAACAACATCAAAAACCAATGAATGCAGAAGTCGTTGAATGCTTGAGGTTGTTGGAGATTTGTTGTCAGTTGGAGGATCGGTGCCCTAACTGCTGCCATGTGTTCCCTGTAACTGAATTCCCTGTCTTCCATATGGTTCAGTCAATGCCTAAACGCTGGGATATTTTTCCACCTCCTTCCACCTGAGTAGTCTCAATTTGCCTAACTGTTCCTCAAGGATCTGCTGATATCTATGTCACTCGAATATCTGGATTTGATAGTGAAAATCTAATATATGTTTTGAAATGTGGAAGCATGGATAGAAAATTCCATCCTTGTCTGTCACTACTTCACCACTGGTATTTTCAAAAATTGACTGCATCAGCATTTTGGACACACTCTCAGAGGTTTCGGTCATGACCTTCTTAGCTTCCTCAGCATTGTGAATTTCCTTGACACTACCGCACATCCATAGTTTCATGATGGTCATATGGTTTGTTGTTAATGTGCCAGTTCTATCACTACAAATGCATATTGCAGACCCCATTGTTTCACAAGCTGCAAGATTGCGAACAAGTGATCGATCATTCATCATTTTCTTCATCGCAAAGGTAAGGATGAGAGTCACGGCCAAGGGAATTCTCTCTGGAACTGCAACCACAACAATAGTCTCTGCTATAGAAAAGAAGTCCAAAATTTCCATAAAGTCATTTTCGGACCATTTCCACAGTTGGCCATTACTTATCTTCCCGCCAAGCAATACTTTGGTTAATACTGCAAATGTAATAATGGCCTACACCATTGATCTTGACCTGTAGTGGAGTTTCATCAACACCGCCTTCCTCTTTTTTCTTCTTCTTGAGGCGGTTGCTTCCACCTTCCTTGTTGAAGAGCAATTACATGGGTCCAATTGGAGAATCCATATCCAAATTCCCCTTCATAGCATATCCAGCACCCTTGCCTCTAATCATGTCCCAAAGAGCAGATCCAAAATCCTTTGGCCTAAAGGAAACATGCAACTGAATGTAGCTGATTCCATTATTCTCAACCTTTGCAGACTTTGACAGCTTGGCATTTACAATACTCACACCAACAAGCCATACCTCATAGTCCAGTGCATTCAAGCCGATATCAAAATCATTCTTATTCTCCAGTTTCATATGCAATGTTGCCGAAGTTTTTTTGAAGGAGAAACTATCAAATTCCACTTTATCCAAATCAACATCAGGTTTGTAAGGAACAGGAATCTCTCCCTCCTTTTCCAAAGACAATGTTAGCTTGCCAAAGACATGCATGTTTGCAATAAGACCAACCTTAATTATGTAAGTAATAATGCTTCCGGGATTGATATCATCATAAGTGTCCTTGATGTCATCATAGATTATTGTTATGGGGATCTTGACAGTTTCAGACCCATGGTAATGAATTGTGCCCACATCAGGGATCAATCCAAACACAAGATTTCTGCCATTGATCTCTACTAGATAGTCAATGGCCACTAAAGGGATTGGAACAGGGTTGGGATTAGTTATAGGCACATCGACAACAATTTCAAGCTTTTTCAGATTGATGGATGGAATGTGGAATCATGGTTTTCTTGTACGAACAAGTTGGATAGAGCCAATCCCCAGGAGGAACTTGATACAGAGGAGGGTCAAGGTAAAACTAATGATAAGTGAGCAAGCAACCTACTCCATTGCAACACAACAGTTCATCCCCAACTTTGCATATTTCACAAATGCTATTATAATCATCCACTTGAATCCTTCTTTGAAAACTGCTTGTCTGAGAAGATGATGGTGCACCAGTGTTAACATTCTCCCCAGTGTCAATTGCTATCGCCCCAATATTACTCTTATGTACCATTTTACCCTCTACTTCATGGTATTATGAGAACATTTGAAGGCTGACATCACTTTCTCCCTCTTTGACTTGCTTTTCTCCATGCCTTTTCTAGCCTTCCAGGAAAAGCTTGCTGCCAGGCCTTTCTAGATCTCTGTTCATATGATTTCATGAGCTTATTGGCTGAAGCAGAAGGAAGAAGGTATGAATCTTCCATCTCCCATGTACACTGATCATACCCTAATCCCTTCCATTTAACCATCCATTCAACTCTGCAATTTAACTTATCATGGCATTCTCCAATGCATTCGTAACCAGAACCGTCTTTCGCATGGAAGTTAACCGAACTGCTGCAGAATTCTACAATGAGAGAATAAACCTTGTTAGGATTTCGAATGTCAAAAGAATGATGCTGCAAAAAGTGTTGTACATTCTTGATATTGCCCAGGATATCAGCGACAATAATCACAAAATTAGGAGGTGGAGTCTGTTGTGTGACAGGTTGCGTGGAGCTGGAGTGTTGTATGTTGTGATAACCCGTGACAGGTGTTGTGTTGTTGTGTGACAGGTTGCGTGGAGTTGGAGTCTTCTTCTTGGCCCCTTGCACTCTAGTGTTGGTTTGGATGTTGTTTTCTTTGGTGGTTGACTTGTGTTGTTGTTGATGCAGATGTGTGGCTCCAGATATAAAGAACAATTCTCGGTGTTGAGCTTGGCCTTGGGCCAACATATTTCTTTTAATCAAAATTTTAAGAAAACCAAATCAAACACCTGTGATAAGTTCGAGAACTAATTTAGACTTAAAAAAGGCCAAATTAGACTAATAAGTTAAAAGTCCAGGTTAAAAACAAAATCAATAAGTTATCCATGTATTGCTTTTTGCCACCCAAACCTACTATTCATAATTTCTTGTCCAAAATGCACCGGCATTTTAACATGCTTTGAAGTTTGCGTGCAAGGTTCTTGGCTTATGCTTGGTCAGAGTCGAGAACTTTCTGCTGCCTTCACTATGCGTCATGAGAAAAAGCGTAATGCCTGAAATAGATAAACATAGTCAGAATACTGATTCCCCTATTATATAGGGTTCTAACATAGGCTCCACCTGGGGAAGATAGCTCCGAAGGAGATGTCTAGAATCCATAGAACTCTGAATTTCGTAGACCAACTGATCATTGGGATGCCCCCAAATTGTAAATTGAAAATAAACCCATGAAGATACGAAAAATAAAAGGTGCTCATCCTGTTGAGGTTATTGGAACATTCCTACCTACCCTACTTTGCTAACAGTTACTGCTTCAATCAGGTAATGAAAAAGTGCCAATGAAGCCAACCCTGCAGTTGATCCCATGATTGGGTTTCCTCATCGTGATTGATGAAAATCGAAACTGAAATATGTACTGGCAACTGGTGACATATTTGGTTGTTATAGAGAATACATGTTTGAAAACTCAAGCTAACATAAACCTCCATGTAATCTGCTATAGGATCAATTAAAGCATGACACATGATATTCGTTCCTATATCTTCTATGACTATTTGATCAATTTCATCTTCAAAATCAAACCCTACATCTACAACTTCAGCCTTATATTGGAAAACACAATCATCATCAATCTGCCAATCAATAGGTAGTGCAATTTCCTCTTTCTTTGGAGAAGGAAGATTTTCCAAGAATTCTTTAGATCTCGGAAATTAAATGACTGAATTTGAGAATCCAAAAGTTCAATATCATTTTTGAACTTTTCAACAACTAGCTCAAGAAAACAAATTTTACTTTTAGGGGAAAATTTGCTCGATTCCAAAATATGAAACACAGTTGTTAAAAAGTCTTCCTCAATGTGAAATTCTGCTAACTTACCCCTGAATTCTTCTATGGCTTCACAAGATATAGGATTTTCCACATACCCTGTCATCTTGAAACATCATCAAGGCTTTGAAATCTGGATTCTTTAGCAGTGAAGTCCCTTGTGAACTTTGAAGCTCGGGATCTTGAACAATGGAGTCGCCAGGTGAATGGTACAACCTTCCTGTGTTTGGCTTCTGTTCACCATCAGAAGTCAAATCCGAACTTGATATATTTTCTAGAGAACTTAAAAGCTCATCCCCAGTATG
This sequence comes from Picea glauca, assembly GCA_000966675.3. NCBI lineage: Eukaryota > Viridiplantae > Streptophyta > Pinopsida > Pinales > Pinaceae > Picea > Picea glauca. The sequence goes on from JZKD02S0250491.1 coordinate 296,296, forward strand.
GTCGCCAAAATGTTAACGCTCTGTAATTTGCCTAAGGCTGTGGAGGCAATCACAGAGGTAACCTCGAACCACTTGGAGTCTTGGATCTAGTCCTCCAAGACTCAGAGAGGGCTCTCTCTTTTTGATTTAACTTGGTTTGTATGGGATGGATTTTAGGATAGCTATGAAAGTAATGAAAGTATGGGGTTGGGGTTTTGGTTTTTAAATAGTTTTTTTGGGACAACAAGGAGGGCCATTGGGCAAATGGGGTCTGCGCTTAAATATGTGATTCACTCTCGGATCTAGAAAAAGTTCTTACATAGGGAAAGGTAGAAAAAATGTTGGATCGAATTAAGTTTTGATGGTGTCGATTTGAGGAAGAACTAGGGGAGGAAAAAGCCAATCAAAGGAGCAACTAAGAATTCCTTAACTATGATTTTTAGATGAGTAACATAAAGATTATACAAAGAACATATGTAGAGTATTTGCCAATAAATTTTGCTCCGTTACTATCTTCTGACAATAAGAATTGACAACAAGTGAAAAGATGACAGGAAAAATACTTAACAGAGGAAGAACGCCACCAACACATCCTCACAAGAATCCTGTAAAAAGCATGTCCATTACTGATCAATCATTAAAGATTACAGAAAATGTTTCAGGCCAAACACAGCCCACGGTCCAGCAAAATAAAACACACCCTCACAGGTCGAACCCTCTCCTCTCAGCCTGAACCCTGCTTTCATCTTTTACATATGCATATATACAAAAATTCCCTCAGCCTTGCCAAGACTTGTGCTCTACCTCTGTTTTCTGAAAATAGAAAACAGTTACAAAGATTGACACATGTCAATTGTCTCCTAAAACAAACCAAACGGTAAATTAAAGGGAAAGTTAAAATTGGTAACTGCCGCCTCGACATCTAGCATACTGGAGGCTGTTTAAGATTTGCTGGTGAATAGACTCTAACAACATCAAAAACCAATGAATGCAGAAGTCGTTGAATGCTTGAGGTTGTTGGAGATTTGTTGCCAGTTGGAGGATCGGTGCCCTAACCGCTGCCATGTGTTCCCTGTAACTGAATTCCCTGTCTTCCATATGGTTCAGTCAATGCCTAAACGCTGGGATATTTTTCCACCTCCTTCCACCTGAGTAGTCTCAATTTGCCTAACTGTTCCACAAGGATCTGTTGATATCTATGTCACTCGAATATCTGGATCTGATAGTGAAAATTCAATATATGTTTTGAAATGTGGGAGCATGGCTGGAAAATTCCATCCTTGTCTATCACTACTTCACCACTGGTATTTTGAAAAATTGACTGCATCAGCATTTTGGACACACTCTCAGAGGTTTTGTTCATGACCTTCTTATCTTCCTCAGCATTGTGAATTTCCTTGACACTGCTGCACATCCATAGTTTCACGATGGTCATATGGTTTGTTGTTAATGTGCCAGTTCTATCACTACAAATGCATATTGCAGACCCCATTGTTTCACAAGTTGCAAGATTGCGAACAAGTGATTGATCATTCATCATTTTCTTCATGGAAAAGTTAAGGCTGAGAGTCACAACCAAGGGAAGTCCCTCTGGAACTGCAACCACAACAATAGTCACTGCTATAGAAAAGAAGTCCAAAATTTCCATAAAGTCATTTTCGGACCATTTCCACAGTTGGCCATTGCTTATCTTCCTGCCAATCAATCCTTTGGTTAATACTGCAAATGTAATAATGGCCTACACCATTGAGCTTGACCTGTAGTGGAGTTTCATCAACATCGCCTTCCTCTTTGTTCTTCTTCTTGAGGTGGGTGCTGCCACCTTCCTTGTTGAAGGGAAATTGCATGGGTCCAAATGGAGAATCCATATCCAAATTCCCCTTCATAGCATATCCAGCACCCTTGCCTCTAATCATGTCCCAAAGAGCAGATCCAAAATCCTTTGGCCTAAAGGAAACATGCAACTGAATGTAGCTGATTCCATTCTTCTCAACCTTCGCGGACTTTGACAACTTGGCATTTACAATGCTCACACCAGCAAGTGAGACCTCATACTCCAGTGCATTCAAGCCGAGATCAAAATCATTCATATTCTCTAGTTTCATATGCAATGTTTCCGAAGTTTCTTCGAAGGAGAAACTATCAAATTCCACTTTATCCAGATCAACATCAGGTTTGTAAGGCACGAGAATCTTTCCCTCCCTTTCCAGACACAATGTTAGCTTGCCAAAGACAGGCACGTCTGCAATAAGACTAACCTTAATTCTATAAGGAATAATGCTTCCGGGATTGATATCATCATAAGTGTCCTTGATGTCATCATAGATTATTTTTATGGGGATCTTGACAGTTTCAGACCCATGGGCATGAATTGTGCCCGCATCAGGGATCAATCCAGAGACAAGCTTCCTGCC
>JZKD02S0250491.1:298698-324454 GCA_000966675.3 Picea glauca
GTATCTCTTGTATTATTTCCTACCATGGTGTAACTTGTATTAGATGAGGATGAACTAGAGGAATAATAACTAGTTATGGAACTTGATGAACTATTACCCCTGGATGGGGAGGGAGATGATAATTTGGAAGAAGAAGAAATTCCTAAATATGAGGAGCTAGAGTCTAAAGGTGGGGTATGGGATGAACCCTAACTTGTTGAGAAATGGAGATATTGTTTCCAGAAAAGAACATATATCAAAGGCCTCACGACCTACGAGATTATCTCCTAGGGTGAGATATGATGTCTATATGAAAATATCACCCTAAGATGAAAATGTTAATGAAAGGATAAAGAAAAAAAGAAAATGAACTACACAAATAAATAATCAAACAATACACTCATTACATGTTCAGGTATCGTAATAAGTGGGTATAAGTGTTCTTGAATTAGAATAAAGATATCCTAATCCAAGTATCTCCATCCTATAAAGAGAAAAGACTCCATCATATCATAAAAACTATATCCGATCAAACAAATCCTATACTATGGATAAGGCACATCCAATCAACCAACAACAAGGGATATCAAGTCCCCACGTGGATGAGTGTAGGTTAAAAAGAGATAATTATAACTAGGATTTAATTGGTAGTCAAGTCTCTAAGACCCACAAAAATTTGTCTCAGGTGGCCCCCTTACTGTGAGAGTTGCATAGGTAAGGGTAGAAAGTAGAAAGGACACTAAGCTACTTATTCATATACACATGTAATAAGTTACCCTTCCTTCAAGTTGGAGTCTAACAGTTGCGGGATATTCAGTATTGAAAATACAAGTAGTTTCAATCACACATCGAATCCCAACCTCACCATTATCAACTCTAAAGAACATGCATATTACCAAACAGGTTTTGATTATGTCTTATAGAAATGATTTTAAAGTACCCTAGAAGTCAAACACTATGTATCAATGTGAGATGACTAAGGCTAGTTATTTGGATGCCTATCCCCAAAGTACTTACCTAACCAACAAATTTTGTTTTGAACCAAGTGGATTTATGTTAGATTAAGTGGTTAATTCTTAGGTTGAAATTGGAAACATGAACCAATCATATACTTTAGGTGCAAAGTATGTGCATGTAAGAAAGTAAATGAAAAAGATAAATACTAAATTTAAAGGATTTATAGTTATCGATGTCAAACCCAAAACTGAAAACAACTTGCTAATATTTAGATTTCAATAAGAAAAACAATCTACTTTAACCTAGGGTTTCAAAAGAAAATAATTTCAAAGAAGAAAACATCTAAAGGAAAGCATAATACTATGGATCTAAGGGAATTATTTTCTTTCAGTAAGAGATTTTTCTAATATAAAATGAACAACAATCTAAAATAGAAACGAAATTTGATCTATGGCTGAAAAATAAAGTTGAAAGCCTATTCTAGAAAAATATAGACAAAGGCTCATTAGATAACCTAAAACTAGAATGAATACTTAGAAAAAAAAAATTATTTTCTTCATTCAAAACTTATGCTAGAATGTATGTCTAATGGCTAACTAGTAAGGTAGGGTTATGTTTTAAAGCTTATTGTAACAAAAATCAAAAGACAAAATCTAAAGGAAATCAATCGATGGAAGTCACTAGAAACCCTAGAGGGTTTGATTATCAATACTATGATATTCATAAACATAAAATTTTAGCTACAACATAAGAATCCAAAAATAAAACTACAAATCTTTAAAAACACTTAGAAGGATAGAAAAAAACCCTAAAAATTGAAAACATTAAGTTATAGACCCAATGTAACAACTGACATGGAAACGTTTGTTGGCACTTACAAATAAGGCCCCAAAACATGTGTTGTTCAATGAAGATAATGGCCCAGAAAGTGCATTGGTCAATGCTGATACTAGCTCTAGAAAGTGTGTTGCCACCTGTAGGTTTCTTGGCAATTGAGAGTTAATTTTTGAGGTAGATCTGAAGGATTCCAGTAACTTGTTTTCTGCATACACTACATAGAAAGTAACAACAAACAAAATAGGGCCAAAAACTCTAAAATAAAGAGAGTTAAGAGGGTTTAAAAAGAAACCCAAAACCAAGGATCAAGAGATGGATCATATCCATAATGGAGTCACCAATCTATTATTAGAAATCTTCTACAAGGGTTATCAAATTCCTATATCTAATGGTTGTTCTAGATAATACACAAATAAAATTAAAATGCATTAACACTACACTTTTTAAAGTATATCTATATTCTACAACCCTTGTTTTGCACTACAAAAAACAAAATTGTAGTTGTAACAATGGAGTAAATAGATATTAAAGAATATGAATAATGTTCTATTACCCAATGGAAGCTAAAATTGCATGCACCCATGGAGAGAATCCTTGGATAAAGTGGCTCCTTGACCTCCTCCTTGGTAGGGTTATTTATTCTTCTCGAGTGTGTGTGGATTATCTCCTCTCCCAATGGTTATAAATATCTATGGTTGTTGCTAGAAATTCTATAAAAATAATAGATCTCTTGAAGTTTGGAAAATCTAACAACATTTACTTACTTGGATGGGTGATATGGAAATTGAGTTACTTCTTTGTATTTATAGGAAAAATAGTGGTCAAATCCATATGGTCATAATGAAAAATGATTTATTGACCATATCAACTTTAGAAACTATTAGGGTTTTTGAATAACCACTTTATTTTATTTATTTATTTATATTTTTTGGATAATTCCAAGAGGAAATGCTAAACAAATGTTTTTTTTGACCTCATGAAATGTGTTGTCTTAGGCCATGATGGTGTAAAATGACATGGAGTGGGTAAAGTGAGTCGAACTCATATTGTATGTGGTATATTTTGGTAAACATAGTTAATTTGGTCTAGGTGAACAACTTTTGGGTGATATCACATAAGCTGGGATTTTGTTCCTTTTGTTATATTACTAAAATTCTAGGTTGTGTTCATTGAAGGGAGATGAGACGACAAACTAAGATAACCTAAAATACTTTCAAATGTCCATATTTATCTTATCCATCATGAATAATCTCACTCGTAATTAGTATCTCAATGAAAACTAATACTTATGGTGTACCAAAGTAAACTAGGCACATTGTTGCACTAAATTCAACTAAGCACATCAATTTGATAAAAGTTCATTAAAAATATGCTTGAAGATAGTGTGTTACACTCTCCCAACATTATTTTAAGAATATAGAAACATATTGATTGTTCTCTTGACGCAAAAGCGGGGGAAAATAATTAATAACATCAAATGGTGATTCTTTAGATCCTCACTCTATATCATTCTAGGGCACTAAGTTCTCCCTTTTTCTTTTTCATTTGTATAAGTTCAATTTTATTTTGTTTTTATTAATTAAATTTATAATAATTTGTAATTTCATTTGAATAATTGTGCATTAAATTTTATAGAAGCTTGATTCTAGAAGAGAAATGGGAGGATAGGGACTTAGTACCCTTTTCCCTCTAATTATAATCTCTTACATTTACTACACATTTATTATATGTATCTTTAATTATAATCTATTACATTTACTACCTATTTATGATATGTATCTCTACTCTATTGAGACCTTTTGAAATTCAAATCTCATGCGAGGATAATTTTATTATTTTTTTTCTTTTAACTATGATGGACATGATATATTTTTTTATATTGTCAATTGTGTCATTTAGAGCTAATATAAGATGTGTAGTTAACATGTTAGAACAATATTATCGATATGCCTTTCAAATAATATCGTTGTTTTAATTAGTGCTATATGCACTAATTAAATGTAGTTAACATACTGAATGTAAGTGTTTTATTCCTGAATATAAAGTTATGATTTTTAACATTATTTAACTTGGAAACAAAAAAATGTATTTGGTTTCTAATTCATGACTTTGATTTATTATTAGGAAATGTGTGTAAAATGTATTTGGTTTTCAAATTCATGACTTTTGTTAATCATTATAAGGAATTGGGTGGAGAGAGAAAAATCTTAAATAATGTTTCAAATATGCCAAACCAATGAATCATCCTCATGATGAAAAATTAATACTATGATGGTTTTGGAAAAAAATCATGATGCATGTTATTATTAAATTTCATCAAATATTTTTAGATAACAGTGGAATCATTTCATTCATACTATGTATTAATCACATTATCCTATCATGAAAATAATTCATTGTAACATTAAATAAGAATAATAAAACATTAGAAGTGAATTATGTAACAAATGTATTCTAATTGTTGCCTCCCCCCGTCGATTAATAATAACTGGATCTTTATTTAAAGCAGTTAGTTAATCTTACCTAGCCTAACTTTATAACCTTTCCCTCACTCACGATATAGTTGAATAAGCCCCTTATAGCATCTCCCCCAGTAGCTATTTCTCTCTCTTGAAATGTTCCAGAACCCCGAGCAAAGAGATAATGAGGAATAATATCTCTCCAGGATTGAATCTCATAATTGAATGTACCCCATGATCTCAATAAAGTTGGTTTGTTAGCTATGGGAGCTTAAGTAGCATAGGCAAAGGTAGTAGCAAATCCAGATGTTCCAGATCCCCCAGGAGTAGACGCAGTTTACCGATCACACAAAAATACATTCATTATGATAAATAATACTTAAGAGTATTTTGTAGATGGGATTCAGTGGTTGATATTTGATATCTTTTAGCCGAAAACTTGTTTTCCATTGTCGTCGAAGTTTATTATTTTTGGAAATAGTTGTTTATATGTGGTTCAATGATTCATTGACTTTCACTGCGAATTAATTGTGTGTTGGAATTTATTTATTATGTTGTACTTGAAGCTGCATATAATCATCCAACATTTTATAGGTAAAACTATAAATATCACTTAAACAAGTATATACAACTAAATGTATCAAAGCCATTTTTTTAATTTCCAAACCTATCGATTATGGAACCAAGACACTTCTACTACAAAAATCTAATTTTTCCATGGAATATTTGTTTTCAATCGACTTTAAAAATTTGACATATTTCATCTCCCTACATATTAATTTGTTAACACCAATGAAAAAAATTCTTTATTTTTTCGATTGATTTGTGTTTGTATTGCGACACTCTCGCTAAAAGAATGGTTTTTTTGTTTTGTTTTTCTTGAGGGAGGATTTGGAAATTTTTATCCTTGATGAAGGAATGGTCCACTTCTTGATCCATCCAAAATTGGAGTTCCTTTTTAATATCATGTAAATCCTGATTTTACTTCTAGTTTGTTCCTTGTTCCATGCTATGGTATCATTTTTTACTCTCTTTAGATTTTCCAAGAATTGTAGGGGAGAGGAGTCTAGCCTAGAGTTGTTGAAAGGTACCTTTGTTTCCTTTACAAGGTGTAGATAGCTATGATCCTTCAACCATGCTCAGTTAAATTTGAAGGTTCTAGGGGTTTTTTTTGGATCAGGGGCTAGATCAAAGATAATGTGGGAGTGGTCAGAGACTCCACCATAAGAGACCCATTGGCGACAAAAAACATTCTCTTGCATGAGAGGTTCAAATATGAGAAAATGATCTAGGTGCTTGGTGATTTTGGCTTCTCCAATGCTCATGTTCCTCCATGTGGGGACATACCTAATTCGTTGTATGTCGAGAAAATTTGTGTCTCCAAGGATTTTGATGAAAAAATATGCAAGTGAATCAATCTATGTCAAAAGCCCCAAATATCACAAGAACTCGGGGTGAAATTTAAATCCCCCCCTGATGATTATGTTTCTGAAGGAGAGAAGAGGAGAGTGAAATAATTTGAGACATAAATATTTCTATCAGGATAAAGACCATACATTTTTATGTAAATAAAGGAGAGATTGAACCATGTGGATATTGGTGGCCACCCACCTATTCCAACTAACTCCTCTTGAAACATTTTAGTTTAACATGTTATTCTCTAATTCTTTTTAATTGTGGGTTCTACACTTCCGAGGTTGTTTGAAGCCCTACACAGCTTTCAGGTAGGGATTGGTGGCCGCCCACCTAATCCAATTGGATTATTTTGGAAGTTTTCATGTTAGTACATCTTATTGTACTTCCAGGGCCGTTTTGGGTCCCTAAACAATGTTTTTTTGTCTTGCCACAGTTAAACTGTAGACGAAATCAAAGTTGGACAAGATAATGTGTAGTTCTTGAAAAGACCTTTCCAATGGGATATCATGTGCCTAAAACTGAGGTCGTATGCAAATTTTACGACCCCATGAAGTTGAGGTACCATCTTAGCCATATGGCCAACATTAATGTTTTTGTTTCGCTTCCTAGGGTTAGTTTTTTGGATGAATAGGTTTTTGGAATTCATGATTTATACTAAGAAATGCAGTAAGGTCATTTCACAGACCTGGACGTCCGTCTTCTTTCTGATACATGCTCATAGTAAGCGAAAGGTCGTCGCCACATCTATGGCCTATACACAAAGACTCTCTTTGTAGAAAAAGGAAGTGGACATGATCATGGAAGAGTAAAGAGACACATTCTCCTCACCCACCGAGGTACCAACGTACTTCCAAGTTAAGCATCCAATTAGTATAACCCTCAGTGCACCTATTCCTAATGGACCAGTCTATCATTGCTCACTGATGGAAAATGACAAAATAGAGCATCATATCTAAGAGATACTTCAAAAGGGGCACATTAGACCCAACTCCTCCCCTTGCAGAAGCCTGATTGTACTAGTGCAGAAGAAAGACGAGACCTAGCGAATGTGCATTGATTATAAAGAATTAAACAAAATCACAGTCATGAACCGTTATCCAATTCCCCAAATTGATGAACTTATTGACCAACTCAAGGGGGGAATTTCTTCAACAAGATTTACCTAAAGTCTAGTTACCATCAGGTTCCCATCAAACCAATTGATGTATGGAAGACAACTTTCAAATCTAAAGAAGGTCTCTTGAAATGGTTAGTCATGCCCTTTGTCTTAACAAATGCACCAACCACTTTCATGAGGTTGATGGATGATGTATTGAGACCATTCACCAACTCTTTTGTGGTGGTATATCTAGATGACATTCTCATATTAAGCATAACTTGGGAGGATCACATGCAACATATTCAATAGTTTTTAAGAACTCTATGGTGGCAGAAGCTATATGCCAACTTGTAAAAATGTTCCTTTGTAATGAACAAGAACCAATACTTGGGATACATTGTTGATGACCATGGGGTACATGTGGATCCAGCTAATATCCAAGTCATCCATGATTATCCAGCCTCGACCACACTAACTAATATTCAAAGATTCTTCGAACTTGCCAACTTCTATCAATGGTTCATGTTGGGATTCTCCCATATTCCATGATCCCTCATCCAAGTGACCAGGGGCGATGTCAGGGAAACTTTCACATGGGGCAAGGCACAAAAATGAACATTTAATGATATGAAGCATTTCATATGATCAGCTTCATTACTCTCCTTACCCAATCTACAAAAATCGTTCGAGATTGAGACTGATGCATCTGACTATTTTGTAGGCACAGTTCTCACTCATCATGGTAATCTAGTAGCATGCCACAGTGAGACACTCTTAGATACCATTCGAAAGTACCCCACCTATGACAAGGAAATTTATTCCATTATGCAAGCGTTTCATCAATGGAAACATTACATTCTAGTGTTATAATCCTAAATTGCACCACACATGCAGACCTAGAATCAGGCCATCTTACTTACTATTTTTGCCAAGACAATACAAAAAAACTCTGCTTAAAAACACTATTTTTTAAGATGTACGCACCCTACACCACTACTGCCCACGTATGTATGTTATATGCACCACTATTGCTCACGTACATATGCTATCCATACCATTACAACCCACGTAAACCCACAAAAGTTGCATAAAATAAAACATTGCAAGGGATTCGTTGATATTACGGGCTATTGGGTGGTTTCTTAACCAATTGACTGCCTATAGATCATCACCCAACTGAATAACCATATTTTTTTCATATAAAAAGAGGTGTTGGGGTCTCACTCCAAGGAGAAACATAGGTACAGTGAAACTCTTCCCATTTCGTTTCCCCCCCCTTGCCCCAAGAATTTGCAGCCACATTGTGAGTTTTGAACCAAAATTCTGTATTCTTTCCATTTTTCCTCATCCATAAGCCTATGCCCATTCTCTAGAGAGAAGTGTGATAGAAGAAGGATATGTGGAAGCAGTTGGAGCTTGGTGAAGAGGATCCCAGGACCAGGTTCGAGGAGCAGTCACTGATCTAATTTTGTAAGTAACTCTGTGAGATTAATATAAAGAAGTACTTTTTCCGTCCACCCATATGATGTGTTCAATCTTAATGTTTGATTTACATTTCATTATGACATATAACATACTAATTCATATATAGAATGCATGTTTGTATTTTCTTGTTTGTCTTTTGGTGAATGTAGGTCATCCTTGGGATGATATTTGCAGTCGAGAAGTGACCAAACACATTGGGATCGACAATGGACACAGAGTTTAAGGTAATACTACCATATCCATATACTTTGTAATTTATGCATGAATGTCGGGTGTTGTCAAGATAGTTGTTAAAAGTAGGAGACTTTAGATGGTTAGCTCTGCTTGCAGTTTAGAACCCTAGTGTAGTTTGTAGGGGGGTTTTCCCACTATAGTAGAATTGGCGACCATACTGAGGAATCCCCTAGGGTTTTTAGGGGGTGTTTTTGGGTGTTTTAATTGGTTTAATTACCTCTTTGAGTTCTCTGTGAGTTGCTAAGTCTTCAAGGGGTTTTGGTCTTCCATACCAGTACTCCCTACCTGGTCATCTTGACTGTTAGTTTTCTTTTTTTTTAGAACTTACAGAGGTGTATGTGGCCTATAGTGGGTCTGCACGCATACATACACTTCGTACCTTTAGACAACCCGTGCACATATGCAGGTTGCTTAAGTGTCAGTAGTGTGCCTGCATCAAGAAATTTTTTCAGTAAGAAGAGGCAGTCAACCTCTTCCCTGATTGAAGTCATACTTCTCAGGGATTTCTTGATCTAGTATTGTTCTCTGTTGTTATTGTCTTTAACATGGGTTTGATGTAAGTTTTCTTGTCTTTTAAAAGAAAAATATTTATTGTATTTCCTATCCTTTTTTACTTATTTTTAGCTTGAAATCGTGTATTCATCAGTTTATTTTAGAATATTTTGTTACTTTTTGTTTTATTGGAAGAAAAAAAAAAAAACTTTTATTTTTAGGTCCCTTTCTTTCTTGGCATCTGCTTTGCATTGTTATTTGAATAGGAAAAATAAATTATCATAGTGTTGTGTTTTCTTCTCATATTAAAAGAATTTCAAAAGAGAAAATAAGAAAGATAATCCTTCTTTGCTAGTGCTCTTTTAAGTTTCATTTTTTGCAAGAGTCTTAACAACATCAGTTGCACTACCAAACCCCTTTTGAGAAAATCAAGCTACTAAAATGAACGCTAATCTAAAATAACTAGACATTTTATGTTTGTAGATTCAACCAACTAGTTTAGGGTTAGGGCCTTGATTTAGGTTGGAGACGAAACTCTTCAAGGCTATAAAACAAACATACGAGTCTGATCTAGGGAGTGTAAAAATTCCAGTAACGTGGAAATTTTCCAGGACCCACCTCTAACACAAGGACTAAACACGAGGTCACGTTCAGAAAGGTAGTGGAGATAATCCCTCCAAAGTCGAACCAAGCATAGTGGGGAACACATATAGAGGACTTGTCTCGGGATTCCGTTTGATTGGATTTACCACGGAGCTTCGTGGGTATTGAATCCATTCAAGGTCCTCAATCGTCTTCTGGAACACTTGTTTCTGACACCCTCAATAGGTTTTGGGCTTGATACCCTGCTCATTGTAGTCCACCCGATTGTTGACTGTACCTACCTGGTAATTGTTCACGAGTTGGCAACCTAGTTTCATTTATTTTAGGGAATTACATAGGTGAATGTGGGGGTATACTGTGGTACCTAGGGCATATGTCGGGCCACACTTTGCAGAGTATACCCAGATGGTACTTCCGACGAAAAAAAATCTTGACTTTAGTGGAAATTGCGACAGATAAGTGTGGCAATATCAATGAAAAAACATCACAAATTTGGTCATATGTACTAGTGAGAGTTGCACTTGCATGGTAAGTTTCTCTAGTGTTGGTTGGCATAACTGTTCTTCCTACAAGTTAGTCATTTGCTTGATTTTCCTTTAAAAACTTTTAGTGTGTGCTTTATGCTCCCTAGTTTTCCATAATGAGTTAGTTAGTCATTTCTTTGGGTCTCTCACCTAGGGTGGTAGACCACCCACTCTACTGGTCGTGAGGAATTTTTGGTTTTCCGCTTAGAAACGTAGAGCCACCTCTTTATAGGCGTTGTTTTGATAACACTGGCTCGTCGGAGTCAGTGTGTGAGACTTTTACAGACTTGAATGATCCCGCAAGGGGAGAACCTGTGCATAATATATTCATGGCTAAAGTTCCCGACGATACCAAGCAAGGAACCCCTTCCTAAGGAGATTCTTTTTCTTTTCATTTCTTCGGAAATGTTGGTGTCCCTTTGATGGCCACTTTGTACATTCCTGGGTTGAATGTGGGACTATTGGTTTGGTTGGGTACTGTTCCAAATGTCTTGAATGCTATTGACACTTCTTAGTTAAGCACTTTATTTCATGGGAACCATGTTGATGTTCCTTTGTCAACAAAGTTTTCTCCTCCTCTTTCTCCCGCCTCTGGTGAAAGTACAATTATTAGTAACCAGAATTCTAAATGAAGTAGAAAAGGAAGAATATGAAGAAGAAATCACCAACCTATGCAAGTCATGTTGGAGATAGGTTCTCAAACTATGCAAGTCATGTTGAATACCATAACCCAACCTCTGCAATTCACACTGGGGGAAAGCACCCAACCTCTGCCATTCATGCTGGGCGAAAAAGTCTAGTCCTTGCTAGTCATACTGGCAATAGATCTGTAGCCTCTGTGAATCATGTTATTGAGCCATCACCAACCTCTACAAGTCACGTTGGAGATGTGCAACCAACCACTGCCAGTCATGTTGGGGGCATTGATTCTGTTGAGAAACCTAGATGGATAGGACATAAGCCTAAGTTCCCTTGTAAGCTTTGCAAGGGATATCACCTTACTCATTTATGCCCTGGCCTTCCAGAGGTATGAAGATTGTGGTCCCTGTCTACAAGATCTTCTGATTCTAAGTCTTCTGAGGTTTCCTCATAGTATATTCGGCCATTGGTTGAGAAAGTGGTCATGTTGATGCAGTGATTGGATGATCCCACTCCTCTTTTGGAGGGTGAGGTGCCTTTAGACCATGGAGTCTCACAACCTATTCAACCATTGGTTGATAAAGTGGTCATGTCGATGCAGTCATCAGATGATCCCACTCCTCTTTTGGGGGGTGAGCTTCCTTTAGACCATGTAGTCTCGTAGCCTACTCAGCCATTGGTTGAGAAAATGGTCACGCCGATCCAGTATTCGACCGATCCAACTCTTCTCTTGGAGAGTGTCGAGTCTACCAAAGTAGTCACGCCAATGCAGTCTTTGATTGATCCCACTCTTCTCTTAGGAAGTGATGTGTCTACCGAATATGTTTTTAGCATTTCCAGTTCAATACTTTTAGAACAAGGGGGCATTTCGCTCGTTCTGAGCACACCCCCTCCAAGCCCTAAGATGGTTTCCTTTGATTGGAATGATGTTGTTGAACCTTGTCTTCATTCTTCTGCACCTTTTCAAATAAGGGTTTAATTTTTAATTCAACAAACACTTATCGATGTATTGTGGATGAAGGAGTCTCTGCAAGTATTTTATCCTCCTCGGTTTGGAAAGTCTTGGGATCTCCCGAGCTTGTGTCTACTTCGCATGAGCTGTTGGATTTTGACAAATGTCCTAGTGAATGTTTGGGGGTTCTTCCTCAGTTGCCTATCTCGTTAGGTGGGAACATTGTCCTTGTTGATGTTACAGTGGTGCAAGGCCCGTTAGATTTCAATATGCTTCTCGGGCGTCATTATATATATGCTATGAGCGTTGTGTTGTCTACGCTCTTCTGGGTGATGCATTTCCCTCATAATGGAAGCATTGTCACTATTGACCAACTGACATATGATAATCACCATACTAATTTGGTGTTAGTTCAAGCTGCCCCTTTATATGTTCCTAGTGTTCATGTAGACACTACCCTGCCATGGGTTAATTATGTGGTGTCTTATCCTCGGTGTTCAATTTATTCTGAGTAGGAACTTGTGCCATCATGTTTTCTTTCCTGAGACTTGGTATCAAAAATTGATCCATTGGTTTATGCAATTGGGGCATGGGAGCCCTTGCTTTCCCCTCTTATTCCAAGTGATCTTGAGTCTCCTTCTGAGTCTGATCTCGTTATTTGTAGATCCTCAAGCCCCTGTGCTTGTGATTCTTCTTTGATAGACTCTGGCAGTCCTGGATAGAGCCTCCATCGTCATATGGAATATGGTTAGTTTACTTCACTCTTTAGGACTATCGACCCTCGTTTGCATGATTTATCAGATATTCAATTGCCTTCTGATGAGGCTATCCTTGAAGCCATGCCGACAATTTCTATACCGTGGGAGGACTTACACCGTGGTTTGTGTCTTCTTCCCTTTTGGGAGACTTTCCAAGTTGACTATCAAAGAGACTCTTGGTCTGAGCCTAGTAGTGGGCTCTACCTGAACCAGTTTCATACATGAGTTGTAGCCCCCTAGAGTCTTCTTTAAGCCCTTTTCAGACTCTTTAAACATGAAAAGATTGTCGAACGATCTTGTTTTCCTTCATGCTTGCCAAATTAAAACTTGAAGGCACATCTATCCAACAGTAGTTTACCCCATTTTTGGTCTAGATGGCCAATTGTATGAACAAAAGTATACTCTTGGAAATCCAGTTCACTAGAAGAGTATTCTCAGGTATAATTTTAACCCTTTTACGGGCCCGAGGGACCAAATTTATGAAAAAGGAACCCTCATAGAGTCCATAGTTAAGCTCTTTTCAGACTCCCTAAAATTGAAAAGATCATCGAGTGAGCTTGCTTATTCACACTTGTTAAACTGGTCCAGAAGAACATCCTTCACGGAGTCCATAGTTAAGCTCTTTTCAGACCCCTTAAAAGTGAAAAGATCATCAAGTGACCTTTTTCTTTCACACTCGTTAAAATGTTTAGAAAAACATCTACTTCCATGAGTTTAGCCCTTTTTTCGGCCTATAGATTAAGGAGGAAAAAGGAACACCTCGGGAGATTCGTCTCGTCGGGAGAGTTCTCCTAAGTAGATTTTATACTTTTTCGGGCTAAGGAGACTAAATCTAGAAAAAGGCAGCAAGTCCATAGTTAATCTCTTTTCAGACTCCTTAAAATTGAAAAGATTTATGAGTGATCTTGTCTTTGTCACACTCATCAAAATGGTTTTGAATAGATGTATTTTTGGTGCTAATTTATCCCTTTTTCGAGCCAACTAGACTATCTTCCAAAAAGGTACCTCGATGGAGTCTTCTTTTATGCTTTTTCAGACTCTCTAAAAATGAAAAACACTGAGCTTACCTTATCTGGGATCGTAAAGAATACATTGGATGGGGTTTTCATCGTGTCTTTCTAATCACAGTTGCATTCCTGCGTATTTTGGCCTAATTTCGGCTCCATGTGGATATCAACTGAACCTTTGAAGCATGCTTTATGTTATCACACTAAATTTCCTTGGGTCTTTTAGTTTGTTTTCCATCCTTTTTTAAGCCTTAGATTTTAAATTTATATTAAAGTCTCATCCCTTTAAAGTTTATGTTTGGTAGGACCCCTTATATGATTGAAGTTTTGAGTCTTAGCTCTAGTTTGATCCTCAAATTGATTTTTGGTCCTAGAACCATTTTATCTCATGACTTATTTTGGTCCCCTTCATGAATTTTCCCTAGATCGATCCCTCCCATGATTAGACTGATGTGACACACCTTTTTCCTCACTCATGATCTTGTAGGCATGCCTCATTCTCCTTGCTTACCTGTCCAATCATTTTTTGAATTAGAAGCCCTGGCTACTCATCAGGCAGTTTTGTAGCGCTTATTAAGTTAATCATACTTCCACCTTGAGTCACGATTGCCACGAATGATGTCATGTTCCTTATTTTCAGTGCTCGAAGTTAGTTAAATAATCCTTCCATATCTTTCATTTACGAGCTCTGGTAATGGTTTATAATTTTGAAAGCCTCAACAGCCAATAGTGATGCACTACACAAATTCACAAGTTTTGATGAGGTGACAACAAGGAAACCAAATTTGAGACTGAAGTAAGTTTGAGGGCCGAATTTTTCTCAATCCTATCCTAAGATTTCTTTGAAGATTCCAACAGGTGTCTACTCCACAGGTATCCAGTGTTTCCTCCTCTCCATATTAATTTTCACAAGAAATTTGCGCTTGGGTTTTGGTTTGCCAAGTTTTCACAGTCGTAAGGGACTCATCTTTGCATGATAGCCTTGTCTTCTCTCTTTTTCAGACCTGTATCTTCATTGCCTGTATCTAAGTTAGAATACTTCTACCTGCCTTAACCATTGAAATCACAAGCCTGTAAATAGCCTATCCTTTGCATATGCATTTCGCTACCTAGAGGTGCTGCTTAAACCCTCTCTGCCTCCCTTGGTTCCTTTCATGTTAGAGTCTAGCATTTTTAATCAATCGCAAAGAGCTAATTTTGGATTACCCCCTCACTGCCCATACTCTCGAATACCTGTACAAGTTTAAGGGTGTAATTCCTACAATTAATTTTGGCTCACTAGCACCAGTCTGTCTCAAAAGGAAAACCTTTTACATTTGAAGCTCGATTCAAAGCCTTCCTGGTTATTACTATTACATAGGCCTTTAAAAAATCCCTCATTCTAAGCCATGGAGACTCCTCAATCGAGGAAGACACACAAAGGTGGCAAGGTGGTTAGGATAGAACCGATGGAAATGCATCTTTTTGATACAGAGCCCATGGAAAGAGAGGTGTTTCAAAGAGTAGGGTGCCTCTCTTTCTTCCAGAACATGCAGAGAGGCCATCCAGAGGTAGAAAGACAGTTTGCATTACATTTTGATGGCAGGAAAACCAAGGTTGGGGATTTGGAATTTGAGGTATCTGAAGCCTCTATCTCAGCTGCAACAGGGATCACCATTACAGTTGAAAACTGGTTCAAATCCATGGCTTTGAGTTCAGGCTATGCTAAAGATCTTTTTAAACCTAAATATCAAGCCAATGATTTGTCTAAAAGTATGCTAAGGAGTCAATTGATTGAACAGTTTGACAGAATATTGAAGATCATACAGAGATATTTTACATGTGAAGAGAGATGTAACACATTGTACCAGTACCATGTAAGGTTGTTGCTACATTTTACTGGTAAAGTTGAGATGAATATTCCCTATTACTTGTTAAGAAGTATAGGTAAGATTTCAGACAGAATACAAGCCAAACCTAAAGATGTGGATTCTAGCCTCTTCCATTCTAGATTGATCAAAATGCTAGTCTTTGAGGAATTGGATAAGAAAGAGATTTCATGGGAGAATTTTTTATTACTTCTCATTTCAAGTTGGATCTAGCATCAACTCCTCAATCATAGAAGGCAAGTCCTTTGTCACCCACCAATGCTACTAAAGAAGGGACCAGTATGAAGAGAAAGAGCAAAGCCTCTGTTTAAGTTTCAGAGGTCAGCAATCAGGTCACGAGAGTCAAGGAGGAAGCTTTTTCCTTCTCCACAAAGAGAGTTTTCACCACCTCCTCCACCAAGGTTAGAAGAGGTGCCTTCTTATACCAAAGCTACATCTAAGAAAGGGAAGAAGCTACTCTTTCCCTCTTCTCCTCCAGCAGTCAAAATCAAGGGTAAAAGACCTTTCATAAGGTAATCAATTCCTAAGGAGGATTTCGAAGAGAAGTCTTTACCAGAAACCCATATTCAAAAGAAGAAGGGAAAAAGCATTGAAAAGCCTGTGGAAGAGAAACAAGAATCCCCTATACAGAAAGGGAAGGGTAAATGTACTAAAAGACCTTTGGAGAGAAAATATGAAACCTCTATGAAAGATTTTGAGAATCCTGTGGAAATAAAAGAAGAAACCCTTGTGCAGAGGAAGAAAGGTAAAAGCAAAGCCACCAAGAAACCTGATGAGGTAGACAAGACACTTCCCATGCAGGTGGAAGAGAAGAATGAGAAAAAACCTCTTGAGACTATGCATAACACTGCTCCTCCTGATGGTCAGACCTTCAAGAGACTTATTAGACAACTTAAAGATTCAACAAAAGAGGTGGCTCGATTGAAAAAGGAAGCCATGTCTGATAGAGCCAAGATGACAGAGCTTATGGATGGCTACAGTCACACCCTTGACTTGGCAAGGTTTGCAACAAGAAGGGCCCAGCCCCTTCAAGACAACTAAATAATCTTTACAGGTAGAACAAAGGCTTCCAGTCTCAGAACACGGAGCTAAAGGAAGATCTGAAGCACTTTCAAGATTAGGTAGCCCAAAGAAATTATAGGCATTGGTTGAAGCTAAAATTGAGAATGACAAACCAACAATTAAGGAGAGCACAACCTCATTGAAAAATCCTTTCACTGCTAAGAAGAAGAAGTCCTTATGTGTCAATTGAAGATCGTCTCTCTACCAGAAAGAATGTGAGGTTAAGTGTCAAGATGACAAAGTAGCTGGTAAAAGGTAAGCCCCATTTTTTAGGATGGCTCCTTTTTGGGAAGGTTAACTAATATTCAAATATTTCCTCTGCCATCTATACAGGCTTCTAAGCATTTAACTATCAGAGTTTTGGGTTTTGCTAAGTGCTAACTCCCTCAGTGGTAAAATGCACTACCTTCTGTACTTCCAAGACACCTAAATAAAATGGGTTTGATATCATGAAAGGCCATCAATTTCTCTGCACACATTCAATATTGAAGGCACTGCATTTTTGACGTTGCTACCCAAACATGTACACAGACGCAACATAAGTGGCGCTACCTAATATTTGGCAGAGAACAGAGTCTGCACACATACACAACACAATGGTACTATGAAATGGAGGTACCTAATATTTCACAAAGATCAGAGTCTGCACACATACGCAACACAATGGTGTTACCTAAATGCACTACCTCTACTTGTCCAGCTGTGAAATACACTACTCAAGCTGCTACCTAAGGAAGCTACCAACAGACACTAGGGATCTAGGAAGGTCAGGTCAACAAATTTTTGGATGGATGATTATGGAGAAAAATTCAAAATTAGGAGCTGGCATTATGAGGACAACTACATGCTCCTAAAATACACATGGAAAAACAAGAGGTTGCACAACAAGAGAGAATCAAATCAGTTTGAATCCTAGTTGGATTAGTCAGCAACATTTTCCTGTTTTATAGCATAGGTGGTTAGATAAGTTGTTAGATCAAATGAATGTTTAGATATTTTTAAGGGAAGCAGGCTGGCTCGTACCTCCAATTATTGCCTCCCTTTTGTTATAAATAGATAGATCAATTGCTTTAGTAGGTTCGGATGGTTGAGCAGGGCTCCCTTAGACTATAATATTTTGATGAAGTAACTGTGATCTAGCTATGTACTGGACTTAAGACATTTTGGCTAATAGAAATCAACTTATCTTTCAACTTACTTTGATTTTGATGCTAAATGTTCATGCTTTGAATGATTTACATGAATGACTGTGGTGATGTTATGGTGAATGTTTGATCATTATATTATCATGATGTTTATTTAGCTTTCTTAGTTTCTAAGTACAAGAAGATCTTGTGTTAAGAAGTTTTCCTCCTTAGGGTTTTGCAGACCTGATGTTTACAATAGCCCCTACACTTCTCTTCTTTTAAGTATTCCCTCTATTCATACTTACTCCCAAACTATTGATTGAAGTTATCCAAGACCTTGATTGTTGGTGCATGCTAGCCCTATTATCTGAGTTGGAACATTATCATTTTGAGTCTCTTTCCATTTGACCTTTTAAACACCCTTACATTCACTTATAATCCTGATGGGTACTGGGATTCCCTTCCATGCAATCTGAAGGTGATTCCTAGTGCTAACACTTTACATGCAAGCCTTGTAGCACTTTGCCTCTACGATCTGACACCTTGACCCATGGAGGAATTTTCTCGAGTGTCCTTTTCTTGCACATGTTTCCTTGCTATGAGAATTAGTGTGTTCCTTGGGCTTGGAACTAATTTGATTAAAACACTTGTTCCTCCTTTGTAACGTAGCATTATTTTATTCTTTTTCAAGATTTCAAAATATTGAAAAAGACAAAAAAATCAAATATACCCCAAAAATAGGATGGGAAAAGTATTGTATTTTTATGGCAGCACAATGAGTCGCCCTTGGACAAAGAACATCCTTCCATTTGTTCATCGAGATTTTGGATTTAATATGACCTTAAGAAGTTGTTCTCATAACATAGAGTTGTGTCGTCCTCCATTTGGTTATCCTTCCAAGTACATGGAGAGTTTGTGTTGCCTCCTGCATCGTGAACTTATGTCAATGTCATGTTTCTTGATTCTGATCATCAATCGTGTTATTTTCCAAGGGAAGTTTTACCCAACTTGATTTGGCCTTTCTGTAGTTAGTCTCTTTACCTCATTCCCGACCATCCCTAAAGTCCAATCAATTCCTTGTTCGAAATCAATGAAGTTCTCTTACTGATCACCGAGATACTCTTGTTTGTTCCCCAACGAATCGTCGAAGACCTATGGGTAGTGATTTTGTACACTCACATTACACTCCTACCCTAGTTTTGAATATCTTGAAGTTGTTGCTCGAGCTCTAAAGACCTCATCTCCAACCATCAGGCATTATTGGCTTCTTGAAGATGGATACTATACATGTATATCTTTGATTTTGAGATGTACATCCACTGTGTATTGCTCGCAGCTACACTTTATATAGTTATATGACATGGATATGCAGTGTATTTTATTGGAAGCCATGATTTATCTCATCCCGAGCATGGGTATGCCTGCCTCAGTGAGATAATTGTTATTTTGCATATGGCACCTCCCGAACTCTAGTCCCAAGCTGACTCACTTCATATGTTGGTAAATATTTGTAATGTATTTCGGCCATCATATGCTCTTCTGACCTCATACCTTAAGGGACATCAATTATAATCCTAAATTGCACCTCATATGCAGAACTATCATCAGGCCATCTTACTTACTATTTTTTCCAAGCCAATACATAAAAGATCTTCTTAAAAACACTATTTTTGAATATGTACATGCCCTGCACCACTACTGCCCGCGTATGTATGCTAGCTGTACCACTACTTCCCATGTACACATGCTAGCTACACTATTATAACCCACATATACCCACAAAATTTGCAAAAAAAAAAAAAGCTGCAAGGGATTTGTTGAGATTACAGGCTATTGGGTGGTTTCTTAACCAATTGACCGCCTATAGACCGTCACCCAACCGAATAACCATCTTTTTATCATATAAAAAAGAGGTGTTGAGGTCTCATTCCAAAGAGAAACATAGCTACAATGAAACTCTGCCCATTTCATTTTCCCCCCTTGCTCCAAGAATTTACAGCCACATTGTGAGTTTTGAACTATAATTCCCTATTCTTGACCTTTTTCCCCATCCATAAACCTACACCCATTCTCTAAAGATAAGTGTGAGAGAATAAGGATACATGGAAGCAGTTGGATCTTGGTGAATAGGATCCCAGGACCAAGTTCGAGGAGCAGTCGTCGATATCATTTTGTAAGTAACTCTGTGAGATTAATATAAAGCAGTACTTTTTCCATCCTGCCATATGATGTGTTCAATCTTCATGTTTGATTTACATTTCGTTATGAAATCTAACCTACTAATAAATATATATATAATGCATTTTTAGTTTCTTGTTTGTCTTTTGGTGAATGTAGGTCAACCTTGGGAGAATATTTGCAGTCAAGAAGCAACCAAATGCATTGGGATCAACACCAGATGCAGAGTTTAAGGTAAGACTACCGGATCCCTATACTTTGTACTTTATGCATGAATGTGGGATGTTGTCGAGATAGTTGTTAAAAGTAGGAAACTTTAGACAGTTAGATCTGCCTGCACTTTAGAACCCTAGTGTAGTCCGTAGGGGGTTTTCCCACTATAGCATCTGGGAAAGGAGAAAATCATCCACACTGATCACAATCCTATGTAGTTCATATAGACATAAGGGAAGTTGCAGAAAGACCACCATCAAAAGTGGTTCACATTCCTGCAACAATTCCATATCAACATCAAGTATAATATAGGGAGCACAAATAGTGGCGTTGACTATCTCAGTCGACCTCCCATGGCTTCACTCACCGCCGTGCTCCATTCTTATGGGAATGAGGCATTACAGTGTCCCAAACTCTATCAGCGAGATCCTGAATTCGCCACCACCTATCATCTCTTGGGTACAGGAGAGAATGTCACTAATTTTCACATTCAAGATTGACTATTATGCCATTTGGTCCATCTCTATATTCAAGAAAGTGAGCGTGCAAAGATCATTTTGGAGGCTCACTATAGTGGGATGGTAGGACATTTTGGTGTGGAGAAAATTGTGGTCGTTCTACAGAAAGATTTTTATTGGCCAAAACTTTGACAAGACATCATCGGGTATATCATATCATGCATTGCACGTGCCATTTCCAATCCATCCATTAATAATAAACTCTTATACACCCCTCTTCCTACTACCGAGAGGCCTTAGGAATCCATCTTGATGGATTACATGTTCGACCTTCCATCCACCAAGAAAGGCAATGATTTCGTATTTGTGGTGGTTGATCGGTTTTCGAAGATGGCCATTCTCACAGCTTGCAAGAAGACCATCGCAGTGAGAAATAATGCCAAACTCTTCTTCGAATGAGTGTGGGTCCATTTTGGGATATGAAATAACGTAATCTCTAATCAGAACAACATGTTCCTCAACACATTTTGGTCGAGTCTCTGCTCACTGTTGGATACCAATCTCACTAAATCCACTTCCTTCCACCCTCAAACCAATGGCCAAACATAGGTCATCAATGGGATGATTGTGCACATCCTGTGGATATATAACTCTAAGCATCTACATATATTGGATGAGAGTCTCCCCTATGTTCAACAAAAATATAATAGCGCTCTCCATATCTCCACCAACCATAGCCCCTTTCAAGTGGGGATGGGATTCCAACCCTTGGGTCCCATTGATGTTGCACTACCTCTTGCAACCACACAAAAAGATTCTTCCCATGTTCAGTCTGAGGAAAAAAAATCCACCACATTCATTGATCAGATTCATCACATCTGCCAAGAGGTCCATGCGATTTTGCAGAAATCCAATGCTAAGTACATGAAATGCCATGATCAACACCAAGTATCACACAGGTTTTAGGTGGGAGAGAAGGTATGGTTACATTTGTAGAAAGAATGTCTTACGAGGCAACATCAGAAGCTCCATCCACTTTCTTATGGGACTTACACCATCACCAAGGCTATGGGTGACAATTCTTTTGTGATAAACCCTAACTGCATTGAATAGGAATCCACTGATCAGATAGTGGATGTATAGGTCAAGGGAACTCACGAGCAGAGAATCCAACTTTATTGGGTTGTCAAGGCACAAAAACTCCTACACCAAGGAAATTGGCTCACCTAGAGACAAATTTGTTAGAAATTTCATCACCTGATGGGGGAACTCAATGGAATGGAGATCATTTATTTTTAAGGGGGCAGGCCTGATCCAAGTGGATATTGGTGGCCACCCACCTATTCCAATTGGCTCCTCTTGAAATTTTTTACTTCAACACGCTCTTTTGTAATTATTTGTAATTGTGGGTTCTAAACAGAGTCAGCGTTTGATGAAATAATGTGTAGTTATCTAAATTACCTTTCCAATGGGATATCACACACCTAAAATGGAGGTTTTATGCAAAAGTTACGACCCTAGGAAGTTACCCATTAGACCCATATAAATTTTGGCGTTTCACCTCCTAGGGTTAGGTTTTTGGATGTCTAGTGTTTTGGCATTCATGAGTAATGTTAAAAAATCCTCTAGAGCCTCATTTTGATCATTCTTCCTAGACGGATGCGCGTAGAAACCACATCTCTTCTTAGAGATAACTACCACAATTCGGGCAAGTTGTTTTTAGTTTTACAGTTTTACAGTTTCAACACATTTTATTTATTCAATAGAAGTTATTATTCCCTAGATATCTATTGTTATTCTCTGTATCTCTGTGTTATTGTATTTAGTTTGTTATTCATTTTGTTCTGCTCATAAATCCAGATGAGAGATTATAGAAATGAGACTAAAATGAAGTACCTAAGACTTTTGGTTAGTCCCATGAATTTGTGCGCTGAAGAGAATCCTTTATCCATCTCGTTAGAAGACCCCCATATATTCCTTTTTCATCCAAGGTCGTGAATGGCCATCGTGAGAAGGAAGATGATAGTTTTTTTATGGTTGAATCCCCTTCCATCATTTTTTCCTATAGCATATGTATAGTAAGATTATGCAGGTCGACCAACCTACACATCACCAATCTTTTTGAGGAGTTGGAAATCCCTTGGAATTTGTGTGACAATATGATCATGTAGGCCCCTAAGAGGGGGATGACACTCTAATATCCCCATAGAGTTAATTTTGTTTCTGAGATTGAAATTCAGAGTGTGTTTGTTTCTGTTCCTATGAGACGCAATATTTCCTTCTTCTTTGCTATGTTTTCTTATTCATGTCGCCAAGAGCTCCCTAAGTACTAAGAGGATTCTCCTCAGACAATTGAGATGAGGATCTCAGGTTATACATTGAAAGAGGTGAGGAGGAGGTGCAAGGGGGAAGTGGAGACGAAGGGGTAGAGGAGGGCATGAGATGAAAGAGGGGTCAGGGATAGTGGGTGGAGTTAGAGGGATAAGGGGTTTTGGATGTGGAAGGGAGATACTAGAGAGGTCAAACAAAAAGGAGATGTATAAAGGTTCCCTTTCAACAAAAGGAAGCCCAATATTGTTATCACCAAAAAATGACCTTTAAGGAAAAAGAGGAAGGGGAGAATAAGTAAGCATACCTTCCTTTTGTTGTGTCCTGTGGAGAAGAAGACAATGGTTTATTTTCTTCTTCTAGGAACACTGGGGAATGTGCTAGTGATAATTCTTTTCTAGGAGGCCAAGTTGGATGTGTCGAGGCTAGAGGGATGGGAGGAAGAACTTCTTGATGTGTTCGTGTTGTCCAATTAACTCATGTTCTCCTTTTTTCCTATAAGGCACATTCATTTGCCATATTTCCATATATGTGGTAGTGTCCACATCGGAATGGAATCCATTTGTAGTCTATCTATTGTATATTGGTGTGATCCTGGAGTTGTAAGGAGATATTTTCTACTTCCCCACTCAAGATCTTGAGGCCAACTAGAATTTTGGCCATGGCCATATATCCCATTTACAAGGAGAATTTTTCCTTCTAATATAAACCAATGGATCATCCATCTTCAAAAAATACATCCTCGGTCCAAAACATCATAGGTAGTACTAGGAGGCATACCTAGATTGGAGTGATATCCATTTTATCAGAAGAGGCACTGAAATCAGGAAACCAACATTTTAGGTAGAGAGATTGATTTCCACAATGCCATCTTCCTACAAGGATTTTGTTTGTGTCTACGTTCGAATTAAAAATCCATGCTATCCATCCTTTAACAAGAACCAAGCTAGTTGGATCATACTTGAGGAGGTTCCCGAAAGTTTACGCTAACCAGGTTTTAAATTTTGCTACATGCTCATGATTTTATTTAGCTTGATTCCCCCTCTAAGATTTAGATTTTTGGGCCCAACTCTTTCTTCTAGACATTTTTTTCTTTTACGAGGTCTATCCATTCCACAGGTTGATGACATGGGGGCTTGGATAGGTGGAAATGTTTCCCATACATAAAATTCTCTTTAGTGAGGCCACTAACAAAACCTCTTAAAGATAAAACCGCTTGTGGTTGTTGCAAATGAAAGTCTAGAATAGGAGAGGGAGACAAAGAAGGGAAGGTGGTTTCGAAGGAATAATGAATGGGAGGGAAAGATGCAAGCACATTTGGGTAGGGATGGAGGGGGTTATTAAGGGGGGAGATAGGTGGGGGTACAAGATCCTCCGAGGAGGAAAAGGCCATAATAGAGCCATCATGTCGAGGGATGGAGGGATATAGTGTTATCTGACTATGAGACTGAGTGAGAGGCATGCTTGCTAAGTGAGATAGTACGTTGAGAGAAGAGAGTGTAGTTGGATCCAAATGAGGGTCATGTTAATGACGTTTGCAGCTCGCCGAAGAAGTGGTCCAGATATTTGATCCTAGATGAAGATCTTCAAAGAAGTTCAATAGCTCCTCTTCTTTAGGTAATGGATCCATTTCATATGTGTGGTCCTCAAAGATATTAGCATCTAGTCAAAAGAAATGATGAAGGGATGGAGGTAGCATGGAAAAAAATGATAGAAAAAGAACTTCTGGGACGCGAAAATGAAATAAGTGACAACTCAGGGGAGAGGACAAAGCCATATGGCCTAGAGATGGGTGTACATGTGTGATGATGACCTGTTAGAGAGAGAAGCCTTTGGACGCGTGGGGAAGGTCTATTTCCTTTGGGGAGTGGGATAGGTCTTGGTTCTTCTGAAAAAGAGTTCTGTAGGTCGTAGAGGAGGAGGAAAAGTGTGTGGGGGGCTAGGGTTTTCCTGCAGAAAACCTAGCCCCTAGAAGGAAGATCGAAGACCGAAACCACAAATCAATAATCATATTTTTTTCTAACACGTTCCTTTGTTATGGTCCAATCTTGTTTTATTTGGTATATCATAGAGGAGTGGGATATTGGAGCATATCAAAGGAATTCAAAGATCCTATAGTATCCATTTAGGCTACAATTTCCATGGCAACTTCATAGTGAGTCCATCTTTTTTGTATTTCTATTTCGTAATTAAGAGGAAAAGAGAAGACACATGCCTCATATTCTAGCTTGGTTTTTCCCTTATTCGTTTTCCCACATCTTATATTCATTGTGTGGATGATGTGTTATTTTGTTAAGTATTTTTTTTTTTAGTATTTTGTGATCTTAGCTAGTAATTTTAAATATGAAAATCTAAAATAAAACAATTAATAAAAAAATATTTCATAATATATTAATACGTGTTAGATAAATTTTTGTAATGGGATATCCTCCATTCATTTTACACATCACATACATATAGTTAAATCTATTACTATTAAAAGTGTTTGATATTTTGAGTAGGTAGGTGTCTATTATATTTTATGTTTATGACCAATTATTGAATAAAAAATGGTAGAGAATTATTGATTACACAAATGTCTTGAAATCCAATAATTATGCATTTTATACATTTACTATCTTCCATGTCTATTTAATGAGTTGATATTTTTGTTAAAGTATACAAGTATGAAAATGATTAATAATTAAATGCATATTGATACTTTGAGGAATCAATTTTGCATTTCTGAAATGTTATTTGACATTTTAGAAATAATTGACATTTGGAATTAAATTTATCCCTTTGAAAATCAAAATTTTCCATTTTGAAATATGATTTTGATTTCTCTCTAATTGAGATTAAATTAAAATTAATTCAAAATTAATAAAATGATTGTTAACTAAATATAACATAATAAAAGAAAATCTAAAATAAGAAAAGACAAATGATATTTGAAATACAATAACATACTTAAAAATTAAAAGGAAACTAAAATTGACACATGAATAATTAGAAAACCATATGCCCCCTATTACTATACACCTCTTCACAATATTCCTTTTCACACAATAACATCCTCCCTAATCACTATCTAATTTTTTA
>JZKD02S0250514.1:0-10520 GCA_000966675.3 Picea glauca
TGAGTTGGAAGGTTAGACAGTGTCCTTCCTTTGACTTTCCAATCAGTGAAATGTTGAAATGCAGCCACGTGTCCTACCCGATGATGGATGGTCCTCCTATTTTCTGGACTTTGTAAGCCCACTTCATGTTGAACTTTAAAGATCATGCAGGTTCTCCTAGATCTGATGACGGTCCATCCCTGTGCTCAGATCTAATGCTTGAGATCTATACTCCATCTGTGCACTCCTCCTATCTAAATTCAGATCTGATGGCCATTGGGAATTTAGAATGGGTGATCCAACGATCACTATTGCTTATCCTCCGGATTTTCTCCTTCCTGTGTGTTCTTTCCATCAATGAAAAGCCCATTGTTCCTGTGAACATGCCAATAGGTTGATAGGGGAAATGTACATACAAAATATAGAGAGTATAAGGCCTCTTCCCATAAAATTATTAACTTTATGCCTTATCACCCTTTTTCATGGGATACATGAAATGTTATAGTAGATGTATATCAACCTATGTCTTCTTCTTTCTCATCTTCATGCTTGATCAGTAGTGGATCTTATTTTTCAAGTATCCCTTTAATGGATATTATTGATACTAGTGGATCTCAACTTTGTCTTGAAATTACCTTTCATACCATGGTGGATGCTAGTCTATGTAGATCATTTGTTTTCACTAATTTGTCTCAAGTTAATGGTTACTTGAAGTGTGAGTCTAGGGAGGATTTCCAAGACAATAAGGCACTTCAGTCTATGTAGATGGTTATGTCAGGCCCTTATTTGTTTGGTTTGTCTTCAAGGATAAACAACTTCATTAGCTTGAATATTCTCTCACTGAGAACACCTCACACATATTCTATGCAGGATTCTCATTTGGTATGCTACTTTTTATTGAACTCCCTCCATAAATTCTATGATATCATGGTAGATTTTATGATAGAATTGAAGCATGGTTGGAGATATATTACTTGGATAGAATTCCCATGAATTATCATTTTCACATGTTTAATATGGTGAATAGATTTTATCATGCTTTAATTTTTCCCACTTTTACTTTGTCTTTATTCTAAGTTCTATTTATAATATTTTGTCTTGAACATATGTTTGCAGGCTTGGGATTATATGGATGGATACATTGGCATTATGAATTTACATGACTCATTTTTCAGCCATTTGTAGCGTAGGATAGGAGTAGGGTAGAATAGAGTAGTGTCTTTCCTTTTCATAGTTTATCTTTGATTTCTAGTTTGTTTAATAACTTTTCTATTTTCATTCTCTTTTCATTGCTATTGGCTGAACAATAAATGAGTTTCTTGGAAGGGGTGGAAATAAATATAATTATTTCACCTTAATTTTCCCTTGATTGAATTTTTCATTGTAATTTTGATACGGGGAAAATTTTCTTCATCTCATTCTCAATTTTTTTCTATGTGTTGGGTAATTTTCAGATTGCTAATTTTTATGCTTGATTACCATGTCAAATATTTTTGAAGCATTGGATTATCTCGCAAGTGGGATATTTTAAAAGGATACTATTTATTCTCTCTTGTGATGAAAATGGACACTCATATCCATTCCATCCCATATCCACATGATTCTAATTTGAAAATTTTCTTGACTAAGAGTCTTATGATTTTTAGGCTTGTTGTCCCACACACAATGAATTGAAATTTTGAGTGAAATAAATCAGCCCATCTGAAATCCAAGCCACTCTAACTCCTTAGAATATCTTTAGAATATTATTTTTCCTTGGTTTTGGATTTGTACAAATGGTTTCTTTCCCAATTGACTCTTTCTTCGATTACTTTCAGCCAATACGAATTTTCCGCATAAACGTTTTCTTGCATAGTGGGCTTAGCTAAAAAAAAAATTGTTTGAGTTATTGTTCATTAACACTTTTAATTTAATTTATGAGCATTGGTTGCATATATATTATGCTCTGTTAAATTAGTTTTCAAGGAGTTTCATCTCTTGTCTTGCAAATTTCTTCACCCTAGTTCCATCTCATACACAATAGCAAGAGATATTCTTACTGGCTGTCTGGAAACATATTTTTGACATTCTGGACAACATGGCTATTTAAATCTCTTTTCTGATATATTTTGCAGAAATTACTTGGGAACCAATATTTTTATTCCCCAACTCAATGATTGATCAAAGTTGAATTTTATCACCCTCGATTCAATGGATTTTCATACTTAATGTTTTCTTCAAGAATATATTTTCATCCTTTAGGTTTGTTGATTTTTAGTCACTCATTATGGTTAGACTCTTAAGTAATATGAATTTTATCATGGCTGAGAATTACACACTGATGTCATTGTTGAAACCATTCAAATGTTTGGGAGTTGTAAGTATCTTAATGGAACATATCAAGGTAACTTCTAATATTCCAATTCTAAGTTTTCAACATTTGTTTTCATTTTAGCCATGGTAATAATCTTCAAGGTGTGAATTCATTATAGGTTATAACCCATCAATCTATTGAGCTCCACATTCTTCAGCATTCCTTGAACTCAAAATCAGTCTACTCCTACATTGGAAGGATAAACATGTTTGGTCATGCCGGTACATCTTTTATTTTGATCCCTCTTACTCATGAGCTTGATAAAAGAAAAATCGGATTATATGTCTCATTCTTTGAACATAAAACATATATAGT
Source organism: Picea glauca (assembly GCA_000966675.3). Taxonomy (NCBI): domain Eukaryota; kingdom Viridiplantae; phylum Streptophyta; class Pinopsida; order Pinales; family Pinaceae; genus Picea; species Picea glauca. The sequence goes on from JZKD02S0250514.1 coordinate 2,648, forward strand.
GGAGAGACAAGATATACACTCTTCTTTCTCATTTCACTTTCCTCCTATTCTTTGACATGTGTAAACTCAAGGAAGTGGCTTATAGTTTCTCTACTTGGAACACTCTTGAGAGCTTGAGGTTATTAGTTTCATTCACTTGGAAATCAAGCGAATCTTATTATCAATTAGAAATATGATCCTAACCACTTCATTCAATTTTGATTTTGAATTGTATCTTCATTTGAGTGGCAGAACTCAATCCATCTAGGTTGTGACATGTGATTATTCACACCTTTCTAGAGTGTCTTAATTGCTATAATTTCACGATGATTTCCTCTTTCCTCTCACAAGACTAAAGATGATTATGTTTCACATCAATGTCATCAATAATCGGGGGAAACACATACCTTGAGATGTAATGTTGAAAATATTTAAATAAAAACATTTATGACTGAAGTTTGTTGATGGATTGAAATCTTTAGAAGATAAATGTGATTGGATTGTAATGGTTCTTATGTTTAATTTGATTGACTCTAATTTTAGGAACAAGACATTGTGTCTAGATATCCAAATCTCACAACAATCATGACACTAAAGTATTTTTGTGAAAGGAATTTTGAGGGAAAGCACATAGTGCTCATATCTCAAGAAGAAGGATGTGATATTTTATTGAATGAACAGGTAATGAATACTTTATGACTACACTGGCCTTTACACAGATTTTTGTGACAACAAATTTAGTTTAAGTTTACTTTATCTTAACATGCTTTTCCTAGAATTAGTTTTAATTCTGATCTTCACTTTATTTTAGTTTAATTGCATTCCAATAAGTCAGTCATTTAAGAGGAGGATTTTCTCCCAAACTATCTAAGAGTTGATCACACCATTCCCTTTTTTATGCAGGTTGGGAAAATGGCTTGTACAAGTAGCAGCTCTAAATTTTTCTCTTGGAATGAAGGAAACATAGGGAAGTATTAATCTATACTTTGATGCTCATATTCAGTTGAAACATTTTTTGGATTGATAAATCAAGATTGTCACCAACTTACTAGTTGATCACAAATATCCTTTGTCTCATTTATATATTCTCATTTTAATTTATGATCTAGTAGAGGTTTGGGGTCATTTTAAGGATTATTTTGATAACCTCCATCACTATCAATTTTCCCTCTTTTCATTATCAAATTGCATTATCAGAATGAATCTTTGGTATTAATGTTTATATTTTATGGAAAAGAGAAAATGGCGCTTTGGTGAGAAATATAAAATGCATTTTCTGTTGAAAATTAATTATTTTCAAATATGCAAAGGAATTGTTCATGTCATGAAATTTTAAGAGCTTATGGATTTGTGAAATGTTCCTTGTGATTGGTTTTTTAAAATATGTTTTGATTGAAAATCTACATTAACCCATGTTTCTTGATTCCCGGAAACTTGTTTTGTTGGACTGAACGAAAGAACTTGTATGTGATAGTTGGATTGGAGAATTGTGTTGCAAATCTTTTACTCCAGATTATCAATTCTTGTAATCTGCTTTGTCCTTCATTTCAGATATCAACTTTGGGAATTTTTATGATGGGATTGATATTGAATGATTCACATGCCTTAATTGGTTATTTCCCTTGGCTTCCTCCTCAATATTTCACTGAAAACACTTTTCTACTGCTACCACCATATTTATTACTTGTTGTTGGGTTCTATTCTTATTTTTCAGCCAGTTTTCATCCTTTTGATGAATGACACCATAGATTCAATTTCCTTTTATTTTAATTTTTTTTTTCATGAATTCAACTCAAGTTTAGCGCTTGCCTTCTACTTGTACATATTTCTTCCATATTTTTATTTGAATGCTAGCATTTCTCTGAGCTAGTTTGAATCTTAGTCTTCCTTGAGGATTACTCTTTAAACTTGAGTGAGGGTTTGGTTGAATTATGGTCACATACTAAAGCATTTTTTTGACAAGTCATAAGATGCATGGGATTCTCTATCTGAATGAATATTTATGAAGTTCTAAGTTGTAGATATGGACTGATAGTTGTGGTGGAACACATGCGAATTCTAAGTGAACCATGATAATCCACAAGACTTATAAGAAGGTGTCTATCCACTCTTTTCTTTGATCTCCATCCACTTCACATTATTAAAATGGCCAATACTATGATGATTTTTGGGAGACCTATGGGTTAAACTAAAATGGAAAACATATACTCAGCAAATCAAAACAACTCTCATATCACCCCACTTCCTTCACACCCTATGTGCATATGCGTATCTATATATAAAATCTAAAAGGGTGAGCATATTCAAAAATAAAAAGGAAGTTGAAAGCATTATTAATAGTGTGGGAAGTACAAGTGAACCCGCTAGGGCTATGGATGCCTACTGGAAGAAGGGCTATGCTTGTATGGTACCAAGGAAACTTCGTCGGGGCTATGGACGCTTGTTGGAAGAAAAGAAGTGCCAGGAAAAGAGAGGCGAGGAACACACTTATGTAGATGTTTGCTTGTTAATAAAACCAATCTAAAGTGTGAAACCAATAAAAGAATGTATCTCATTAATTATCTCTTTGAAAATGGTGTGTTAGATAACAAATATTAGAAATATTGGGTTACATATTTTAGAATCTTGGTGTCATTGTGCTACCCATGACTATTTGGAAAATTGTCTCCAGTTTGTTGAACCTATTTTTAAATTTCAGATATGAAGTACAAACCTTATATTTCTATTGATAAAGATAATTGGTTCTTCTAGTGTGTCACCATTTGTTTTGGTGAAAACAAGCCCCCCTTTCCTTTTTTTCTTTTACAAGTGAAAGGAAAGGACCCCCCTACCAAAATTTTAAGCCTATTGCCTAATCCTCTACTGCTTGAGCCTGATGCTCTTTCTTTGCCTAGTTTGAGGTAGTTGAGGTTCGGTCTTAACTGGTGATTGCTTTGTTGGAGGTTTATTATCTCTTTTGATCTTATGATTTCAAATGTCTTCATGATTCTTAGTTTACCTATGATATCTCGTTGACATTTGTATGAGTGGTTGACACATTTTCATCCTACCTTATACAGTTTCCCAAGTGTTTAATGATTTTATATCGTTGTAAGGTTTGATGATCTAGTACATGTCTTGAATGAGTTTGATGTATGCTTTTAATCATTTTTGTGGATGACTTATTCAAGGTTTGCTAGCATATGGCGCTTAACATCTTCATATTTATACTCTTATATATTGGACAACTCTTAACTTAATCCATAAGGTCACTAATCCTTTCTATGTGTTGGAGATTATATGCATGTAGCTATCATGATAGTTATTTAATACAGATCATAGATGATTGTCTTCCATAAACCTCTCATTTTCATGTCCTTCAAAATCTAGACTTATTAATAAGTTTTCTTAAAGACATGGAAATATAATGTTTCTCATGTATTGGTGAATGCCATTTTAATCACATAACTGATTTCATCTCTTTCTATGATTGTAGGGACAAGTTAGCATGATATCATTTCTTCATGATTAGTCCAACCTTGAGATGCATATTGGGGAATCCTTTGATCTTCTTCCCCTTTTATCTTAACTTTTATTTATCGATATTTCCCTTTATTTCCTTCTATTATTTTATGTAACTAAACCTCGTAGTTGGATTTTGCTAGTTGATAGCTTTCCAACTATTGAAACTATTATGAAATGTTTCATCTATGGAAATATGAAACCTCTCTTGGATTAGCATACCCCTATACCAAGAAATAAACACTACAAGTGTACACTAATATCCCTTTAAACTCATTTTAACCAATCAAAAAGAGAGAGGGAGAAAGGAAATGATGTACCTGTTCACGAAGTTTGTCCTCATTGCTTATGATCCATGAGTTTGATATTCAAACTCCCAAGCATAACTTGATACCTATAATGAGAAGAAAAGAGAAACAACTATCTCCTACTCTATTTGATTAGGTCAAAAAAATTCATCTATGAATATCAAGAAAACAATAGACAAGCATGTGTAAGAATACACAAGATTTAAGGAAATAGGCCAAGTATATTCAATGAGAACCAAAAGAGAATACTCACAGACCATGATTGATGTAGAAGTATCCTCTACAAGCTCTCCTTGTCCATCCCTTGCATGAATATACCAAGATCAAAATGATGATACTCTGACTGATTACTTCCCCCTTCACCTTGGAAATCCCTCAATATATAGGCTTGAGAAGTACAACCATCATGAGAAAATGAGGGATATGGTTGATGATATGGCTCCTTACTTTTTGGATCATATCCTAAGGTGAAGCCAAAAAATGAAGGTCAAACATAACCAACCCCATATGAGATATTTGTCCCTTAGAATTAGGTGGAGGAGAACCCTCTTTTCTCTCAACAAGAATGGCTCTTCCCCTAGTGAGATACAGGGTGCTACCCTAGCAGTTGCACTCCCATAATATGGAAAAACGAGCACCATGGCACTCCCCTATCATGGCCATGGGTGTGCCACCCTTCATAAATGCCCAAACGAAGGTCAAATTTTTGAAGGAAAAGATGTGTTTTGACCTAGAAATGATGGGTTTCTTCCTCCCATATGATTTAGGGGTCATGGAAAATTATTTTCATGGTGTCAAGGGGTGGTGACACCTAAAAACATGAATGTGACACTTGGTAAGGTGCATATGACACTTACAACAGTGCATGTGACATTTACTGAGTTTCATATGTCACTTTGCAACACTTGCGACACTTAGGGTGTGAAACACAAATGTGACATTTTGATGTTTAACAGATGCCTCCTAAAGTGTGAAGTCAGAAGAGAAACCGATGGCCAAAACACTTTACAAATTCTTCAATGCAAGGTTTTCAATGTGGGATAGCCTAGCAGAAGTTGCAAACAATCATCAAATGATATTAATATATGTAAGACAAGGTACCCATGACAAACTTTGAAGAAAGGTACATCATACCCTTTCTCCCTCTCTCTTTATGATTGGTTAAAATTAGTTCAAAGGGATGTTAATGTCCACTTGTAGTTTTTTTGTCTTGTTATAGGGGTCTAGTAATTCAAGGGAGGTTTCATATGTCTGTAGATGAAACATTATGTAATGGTAACCATACTTAAGTCTGAGTTATGGATCAAAATTTATGGTCTCCCAAAGTTTCCTAAGCCAAATCTCTCCATTTCCACCTCATTATCGCATGGCATACATGTGCCCCCCTATAATTGGTGTCATATGATGTGGAACTAACATGGATGTTGAAATTCCACCTAGCACCTATTCCGTTGGGCCCATATTCAATCTTGGAGCCCTCTTTGTCGTCAGAATTCATCCATACCAAAATTCAACGAATCTTCTGAGCACATATTTTGATGATGATCAATTTTTAATACCATATATCCTGATGTTGATCCTACAACCCGATCTCCTGATGTCGATCCTCTAACCCGATATCCCGACGTTGATCCTCCGACCCAACCTCTCGAACCAATATCCTAACATCGATCAACTTTCCCGATGTTGATTCTCCGACTTGGTATCCCAGCGCCAATCAAATCTCCCGATGCTAATCCTCCAACCCAATCTCCCAATGTCTACCAATTTTTTTGACCTGATATCTTAACCCAACCAATTTTCTCGACCCGACCAACTCTCCCGAAATAAAATTCAAGAAACATTTTTTAAATGACCATATCTTGGGCTAGAGGTGTCAGAATTGAGCCCATTATACCTCGTTGGAAAGGTGTCGAGAATAGGCATGCAATGTAAGAGGTCTTAAGGTTATAGAAGTGAATAAAATCTCATAAATTTCATATAAAAATAGGCCACTAATTTGGGGATAAAATGGACTGTGCAGGCTTCAAATAGTCACATATGGAGCTATGAGTAATGAAATTAGACCCATTAGGGATTGATGGAAAGTTGGAGGAGAGAATAATAAGTTGGGATAACAAGTTTTGGTTGATGATGAGCATAAAATTTTCAAAAATAAAAAACGCAAAAGGAACCCACTATGCAGACTTCAAACAATTATATCTCAAGCTAAAAGCCATGAAATCAAGATAGAAATATCTCGATGGAAATTTGAGATAGAGGAGAATAATCCAAAATAATTTTGTTTAGCAAACCAGAGTCATAAATACCCAGAATGACCCAATAAATTTAAAAAATATCCCAAAAGGAAGAATGAATAATAAATTTAGATAGATGTCATTTATAAAATACCATAGGGAGAATGTAACCACCCAGGAGTCTCTTCAACTCCCATTTGTAACTCCCACATATTGATTTTGGAAATGAAAAATTAATTCAAAATGTAAAAAAGACAAAACTAGGGGAAAATGAAACGAATGGTCATGAGATCTAAAGAGTCTCTCTCTTATTTTATAAAAGAGAGCTAGTTGAATGTGGTGGAGAATTTTTCCCTTTGTAACAAAATATGGCACTATTATATCTAAGTAATAAAGAGCAGGAGGCATTTCAGGAATTTGTGGCTTTGATGGATGTAGTAGACACTATTATTGATGCATACATTTTTTTCTTGAGTAGATAACATTTTGTTGTATGAATTATTTTTGCACTCTATTATGTTTACTCATGTTGTCACATATTTCTTCATGGGTACATAAATGATGTTATAGATGTATTGTGCAACTATTTGTTTATGAATCTCTAGCATTGTTGTTTTCATGTATCATTGGAATATATGAACTATCTCTAGTTCTGATGGTGTTATGTTTCATTGTACTCATTATTCTAGTTTTTCTCCTAGGATAGGTTAGAATTAGTTAGATTATATTAGTTTCCTTTAGTTATATTAGTTTTAGAATTATTTAGAGCTATTTGGGGGGAAGCTCATTGTCTTTCACCTTTTTTATTTCTTCTAATTATGAGCAGAAATGAGGCCCATAAATGCGTGGAAAACGCTACCCCAAATGAGAGTAGGTCTGATTGGGACCTTCCATCAGGTGTTTTCCCTCATTTGCTTGAAAGGAAATTCATACATGTCAACAAGTATTAGTTCACAAAGATAAGAAGAATGTGGAAAAGAATGGTTGTTACAGCTAGAGCCATAAGTGAAGAAAGGAGTGTGAAAAAAATCCAAACCACTAGGAGAAAGAAGTTGCTACATATCCATGAATCATTGAGGGGGAAAAGGTTCCACAATTTATTCAAACATAAAGTTTGAATTGATCATTTCTAGTACACATATTCAAACAAGGAAAGATTGGAGAATTTTCTTGAGATCAAGGGAGATCCTAAAAGAATAAGTAAATGTGATGAATTTCAAATTCCACTTCAATCAAGACTCACACTACTTTTAACTACTATAAGAGACTATTACATTTTATAGATATGTAAGGATTAATTGGTTAATAAGTGCATTGATCCATACATAAAAGAAATCTCCTTCAAAATTCATTATGGCCTGGCTGATGATTTGTCAATATCACAAGAAATCTCATAGAATTGTCAAAATGCATATTGGCTATCGAAAATTCTGTAAGTTTTTGTTTTCATGGACAATTTCTCCACAACATTTACATGTAGAGAAAGAGGAATTAAGAAATTCTAGAACATGGGTTTTGTGCAAAATATGGTCATTTATGAAACATGAAAAAACAATTATCAAAAAGTGTACAACACGGGATGTATGGGCATGTCTTCAAATGGATTTTATTATGTCATCTTCACAAATATGGTAGTTCTTTGATGTTTTGAATGATTGTGCCTCTTATGGACAAATTTAGGAATTGAGGTTTTGTTTAAATTATGATGATATTCTTACATGTTCATCAAACCACCTCAGATATCAACACCAGGGTCATGGGTTCTCAGTCAAACCTTCATTCAACTCCCAATTCAAAGAGCCAATGCAGAATATATTGGGTAATAATTCCAAGTAAGATAATGGTTGG
>JZKD02S0250525.1:0-21071 GCA_000966675.3 Picea glauca
TTATGGAGAAAAGTCATATATATATTCAAAGGAGTTATAAAAGGTAAAGTATAAGACTACAAGTCTTTATCATTTAAATATACAAAAAAAAAAATCTCGACAGTAGAAAAAGGAACCAATACAAAGTTAAATAATGGTCATATTCAAAAGAACGAAGACAAAATCAACAACTTGGAACAATCAATCATCAAACAATTCCAATGAAAGTAGATTTGGAATGGATCACTTCCCAAAATATGCAACACATTAGTTTGGGAATTCGAAGGTTATATCATCTTGTTTCATCGAGCGTCGCAACTACAAACACAGAAGATTTGAGAAGAGATCGTGCGCTAGAACAAAAGTTCAAAGGGAAGCCTTCCAGTGCTTATGCTTTGAGGACAAAGCATTTTTAAGGGGAAGGCAATGTTATGAACATAAATATACATATATCATAAATATTCATAACATAATAATTAATAAATAATAATTGTTAATAATGAAAGGTCATGTCTCAAAGGACATGACTATTGGTAAAGGGCACCCCTGCGTGGGTATATAAACAAGCCCTCATTTCTCAATTGTAATCATCTCATATTATCTTATATCTTATTTATTCATATATTATTTACAGTCCTACATGGATTACTTTGTTATATTCCAAATATTTTGGATTATTCTTGTGTGAGTGAACTTTGTTCGTCTCAAACAACCTAAAACAAAACCATATCCAAAGTATCTCCTAAACTACCATAGCATGCCCATTTGATCATTGTAAATCGTATGCACCTAAAAGAAGGCAAAAATAGACAAGTTTAGAGGATATTTTATTGATAAAATTGTCAAAAATCTAATTTTTAAGACTAGCTACAGAATCTTGCGATTCTGTAGCTGGTCTAAATAAAACACAGAATCGTTTCAAAATCAATTCAAATCTTAAAGCATATATTCAAACTATTGAACAATATTTGATTGCTAATTAGAGACCAAAAGAATCATTCAAATCGAAACTTGTATGCAAATTGGAACAAACTAAATCGTGGTCAACCGAATGATAACAGAGATGCATGCACTCTGTTCAATTTGTTATCACCAATTTAGGGTAAACAAAACCGCTTTAGATAATTCAACAGTAATGAACCAATTCCAATCGACACAAATAGTTTATGTTGCTTCAGCCATCAACAAAATCATTGTCGAATCCAAACGAAATCAACAGGATCATTTTTTCAAATTAATAGAACTATATTAAACATATGCAAACGATCATGCTATTTGCAAGTCAAATCAAAACTTGTCTGTAAATTGAAACAAATGAAATCGTAATTGAATTAATAAATTGATAACAGGATATGTGGGATTTGTCAAACATTTGTTACTACCAATTGGGAGAAAACAGAATCGATTGACAGTTGGGGAACCAACGAAATCATCACTTGAATCAATTTCAAAACGAACTATTAGCCGAGTTTTAATACGAATTCAACAGAGACAAAATATGTCGATCTGATTTCGACAAAATTGTTTTTGAAAATCAAAACCAACAGAGCAGCATCAACTCTATTTTCGATACCAATCCAACTCATACAAACAATCATGCTAACTCAAGACACGCAGCAATCGTTTGCAAATCGAATTGAAACAGTTTGGAGACGACATAATCATTATGTAAAATCGTATCAATCAACACAGATCCATGATTTTAGCAAATAGATCTTTTGCATAGGTCGACTGTAATCAAAATTCAAACGAAAATATTGATTCAATACAAAACAGAGTCGTTTCTAGTAGATCGAGGTCAACAGGGTTGTTTTGAGTTAAACTAATCTAATCAAGATCAAACCCAATTGACTACCTAAATCAGACGAACATAATTGATTCAAAAACAAGCTAAACAGAATTGAAAAACCAATCGATTGCTTATACTAAGCTGGGCACGACAAAATCGAGTAACCAAATCATATCTACATTTAATTTTAGCAAAATGAATCTACTGTACAAGATCCACAACAAAACTGTTTAAACTATAACAGAATCATTTCAAATGTGTTAAAGCGAATAGACCTAATTTGAAATCAAAACCCAATCTGTTATATTAATTCAAACAAACTTACAAAGCAAAATTCATGTTGAAATTCATACCTGAACAATAAGAAAACGACTCGGTCATGATAGTTTGGAATTGACAAAGGTTGTTGCGGCCTCGACGTTCCTGAAGACAATTGAACCGGTGGTTTTTTGTTTCTTGTCAATAGCTTGAAGCCTGTCTCTTTCTTTCAACAACACTGTAACTTGGTCTTCTAACGATTTGATCTTTGACTGCAACAAGGGAACTTCGGTGTAATAGCGCTCTATCCAGACATTGCATTGGATACATGATGGTTGCTCAGGATTTGATATCACAGGTGAGGGTTTATTTAAGCCACCAGGGGTTTCATTATGTAGCTTGATTCCCGGGTAGTTAGGATTGTTCTTTAGGCACGGGGTTAAATTAGAGACATAGTCATAGGGTTGCTCGGAGCATAAGCCATGGGAATAGGGGTACTCTTCAACTAGAAAACGCTCGATATCAGAGTATGAGTCCTCGCTCAGAACTATGGGTTTTTGGTTGACATTTGGATTAGGTTTATTCCAGGCAAGTCTCGATATCAATAGAGCATTTTTCTTACCCTTGTTGTCGACAATAGGATTACCCTTGACTTTCTTACTCACAGGCTTCTTGACAGCCTCAGTCTTGTCTGTTATGATGTCGGGTAGGTCGATGTCAAGGCAAAACGAGGGTTTGGAAGGGGGTAGAAGAATATGAAATGGCACGGGTGGCCCGACCATAGTCTCACTAACCATAGCCTTGTCGATTTGGACAGACTCTGGATTAGCAAAGCCATTTCTGGATAAAAAGGCTTGCCAATTATCACCATGAAGATTTAAATGGTGGACGACGATGAGTCTGATCAAGCCGTGATGAAACAAGCTGCTATCAACCTTCTCGTGTTTGAACCTCTTAGACATCTTATAAAGACTACACAAGAAGTAATGTGGCATATTCAAGGGGTACCTTATGAAATTCATCAATAACCGGAGGTGATACAGAAAAACCAAGCCATACCGACCTTCACAGATCACAAATTGTTTCACAATTACCAAAAGATCATGCCACCTGGGTTTGAGGGTGGAAATAGGCATACCTTTATCACAGGAGACAACCTTCCTTGATACGAATAGTAATGGCCACGACACCTCATCAACTTTGGAGTTTTTAAACCATCGTTGGCCTGTAGCTGCCAGTCCTGTAGTAGAGCTTATGAATTCTTCATTGAGTTCAAGCTGTATGTCGCCTACTTTAGCCCTACACCCGTCAAAGGTGAGGGAGAATTGTTGGGCAACCGAAAGGTTGAAACCCTCGAACCTCTGTATAAACACGAGCCAACCACTGTTTTCTAAATCTTTACAGGCATTATCGAATAGCAACAGAGCTTGGCTACCATTTGGCTCTATGCACACCACCGGTGCCATAGATAGGAGCACACGGTGAGCAAGGTGCACGGGCTAGGGTTTGAACAGAGTATATGCAGGGGAAGAACGCTCACAGGCTTACCCAAAAACTAGAAAAGGTGAACCGGGATAGGGGGAAAGCATTAATGACAGAACGTGCGAAGGTGGTGGAGCTAGTTCAGCCCATGCAAAACAATCATGTCCATAGTACAACCGACGGCTTATATAACGTTCAAACCACTATGCATATATTAAAAACCCTACCATTCAATCAATTAATAAAATCTATGATACGTTGACCAAGCACTTGCGTAAGCAATAATGTTGGCATAGTTTTAAAACCAAAGCAACAATTTGAAATCACACCAAGGGTTTGATTATATGAAAATATGTGTTGTATGCAATGATTTATACCGAGGGTCTAACCATAACACCAATGTGTTTTCATGAAACCAATGTGTCAAGGTAATTGATGAAATACTATAGAAATCGAACCACCAATGCATCACAAACTCGATCAAAATAATATCATCACAGTCTTGTAAAACGAAGTCATATTAACAAATAAAGAATTCCAAAAGAATCAGGATCTTGGAATCTTGTCAACTGTATAACGATAAGTAAATTGGAAACGCAATGGGGATATCGACAAGAATGATCACAACAATCCAATGACGATTTTAATGTGACTTCAAAAGCCAAGTTTTCATGCTTGCAGTCGTGAAAACAAGAACAAAGGTAAGTGAGCAAATAGCGCAAAAATAATAGTGTTGTTTTATTCAAGGATTGCGACGAAAATCACGGTTTGAAAAACACTGGTGTAGGCAGCTTATAAGGACAGTAAAAAATGTGAATTGGCTGCCAACACTCACTTAGCCTAGTCAAACAATCAATTGACCATTTTTTGATTAGCGCAATATATCATCTATCTTCTCCACAAGTAATTCCTATATCTAATAATAAGACCATTTAAAACCAAAAATTGGCTAACTTGTTGCTCATAAATGCACTCATGCTTCTTTAGGCAGCATAGTGGGTATGTGTGGACCCATTCAAACCCTTCTCTTCATTAATGTCAACCACTTAGTTTTCCACGATGCCCATTAAGCTTATAGGTTCTCATTAATACATGAGGAGAGTTCACATGGAAACTAATTCTAGATTGGGGTTCTACTATTCACTTATATATATAGAGGTCATGGGGATGCATTTCATATAAAAGAAGAGAGAATGAAGTTATGTTGCTAGAGTGCTAATAGAGAGTTAAGGAAACAATTGTTGCTCCTCTCACATTCCCCATTTTTCTCACCCTATTTTCCATTATCTTGTGGCCAACCAAAAGGGAGATTCTTTCTACCATCATAGAGCTTGAGATTAGCCTAAAAGAAGGAAATAATCCTCCCATGGAGAACTTGGAGCCCACCTTGCCACAACAACTCTTCCTAAGTGTTTTTTTGTGAGTTCTTATGATTTTCCATTGGTTTAATAATGTATAATTTTTTATTTCCCTACATTAAACAATTTTACTAGGCCAAATGATATGGTTTGACGACGACTTTTTTCGGGAAGGTTGCATCCCACGAGACACAAATGGAATTTTAGCGATTGATAAACAAATATTTATTTTATATGGTTTTTATTAGTCCCTACCAAACGCCTAGGACTATAACAATGAGTTTCCCTTTGACTCTATATTAGTTTATTTTTGACTTTAAATTTGTGTGTTATATCCAATGTGTAACATAAGATATCAATATATGTATTTTTTTTAATAATAAAAAATATTTTTTTCTAAAATTTAATTGGTTGATATCTTTGATGTGTTATTGAAGGATTCAAATCATTCAATGTATAAAATTGATTACACAATTAATAGATTATAAATAGTCTGCTAGAAAGTACAAAAACTCTGGCCTCAATTACTTGCAAAATAAGTAGAAGCTTTGTCAATCGAAGGGCGACAACAACACCTGTTGCATCGTGGTGGAAGTGGTCGGATCCGAATGTGGTCAATTTCAATCAATGTTCGGACGGCTTCCTCTTCACCGTTCCCATAAGTACAACTCCTCACCCATTTCCTCAACCTTCCAAAGATGTAGGGCACACCGTCTCCAGGGGAGGAGACACGACCCCATGGATCATAGCCTAGAAAACCGTTTAAGGTCGGAGGAGACACGACCCCACTCTAGAGAAATCTCTCATGCTATGACACCAGTTGGTAACATCCCCAGCCTTAAACAGGATGGGCCATGCTACTCTAGGGAACACTTTCATTCTCTTACCGCGGAACATACGGTAACATACCCAGTAATCGACTGAGCTATGCCACATAAATTTTCTCTTCAAAATACATGCAACTTAAACATATACATACAACACTCTTGCATAAGCTTTACATATAAACATAAACAAACAATTACATTTTGTAATATACGACTTTATACTGAAATAACAATAACCATAGATATGCAGCATATACAGGAAAATACCCATAAACGTACAGGCAATTATAATAACTTATATGATAAACCATAACATAAGCACGTAAATAACAATGAAGCATATCATTTTATCATATGATTGGTACTTATCTTGGAAAGATTGTCACCAACTGCATACAGACCGTCCACGAACCTCCCAGCCTTAGACTACATTGTTCATCACTCTCAATAGTGAGTCACCCCCGAGCTGGGACTGAACTCCACCCGGGTAAAGGGTTCCTAACCAGGCTAAGGCTCATGGACAACAAGAAAGACTCCATCTCAGGTGCTCACTCAAATAATAGCCTACAACCTCCCATTCCCTACATGCCTGTCCCACCCAAGGAAGTGTGCCCCTTCTCTGCTCAATAGTCCCTCGGCTACCCCACTTCCCTTCCAGGGATTCAACAACAGGCCGGACCGGAAGTCTCAGAGCACTCTAGCTTCATTTTAGCACCTTTGGGACTCAATCCCTAACAATTCTCTCACTCGAAGAATTGCTCACGGGCCTGACAACCCGCTTCTTCAATCTCACTCCAAGCTAAGCAGGTACACCAACCAAAAAAGGTTATGGGAATAGGCTCAAATATGGTGAAATGGATGTCTCAAGGATAATGGATTGCATGAGTGAAAATGGTCATGGAATCATTGACTGGATAACTGAGTGATGGAAGGAATCACTGTGAAACTCATCATGAAAGTGATGGTGAGAATGATGGTCAAGTTGCTAGTAAGAATCCCCGTGAAAAGTGACCAAATGAGCTAAGTCGCCCCACGATATGAATGCATGTCCCCAACTTGACACTTGTCATATCAAAAGTTACTTTGGTTCACTTGTCCCCAACTTTAGAACTTAGGATAAAATAATTATCCATACTTTATGCTTTAGGAAATATTAATATAATATTCCCTTGACTTTTGGCCCTCCCTTTCCCTAACTTGTGAAGTTCAATCCCCCATCTCTTTTATCGTGGTTGGTCTATGCACAGTGATGTATTTTATATTAATCATGAGTCATGTACAAAATAGGCGCATTGGCCTTTAACATCTAGGCGTTCCGGCCTAATACCAAAACATAAACATCCTAGCTTATAATAATTGGCTCACCAGTCTATAACACATATCATATACACAAGGCTCATTGTCCTCCATACTGCGCACACTTTAGTTACTACGCGCGGTATCTGGGAATGTGCATACTACATCATTTTACTGCACATTTCATGCATGCACTATGCCATGGGAAGTGCATTACAAAATGATGTCAAAACAACTCACCAACTTAAGTACACTTATATTACATTTACAATTGGATTCGGCCGAGGGATATTACAAGTGGTATCAAATTTGGTGGTTCTGCTAGCTTGTAACTACGTTAATGCCTAGAAAAAAAGGGCGTCAAGGAAAAACCTCTCGAGAGTCACCAAAAAAGAAACATAAGAAAATCACAGAGAATCAGAGCCATAAGGAAGCATGGGAGACAACCATTAAGGGACTATGCTCCAAATATTAAAAGATCTAGGCAAGGGAAAAAATGAGGTATCCTAGAGACAGGAAAATACAACAAGGTTCCAACAGCGGACGCTGGAGGTTCTCACACAGTTGGTGGGATAGTGTGGCCATACAAATGTTGTGGGTCAAGGTGGAACTAATGGATCTATTTGGGGTGACAGAATACATATGGAGAGTATCAATAACCATACCTCAACTTAGAGAAGGAGCCTAAATATCCCTAGGCCCTTATTACCATATTTCTTGATATGGAAGCCTATAGAAGCACATGAGCAACCAGATTAGGGGCTTGATATTAACACCTCATGCAGGGAGTACAAGACGATAGATGAAGATATATGTGAGAAATTTTCCGATAATGACTTCTACGACCTCAAACAAAAGTACAGACCTAGGGAGGGGAATAGAGGTGCACAAAGCCCACAAAAATATTACCTCATGTGCAATATAGGAAGGTTGAATATCCCACCCTTCGATGGGTCTATAAAGAGCATGACCAAACCCTAGGTACATAAATTGGACACTTACCTCTAACTTAACCCAATGAATGAGGTAGAAGAAATGAAGTATGCCACCCTTCACTTGGAAGGAGAAGCTCATGAATGGTGGTGCCATGGGCTATTAACATTAGGCCATGCCAAAATCACTTCATATGGCGAATTCAATCAACGTTTGATGGACATGTTTGATAAGAAGGACCTGAAGATACACTTCAGGGAATTTTCAGGGTTGAGACAGACAAGTACAACTAAAGCATACATCACAAATTTTCAGAGGATGGCAATTATGGTGACAGATATTTATCAACAATTATGGTGACATATATTTTGGGTGAATGCCTTCAGTCCAACTACATTGCAAGAGGCCATCATGAGATCCCAATACATTAAGGATGAGTCAACAAGAAGGTACCGACAAAACCCTTTATCCCTCAAAGAGGTAAGGAGACAAAGTTTTCCCAAAATCCATGGACAAGGAAGGATAGGATAGATTAGGAGATTCAAAGAGAACTAAGGAGGAAGAAACTTGGTTTCAGTTGCAATGATCCGTGGGAGCCAGGTCATCGATGCATGGGAAAAGGTAAATTCCATTACATTGGGGTAGTTTCCGATCAGGAGGATGACAGTGATGATGAAATATTGAACATGAAAATGGTGAACCATTGCAAGCTATAGAGCATGCACCATTGCAGATTAGATCCAAGGGAGTGACCATTGCCACACTTTCATGAGTCCCTAAATATTACACCTTTAGGTTCAGAGGCATTGTGTAGGGGCATAGGGTTAAAACATTTGTTGATGGTGGATCCACACACAACTTCATTGATGTTTCACTTGTCACCAAAAGAAAAATCCCTATGGAGGATTTTGAGGGATTCAATGTGGTAGTAGCAGATGGGTACAACATGACGTGTACTCATAGGATCAGAGGACTGGAAGTAACAATGGGAAATTATACATTGACTAATGAAGTTTACATCATGGATTTAGCATATACTCACGTGGTTCTAGGAGTTCAATGGTTGTACTCATTGAGATATATCCGCATGAATTATCGAGACATGAGGATGGAGTTCCAAGACAAGGGTGGACAACATATCGCTGAGATGTATGTCGACAAGTGCCCCTAGGATCATGTCTAATTGACGCATGGAGGCCCTTTTTAGACACAGAGATGTGGCTTGCGCAACATAGTGCTTGATCACCATGGAGAAGCCATCATAGGAATGAAAAAATTATCTCGCAAATATCTAGGCATTGCTTGGAAAGCATGAGAGAGTATTTGAACCATTTCCAGCAGGGAGACCACCTAACAAAGGATTTGAGCATACCATTGAACTAGAAGAGGGATAAAAACCCATGATCACCACCCCCTATAAGCATCCAAGGATGAAATAGAGAAGGACATAAAGAAGTTGTTAGAGATGGGGCATATCAGGCCTAGCTCTAGTTCTTTCGCTTCATCAGTTTTATTGGTGAAGAAGAATGTTGGCACTAGGAGGATGTGCATAGACTACAAGGCGCTAAATAAGAAGACCATAAAAAAACGATACCCAATACCAAGGATTGATGAACTGATCGACGAACTACATGGGAAAATGTACTTCTCAAAGGTTGATTTGTGATCACTATACCACCAGATTCAGGTCAGAGAGGAGGTTATCCTAAAACAACATTCAAGTGTCACTATGGGAACTATGATTTTCTAGTCATTCCCTTCGGGTTGATTAATGCACCCACTATCTTTCAATCACACATGAACCATATATTCAACAAATTGTTGAGGAAATTATCATTGGTGTTCTTTGAAGATATTCTAATCTACAACATGACGTGGGAGGAACATATATATCATGTGGATGAGATTCTCACCATGATGGTGTAGCATTCACTTTTTTCCAAGAAGGAAAAATTTGAGTTCAGGTTGACAAACATCCTTTTTCTGGGGCACATGATTGGTGTTGAGGGAGTGAAGGTGCATCGGGAAAAGATATATACCATCTTAGAATGGCCCACCCCTAGGTCACTCACAAATCTGCGATGATTCTTTAGGATATGCAGCTGTTACACGTGCTTTGTGAAAGGATTTTCACAATTGGTTGCACCATTGGCAAACCTCACCAAGAAGGGGGAGTTCCAATGGTCAAAGGATGCACAGGTAACATTCGAAAAAAATAAGAGGGTGATGAGCACTTGTCTAGTATTAGCACTCCCATATGTCACGCAACCTTTTATCCTGGAGTGTGACGCATCCAGTGAGGGGATAGGAGAAATATTGATGCAGAACCGACATCCGATAACTTTCAAGAGAAGAAGGATGAGGGAGCCTGAGAAGCTATACCTGTTCTATGATAAGGTGATGTTGGCCATGATGCATGCATTGGAAAAGTTCAAACAATACTTAGTAGGAGGATGTGTTGTGGTGAGGACTAACCACAACAACTTGAGATATTTCTTGGAGTAGCGGGACCTGAATGAGAGGAAACAAAAATGGGTGATTAAGGTTGAAGCATATGATTTTTAAATTGAGTATATAAAGGGGAAGACGAATATAGTTGTTGATGCCTTATCCAGGAGACCTATAGCCTTCTCCATGATAGGGATCTCAATAGACTATAAGTCCATTCTCTTGGTGGAATACTCCAAGAATACCTTCGCTTGTGAGTTGATGGAGGGTAGTATTCAAGATGACAGGTACAGGGTAGTGGATGACATCATCTACTCCAAGGAAAAGATCTATAATATTTTGAGAGAAGTACATGACGCACCACTAGCAGGGCACCATGGGTATCTGAATACCTACACGCAGGTGAGAGATAGATTATCATCGAAGTGTGTCAATGGGGTTGTACTTCGTCATGTGAGGGAGCTCATGACTTTCCAACAAAACAAGTCAAAATTCACACATCCGACAAGACTACTTCTTCCATTGACAATTCCAGAGTGGAAGTGGGATAACATTTCCATGGAATTCAACACATGATTTCCAAGGTGCAGGGCAGGGACTGTATCTATGTGGTAGTGGAAATATTGACTAAATATGCACACTTCTTTTCCATTCCTACATAATACAACACATATCAGGTAGAAAATCTATTCTTCAAGGAGGAGTTTAGGCTGCATGGTCTCCCGAGGAACATAGTTAATGATTGGGATAACAAGTTTCTCAGTGCATTTTTGCAGGAGCTTTTCAGGATTTCCGGGATAGAGTTGACACCTAGTACCAGATATAACCCCTAGACAGACGGGTAGGATGAGATAGTGAACAAATGGATCGATGGGTACCTAAGGAACTATGTGTCAAGGCAGTAGTGGGAATGGATAAAGTAGTTGCATCTATGGGATCACTACTTCAACACCACTCATCAAATGTCTATCACGATGAGCCCATTCAGGGAATTATATGGCTATGACGCTCCATATTTTGTGGATTTGGCATTTGGGGAGATCTGAGCTCCCAAGGATAAAGAATGGTTGTAGGAAAGTCAAGAAATATTGAGGGTCTTGAAGGAGAATTTGTAGGCCACTCAAAATCAATAGAATATATATGCAAATAGGAACATGGTAGAACATAGCTTTGAGTTTGTAGATCTATTATTTATTAGGCTTCAACCTTACAAATAGTTGTTGCTAAAGAAGAGTGGTGTATAGAAGCTAAAGCCTCATTTTTATGGACCCTACAGAGTGTTCAAAAGAGTTGGGGAAGAAAAATACGAGTTGAAGCTACCATAGGGTAGCAGGATCCACAACACCTTCCATGTATCCTGCCTCAAGAAGGCATTCAGAAATAGGTCACCAGTTCGGTAGATCTTCCTCCACTAGATGAGGAAAGACAATTAATTTTATCTTCTGAGAGGATTGTTGATGTTAGAGAATGGAGACTGAGGAGCAGGGTCATTCCAGAATACTTGGTTGTATGGAGAGGATTTCCTGCAGACGATGCTACCTAGGAAGGAGAATAAATCTTTCAACACCCTGATCTAGAATTTCTTGAGGACAAGCAATCTTGGGGAGGCAGGAATGTAATGTCCCCTTCCAATTGATCATGACAGAGGAGGAATCAATAACCTATATGACTCCAGTAGGATATAGTAAAGAAGGAAAAAGGCAGTCAAAGAGGTTTATTTGTTGTCACCGGGTAAAAATAATGAAAAATCCTAAAAGTGATATTAAATATAATAAATAATTATATTTAAATGGAATTGGAAGGAAATGAAGATTTGATTTGGTCAAAATGGGGAGAGATCTAGAAGGTCCAAGGAAAGCATAAATATAATAGTAACCCTTTCCCTTAGAATTACGATTTGATATCTTATTGGAGTGCTCTTGTGGCCAGTGTTTTCCTTGGGGTTTGGGAAAAACCCTTCCACTGCAGGTTTGGTTTCGGTGGTGCAATATCCACCCTAGCTAGACAAGAGGAGAATTCATTTGAAGTTTTGATTGGGGTTCATTGTGGTGTTTGGATTCATGCTAGAGAGAGTTGGGAGGCATACTTTATTGCGTAGTGTGTTTGTGACCAGTTTCAGGAAGAGGCTGAGCATCTAATCTGTAGGTGCCAGGAGGGTTTTCACGCATCTGTGGGAGGAGACACCCCAACGAGTTGAGTACGGGTTGTCCTGTGAGGCCCCGCTAGATGCCTAAAAGTCATCCTGCAAAGACCTCTATGAATCAGGGTTGCAACAGTTTGTCGGATCAAGTTTGCGAGGGGCTTAGGTCAGGATTGGAAGGCCACTTTCAAGGTGGATATTACTAGAACAGAGTAGTGTAGGGCTTGTAGATTCTTGGGATAGTGGATTGGCATCATTCTAGGTTTTCTTGTATTATTTCTGTAGTAGATTGCGTAGCTACTTGGAAACCATTATATTTGTGTGCTTAGAAGTATTGTTCAGGTGTGATTACAACCATTAAATATCATTGTACTAGTTTTGGGAGTTTCCATCCATAATAAGATGCCATGTTTTTCTACTCTATTTTCTCTGTAATGGATGTATAATATATGTTTGACAATATTCCTAATTGGGAAAACTATTTGTAAGAAGTTAACAACACATTCACATAAGAAGGAATAACAAATTTGGGACTGAAAACATAATTTCCCCTCCTAGCTTGGTCGGGGACATTACAATTTCAATCTATCAAACGCCAGCTATAAAGTCCAAAAATTAGCCCAAATTTACAAGAAAATAACAAATATGTTATGTATGCAGATACAACTCTTGAATACAATCTATAATTTATGCTTAGGCTTTCTCCCAGAAGATAGAAATTTTGTTGAGGATTCCTCCAAGAACTCTTCCATCTCTAATGTGAAGGCTCGTGCAGGGTATGTATAAGAATGAATCCCTCTTCTTGGACAATGGTTGGGATTGTGTACTTGAGCCTGACCCACTCAGTAACAAGGCCCTGGAGTTCTATAAAATAAATAAAAAATAGATTTATAAAGAGTCCATAAGGCCCTGGGGATGTATACTAAAGAGTCCATATTCTTGGACAACGGTTGGGACTCTGTACTTGAGCCTGCCCCATTTAGTAAAAAAACTCTAAAGTTCTATGAAAGAGTGAGAAATACCCTAATTCCCCTTCCCACAGGTTATTTCCTATTAGCATCCCTAACCTTTCGTGGCCCTCTAGATTAAACCAGTCAACACCAAATTTGTAGGGTAATTCAACCCCCAACAAACCATATTTAGAGTATGAGATGAGACAATGCAAGTCGTCCACTACAAGAGAAAAGAACTCAAAATTCTTCAGTGTCAACTTAAAGCCAACAAGCGCAAGTCCCTAGCCCGCATCTTGCTGCTTAGTGCACAAGTGATTATATCTCACAAAAAAATCAATGTAACTCGTATTCAAAGACACCAACACCGACGAAGGCGGTGCAATAGTTCTGTAGAGGCCATGAGGTGGTGCAATAGTTTAGCGAGAGCCGCTCTAGTGGTGGAAAAATATCTAGAAGCAGAAATGCCTGGATAAAACAAGGTTCTTTATGTGGTGTGCTATGCAAAACAAAGCTCCTACATGGGATAACATTTAGAAGAGGAGCAAAGAGGGGCTTTGTTGGTTCTATTTATGAAAAAATGAATAAGAATCAACTTTGCACCTTTTTCCAGGTTGCCTCTACATAAGGGAAGTTTTGAGAGAGTACAATAGATTATTGGGAATTAATTGTATCTGGAATAGGCCCTCCCTGGAGAGGGCGTGGCACTTTTGGCTTGATCGAAGAGATTTCAAACATGTAAAATATCTCCCACTATTAATCATTTGGGGTGTTTGTTTGGCCCGAAATAAGATCATTTTTCAAAAAAATTCCACTGTTCTTGAAATCACAACAACCCAAAGCCTGGAATTTCTTTCTTATTATCTGTAGGAGAAATGATTAGCAAGCATTCAGGTGATACAAGAAGAAGAGCTATACAGTTCCATGCCTTGGGGGTATTTCTATAGAGGTAAACAAAATACAATCTATGGTGGAGGAGCGCTCCTTTATCTCAGTGACTCATACTTCTTCAAGGTGACGATGGCTCTGGGTGAAGGAACAAACAATTTTGCTGAACTTATGAGCCTAAAACTGCTTATCATTTTTTCCATTGAAAAAGGTTGCAGGGAGCTCAATGTGTTTTTTGATTCCATGACAGTGATAAATTGGTCTAGGGGAACCCAGAGATGCCTCAATCTAAGATTAGTTTCAGTTTTTGAAAAAATAAAATATTTACATAGCACCTTTGACAGTTTCACTTGTTATCATATCTACAGGGAAAGAAACGAGGAAGCAGACCAAAGGTCGAAAGAGGGCATCCATTTGGCTTTGGGCCAATGGAAAATTTTAGAATTCAAAGATGGAACACAAACACATCTCTTCCACATGCCTTTTCACAAGAGATCATGGATACAACTAAATGCAATGTTTTTTGAAGAACTGTCAAAATATAACCCAAAGGCACATGAAATACAATGCACATGAAATTCACCTTCCCATGCACATGAAATTCAATTAAAATTTACAATAATTTATTTCTCTCATCCACTTTTCTTGATTTCTTTAAATTATTCCTGGATGTTTCTTAGCTTTTATTCAAGATTCTCCACCTTTTCTTGTATCTTAGCTTTTCTCCTAGATTTTTTCCACCTTTTCTTGTTGCTTAGATTTTCCGCTAGATGTTTCCCAACTTTTCTTGTCTCTTAGATTTTCCCCTAAATGTTTCTTAGATTTTCTTGTCTCCTAGATTTTCTCCTTAATGTTTCTCATCTTTTCTTGTTTCTTAAAGTTTTCTCCTCCACTTTTCATTTCATTAGAGTTCTCTTGTATTTGAATTTCTCCATTAATTAATTTGCTAACTTGAAACATGTACAATTTGGTCTCAAACTCATTTCCTAGGTGTATTAAATTTTATTTGACTTTACCCCAAGCTACTAAGTAATCATATTTTGTCTCTTTTACTAATTTACTCTTTTCAAAGTCCATAATATATTTCAACGTTTTACTAATTGATAATCTCTAAGTACCTTTTACTTGTACCTTTCCCTTAGATTATTTATCACTTTTACCTTTATATAGTTGTCTCAAATTTTATAAGAATGATAAGGGTGCCATGCATGCCATGCCCTTCAAGATGTACCTTCGTACTCCAAGGATTCCATGCATCGTGCCCTTCAAACATTTGAATTTGAGAATTGTGAAGAGTGGCGCAAATGTAGAGACCTTATTAACTCTGGTTGTTTCTCCTATTTATGAGACAACTAGATGCTGAGGAATAAGGCTTTCACCTTATTGCATACCCCTAAGTTTACCCTCATGAGTGACTGAGTCCGACCTATCCTCACAACATCATGTAACTTCTCGAGCAAAAGTGCCCTGCACTTTTAGACTCCAGCCACAGTGGGAGTGCTAGTAGGTAGGATCAGGGATGTTGTTCCACCTCTCCCCATAATACTAATCTATCTCTATACAACCCCGTTATTCTTATGTGAGTCAGATTGGAAATCATGGTCCCTGTTCTTGCATCCACTAAACATATTTGGGTCAACATTGTCATAAGTCAGTGCAATTACAATAACCAAAATCACCAATTGAGAACTACTCCCTGACTCAGTCCATAGTCCCAGAGTCTCGTTGACAATGTCCACGTCAACATGTCATTAAGTTTCCTGTCAACTCATGAAATTGTCAGTAACATATGCAATATATAATCAATCTCATGCATATCATCAACTTAATAATTATTTCATTAATTATTCATCAACATCTCATGCATTTAATTTAACCAATTCCACATTTTAATCTAAGCAATCAAATAAATAGAGTCTGAATGTCACCATAACATTCATTAACCGGATCGTTTGTGAGAAAATGCCCTCGAAAAATAAGTTTAGTTTTGTGAAAGTATTCAAATAAAATGGGGCACTACATTGACCTTCAAAAAAATTGTATGTCTTCTCATTGTTTTTCACACATCTTATCATACTTTTCCATACATTTCCTAGTAGCCACCATATTGAACAAAATGAATTTATTTGTTTTATACCATTCATGCTCATTTGCAATGTCATTTAGCACTTAATATTATTTGTTTTTACAAATAAAACAATTATTCTTTAAATAAAACAATTATAATCATATATATGCAAATTAAGTGTATTACCTCTCATAACATGTGTTTATCCATTCTTTTCAAGTATCTCTCTTATTAATCATTCTTCATCACTATCTGATCCAAAAAGATCTTTTAAAGACTATGGTTGAGTTTTAAAAACATGAGTTCATAAACCATTTAGGAATTTGAGGAAAGAGGAAGAATTAATGACGTAACATAGCAACCATACTGAAATATACAGATCTGGAAATAAGCACAAGAATCAACAAACTATAACAACAAAATTTGTTAACGGAGTTTGGAAATCTCGCATACATCTCTGGGCCTTTGTCTCAGTGGGCGAGGCTTTCTTATTTCTCTTAAAATCTTAAAAAGTACATCATAAAAGTGCCAAATGTATTACAAACTGATATATTTGTGTTCTTCTAGATCTCAAGAACCCATCACAACTGACGACATTGAAAACGGATGAACGAAGCTCCCAGAAATGGCTCGCAAAGTTCCTCTCCTCAATAGCTTCCCTGCATAAAAATGGCTTTAGCTTTACAATTATTCAACATTTCTCTTGTGTTGAACCTCTATAAGGCTACCAAGAACTTTGGTTTATATAGGCTTGAAGTTGGCAACAAACTCCCAACTTCTCCCCAAGATCTGGCCTAAAAAAGAGCTCCAGATCCTCCAATAATGGCCAAAATATCTCAAAACTGGCTGAAAATCAAATAAAATCATATAATAAAGTTTACAAACCCACTTTTGGCTAAAATTAGGGTGCATCCCCTCTTTCCGTGCTCTTGTTCATATGGATGCCCTCCATGTGGCCCTGGGCTGGCTGGCGCTGATCCTTAGCCCCCCGATCTCGGGCCCTGGTCATGTGGCTTGGCCATATGGTCGCGCCCTTACCTTCCACGCGCCCCTCTACAAGTTATCTCCTAGTTTAAATCCTTTTGTTATGCACCTTGTTCGGCGGGCTAGCCCAGCCAACCGGTCACTAACCCCATACATCCGAGCTAAACATCAAAGGAATAGGCCATAGGGCATATGGCAGCGGTCATATGCCAACACATCGGGCTTAACACTGGACTGAGGCTTAAAATTCCATATTCTCTAGTCATATGGCAAGGTTCCATGGTATGTGTCGGGGCTGGGGCTAGGCCCCAGCCCTTTATTCCACCAACCAACACTCTGTTACACTTTAAATATTTAAATGCGACCATAGTTAATAAGTAACACCGTGGGCAGGCTAGTAGCTTGACCTTGCCAAGTCGCTTCGCCCGAACTGGAGGTCATAGGTTCGGCTCCCCAGAGTCCATACAATTTTACCATTGCCAACCTATGGAGGGGTTCCATGTGGAAGCCCAAGACTGGGCCACATGGCACCATTACATTCGTCCACTAACTGCCACATGCCATACAATGATTCACCCACCTGTCAACACTTGCCCACGTCCGCATGCCAAATCCATGCCATTTCACCTATATAGATGTATAGTCTGTATGGTCAGATCCATGTCAACACTGTACGGACTGTACAACTAGCAAAATTTTGTCTATTTGGAAAAATGAAAATACCGCGATATTTTTCGCATACGGTGTTTGTTTGATCTTGTTCAAGTTGCATTGGGTTCGTATCAATGAGGCCTACGCACACACCCGTTTTGAAGTGATTCTGAGCACTTTGATTTTTAGGCCTTTGTAGACCCATTTTGCTTCTTGGATCCATTTTGGATCACACCTCCCCACTAAGACCTTTTGGTCCTCCAAAAGGTTACAAAATTGACCTTACTGATTACATACTCATAAGGATAAAACAAAACACTATGTTGTACAAAATGATGTTATAACAAGTCATCATTACAATGTGTGTGTTTACATTAATGGAAGCAAAATACAATGAAGATGTGACATCCACTTCTGGAAAAACCAAGTGAATGGTTTATTTCCTTCATGTTGTTCCTCTTGCTTCGTTGTTACTGCCTCTTCCTTTTTTAGTACATGCACAATCCTTTTGTCCTTCTTTGGACGAAGCTCCATCTTAAGCTTCCAATATTTAGCCTTTTGATGTCCACCCTTGTTGCAATAAGTGCAATGATTTTTTGACATGCAAACTTGTTTTCCCTTCTCTTTCTTCCATTGTGGAGTTGAGTCTTTATGTCGTGTCTCGTTCCTGGTCGACATAAATTTCCTGTACAAATATTGTCTCTTCCAACACTTGGCCACACAATGCTTGGGTGAATGACAAAACGTACAAGGATACATATTCCACAAGTTTTGGATTACATGATTATGCTTTTTTTAATCAAAAAGAGGTTTGGAAAAACCATGACCATTATACCTTTCTTGCTTATCTTCACTTTTATTTGGAGATGACTTGCATTCACTATCACCATCATGAAGTGATACACCATCACCATTCGTGAATTGTTCCCACAATAACTTAAGCTGGTCATTTGAAGCATCACTTGCTTCCAATGTTTTGGAGCATTCTCCAATCTCATCTTCTCCATATCCCAATCCTAAATAACGAGGTCTTTCCACAACCTCTATGGGATTAACGATACCTTGGCCCTTATTTCCAAGACCCTTTCCTTCATAACCCATCTTGGTTAGCAATTTCAAACCTATACCTCTTGATGAATTACTTCCACTGCATACCTCTGAGATGATTTATGAATCAAGTGTAGCAGGAAATTCCTTCAATTCTTCTTCGCTTTTGTCATTCTTTGAAGATTTTCCTTGAACCGATCTCTTTCGTTCCAAGTAATATTCATACATCATTTTCACCATCTCTGCCATGGCAAAAAGAGTATTTCAAAAATCCTTCTCATCTTGAGAAAGTCCCTCTTTAGATGTCATTTTCTCACTTTGAGATGTCCTCTTTCTCTATCCAATCTAAGGATTCTCTTCCACAAGCTCTCCTTCACCACAATTTAGATTTTCCCTGGTAATCATGCAAACTCAAAAACATACTGTCAACTAGTTCTGATACCACTTGATCCAAAAAGATCTTGTAAAGACTATGGTTGAGTTTTAAAAACATGAGTTCATTAACCATTTAGGAATTTGAGGAAAGAGGAAGAATTAAAGATGTAACATAGTAGCCATAATGAAATATATAGATCTGGAAATAAGCACCAAATGGAAATAAAAGTGCCAAATGGATTAAAAACTGATCCTGATGTGTTTTTCTAGATCTTAAGAACCCATCACAACTAACGACACTGAAAATGGATGAACAGAGCTCCTAAAAATGGCCCACAAAGTTGCTCTCCTCAATAGCTTCCCTACACAAAAATGTCTTTGGCTTTATAATTCTTCAGCATTTCTCCTGTGTTGAACCTATCTAAGGTTATGAAATAAATATGCTAAAATAGAAATATGGAATGAAGCAAAGAGAAACCCTAAAAGTGTAATGCAATAGGAAATCTAGGGGGCCTTTTCTCTACCTATAATACTTCCCTAAAAATTAATTAGAGTATAATTCTAGAAACCTATAAGCCTAAGGGGGCCCTAGAGGAGTACTACTTGAACCGAGATATAACTAGAAAAATAAATTATTTGTAATTATGAGAATAGTGC
The DNA here is from genome assembly GCA_000966675.3 of Picea glauca. NCBI lineage: Eukaryota > Viridiplantae > Streptophyta > Pinopsida > Pinales > Pinaceae > Picea > Picea glauca. The sequence continues at coordinate 20,131 of JZKD02S0250525.1, forward strand.
ATAAAACCACCCCAAAAAGTGCACTAAGAGCGTAGAAACAGGGATAGAAAGATGCACTAAATGAGTGTAGGAAACAATACCGAAATTTGTGTTGGACCAGAATCGGTACCAAAAACAATGCTAGCAATGTTATGAATCAGAGGTAGAAACATGAATTATCCCTAAAATAGAACATGGATTTTTTTTTGTCTATAAGTGAGGTAGAAATAAAGGTTTTCAACCTAGTGACCTATGTAAAAATGGAAAATATAGAAACATAAATCAACTCCAAAATATAAACTATGAGTGAAAGTGATGAAAGGGTCAACAAACACACCAACAACCAGGGAGGAAGATATGTGTCTTTTCCCTAGTAGAGTTTCCAATCCATTGGTGTAGATTTTTACAAGGGTAAACAAATCCCACTAGCTTAATGGTTGTATATTAATCCCAAAAAAATGGTTTGAAGAGTTAGAAAATCAAACCCTAATCCCGCATAACAAGCTTCAAACCCTAAGCTATTTATGAGATAAAGAACTAAAACACTAAAGCATTTAATCAACATGAACATAAGAGATGGAAGAATACAAAGAATTACATTACCAATGAGAAGGTTAAAAGATTACACCTGGTGGATGAGCTTGTTGAAGTTGAATGGGCTCCAAAGCCACTCCTTGGGATGAGTCCTTGGCTTCCTTAATGTTCCTACGACTCTCTCCTTTTTTGGTGAGCAAGGAACCTAGGCTAGAAAAGTACTATCAAGAGGAAGAGGTCCTCATGATTTGGGTGACATTTCAACAACATAACCGTACTTGTGAGGATGGATGGATGGAGTGAACTCAAATGATTTATTTTACAGTAGAATAATGGTTAAACCCCCTTGACATGGTATTCTAAATAATGGTTAAATATGATTAAATCAAGATTAAAAAAACAATTATGGTTTAGGATGGTCCACATAT